>CAJUYG010000152.1:91166-112869 GCA_910591675.1 Galerucella calmariensis | reverse complement strand
TAGTCTATTTATGTTATCTATGGTCTATTTCAGTTTTTATATCTGCACAGTTGGCTGTGTAATGTCAATGTCAATGCTGTCAGATTATTTTAAATCATATTATCAGTACGGTTTGACTTTGATTAAAGTTAACTAATTTTCGTGTGAAAAGCTTTGTTTTTATTACAAAAACTAAGCAAATTAGTGAAATTAGTGTTGTTAGTTTATAATAAAACCTAACTCATGCAGATATTATTAAGGTAAGAATGTTAATTTTATACATAATTGTTGAGCTTTTCTGTGGCTACTTTCTGTTAAATTATAATAATATTATATTGATTTGCAAAGTACCAAGTGTTATAGGAACAGCTGAGAAAGATTAATCTGTATATCTATGATGTTTTGAGATTATGTTGTAGTTACTAGATAAATATCGTAGTCTGTAGTCTATTTATGTTATCTGTGGTCTATTTCAGTTCTTATATCTACACAGTTGGCTGTGTATTGTCAATGTCAATACTGTCAAATTCTTCAAGGATTTCAAATAAAATTGACGGTACGGTTTGAGTTTGTTTAAATTTCGCTAATTTTCGAGTGAAAAGCTTTGTTTTGATTATAAAATCTATGCAAATTAGTGATATTAGTGTTGTCAGATTATATAAAACGTAACTCATGCAGATATTATTAAGGTAAGAACGTTAATTTCATAAATAATAATTGTTGAGATTTTCTGGGGCTACTTTCTCTTAAATTATAATGGATTTGTTCAAAGTTGATGCGAAAAGATAGCAAGTTTTTATTAGCTTCAGAAATTAAAGTTTTTGAAAAAACCATTTTAGTCTTTATAAAAATTAATATTTTCATATTATTGATACCTATGCAAAGTACCAAGTGTTATAAAAACAGCTGTCTTTCATGTATTTGAAAGCTAGTACAAAAATTAATACGTTTTTGAATTAGACTGCAAGTGAAAAGATGTAAATCTGTTTGCTCGGAATATTTAGACCGATGAGAAAGATTAATAAATATGTATATCTGTGATATTTTGAGGTTATGTTGTAGTTGCTAGATTCGTAGTGTTTCTCTTGATCAGTTTTTACATTTGCAATTATCCCAGTTGGCTGTGTATTGTCAATACTGTCAAATTATTTGAAACAAAGGATTTGAAATAAAATCATCGGTAGGTGCGGTTTGAGTTTGTTTAAATTTGACTAATTTTCATGTGAAAAGCTTTGTTTTAATTACAAAAACTATGCAAATCGGTGATATTAGTGTTGTTGGATTATATAAAACGTCCCTCATGCAGATATTATTACGGTAAGAATGTTAATTTGATACATAATTGTTGAGATTTTCTGGGGCTCCTTTTCCCTAAATTATAATGGAATCGTCCAAGTTGATGCGAAAAAATGGCACAGGAATTGAAGTGTTTCAAAAAACCATTACAGCATTTAAAAATATAAATATTTTAATATTATTGATATGCAAAGTACCAAGGGCTATAAAGTTTCATATTTTTGAAAGCTATTTCAAGAATTAATATGTTTTTGAATTAGAATGGAAATGAAAAATATGTTAATCTGTTTTCTCGGAATATTCAAACAGAATCGGTAAAATACTAAAATTATTTCTATCACGCATATTACAATAAATTCAAATTCAAAGCAATCTACTAAATTACCGTATGTGGAGTGTGGAGTGGGACTGACTTATCTATAGCCAATCAAAATTCAGTACCGAAACTTGTAAGCAAAGTCGGTGATTAATGTTTTGCAAAGAAAAAAACGCCTGTAAGAATGTAAATACCTACGTGTACCTAGCGTGAAACAAAAAGTTTTATAATATTATAGTTTGTGTAGCCGCGTGATCATGTATTCTTAATTCAGGTAATACTTCATATAATTATATTATATTGTTATATTATTTATTATAACATTCTTAATGTTATTGTACTATTTTTGAAATCTAGTTTTAACTTGTTATACATCATAAAATCAAGTCAATATTTTGTAGTGTATAAATTCAAAGGTGGCTGTTTCAACGTAGAAATTTAAGGGTCTGATGAACTATACGATTATCCGGACCTGAAAATTATCTAATATTGTGATGTGGATCTGAAAAAATATATTTTTCAAGAAAATAATGAATGGTTTTTTAAGTTTATCACCAGCTGTCAATTATTTTGACGTTTCACTTGATTTTTTTTAGTTATACGTCAGTGAAAGTCAAAAGTTTTTTGTTATAATTTCATATTTGTTGGTTTATTCGGTAGGCGAAAAACAGTTGTATGTGGATGTTTAGTGGAAGTATGTGGATGTTTAGTGGAAGTATGTGGAAGTTTGGTAGAAGTTTTATACAGAAATTAGACAAAGTGCTTTGAAAATACAGGGTGTTACAAACTGAAAGAGCGTATAGAAAATGCAAAAATTAGCGTAAAATTTCCTGTCGACATGGGTCGTTGGAGCTTCAGTTTCCGAGATACGGGGTGTTAAAGTTACCCATACAAGAGGTAAAATATTATAAAAATCAATGCTATTGAGTTTTTTCAGAAATTGTAAATTTTTGTGCTCGTTACGGAAGCGTGTTGCATTACAAAAAGGTTGCATGAGTTCTTACATCGTCGACTAACTTGAAAACAGTATGTGGAAGTTTTTTCAAATGTGGAAGTTGGTGTACAAAATTTTTGCCGGCGGTTTACCCCTCGAATATCGGCTGCCCATGCTTCGCAGCATTTGCTCGAGCTGCTAAAGCTGATTTTCTGCCTTTGTGACACAACAAAGTATGTCGAGAAATGATATATTATATAATTTTTATTTTCTTTTTTTACAGATTCAAACGCTAGTGTTCGTAAAAAAAGCGATTTGCCAAAAGGTAGGAGATTGTTTTGACGAATAACAAAAATAAAAATATTTTTTTTAAATAATAAAACTTAAAAATTGAGGAAATAAAAAAACTGAATTGACAACTAATTGTGATTTAAGGTACCTAGTTAATTATTCATATACCAATATTTTCTTGTGGTTAGGAAGAGTCCTAAATGGAATTATTTTTATTTATATATTTTTTAAATTTTGTGAAAATATTTTCTATTTTTGTTATTCAAAAAGTATGCCTGAAATGTTTTTGCTATTCACAATTTTTTATAAATATATTATTAAATACTGGAAACACCCCAGCAAGAGGATATTTTTTTGTGGATTTCGTTTGTGTTTCTTTTTTTCAGGTGAAGTCTAGTCAGTATACATATCATCGTTTTGTGAGCAAATCGGTCAATCATTCAAGTATAGTATCATAATTTAATCTTTTTGAATTTGAATACATTTATCAGAATATTAATATAAAAAAATGATAGCTCAAATTTTTTTAATCTAATTTGATACTTTTATTCAGTCTTGCATATTATTATTGAAGTACAAAAAATTTTAATCAATATAAAAGGAAACATTACTTTTTTTTCAACAATTTAGTTCAAATTAAAAAGTAGTTTAAGACAAAAATTGAGATTAAGAAATATTTTGATTTATATCCGCAATGTTTCCCCTTGCTTAAAACATTTTATTTAGACATTATATTATTAACCATTTTGTCAGAAAACCGATTGCTCCAGACAACTTAAAAATTTTAATTTAGGAACAGAAGAACAATGGATTCCTGGTGCAATGTTCTGGAAGCCAATATAGGGCAACCATCAAACACAATTTAATATTTTTAAATTTAAATAGGAATAATAAGAAATTAAAATTTATCTAATAAAATAAATTATTTAAAAATACCAATATCTTAAGATCATACATTTATTTTTTGATTTAAAATATATACTTAGTCTAGCTTGTGATTCAATATAAAAAATAAATTTAAACAAATAATATATAAAGAAAAATTACATAGATAATTAATATTTTTAGGGATCTAAAGTTTATTTTCCAAATTTAAAACATTTATTCAGTTTAGCATATTTTTATTTAGCATAGACACTTCCAGAACGCACTAGGTATATACAACGAGATCTTCCAGACAGCTCAGAAGTGACAACATATTATTTTGGGTGTTTCCAATTCTTCACATTTTCATCTTTTGCAAATTTTTTAAATTGAAATAGAAAATGGTGTATACTGTTGCATCATAATTATACTTTTTTAACTGAAAAATTTTACTTGTGGTTACACAAATTTTCAAATTTATGTGTGTTTGAAACATAATATCTGATCACATATTCTTCCTTGGAGTACAATAAAGACACTCATCTACCCTATACTAACCGAATTGTATGTATTTAATTTAGTAAATTACAACATGAGATGTGTATTTTTATACAGTACTCTAAAATGTAATCTATTTTAAATGAGACAAGCAACCGGTTTTTATAGATAGTTGGGTAACTCTATTAAAAACAAGATAAACACAGGTACTGGCTCGAAGTTGCTCTAACGTAGTGGACTTAGAGGCTGTACCATAGGGAACTGTATGTGATGTATACTTGTAAGGTCTGTGGTAAATGTGGTGGCAATCGCCGGTCGGTACATGGAAATGGTCGAATTCGGTTTTTAGTGAATGGTTAATGGGAAAAATGGTGCGGTCCAAATGGTATTGGGATGGAGATTTCTTCATGAAGTTCAAAATGTAAGTGTTACATATACTTTATTTTTTAAAATCTACTGATAGCAATAAAATATGTATGCTATATATGCGATAATATAAAAGAGTTATAAAATTCTCCGCTTGTTTGAATACTGTGAAGATATAAATAATATACAGGGTGTTTTAAAATGACACTTACAACGTTTGCATGTAGATACCTCTCGTAAAATGATATATAGTCCAGTAACTGAAGACCTGAAAATAGGCAAACCTATCAATATATTTGTCCAATAATTTTTTTTGGTTTGATTTGTAGGTCTTGACAGGTACTTTAAAGGGAGAAAAAGTTCTCCAAGATTGGCTAAGGATCCAAAATGGCCCCTAACCGTTTTTTGGGGGGCGTTAGGGGCCATTTTGGACCCTTAGCCAAGGCTCATTCTTGGAGAACTTTTTCTCCCTTTGAAGTACATGTCAAGACCAACAAATCGAGCCAAAAAAAATTATTGGACAAATATATTGATAGGTTTGCCCGTTTAGTTACTGGACTAATAAGGATTGAGAGGTCCAGCCATGGTCCAGCCTATTCACTTTTCGAAATGAATCCTAATATCATTTTGTCCAATTTTACGAGAGGTATCATGCAAACGTTGTAAGTGTAATTTGAAAACACCCTGTATATTTTTATTAAATTTAACTCAGTCTCTTGTAATGTTGATATTATATCCAAAAATAACTTCCTTTGATAAATCGATATTCAAATTACGTATCTTTGTGTATGGGACACTTCAGTGGAGAGTTAGAGTATTAGAATGTGAAACTGGACAGCTGTTATTACAATGACCTCTTTGAAAAGCGTTTATCCCAGTTATATGTATACGATCAAGTACAAAGAGCGCAATAGAGCAAAGCTCACCTTTTATACAATGTAGGGTTTATCCATTATTTTGAATGTACGTATTAATACCAGAACAAGTTTATCAATAATTGGTTCAGTCACAAATTATTTCAGGATGAAAATATACTGAAAAAACATCATAATGTAGTTTAAAATAATAAAGCTGGTATGGGGATATTCTGGATATATCTCCCTAGATTTATCTTCATATTGTGGTTCTCTTTAGTGTCTTCTAATTTCCAATTCTAATTTTCCAATTCCAAGCTAGACGATTCCTTCCTATTTGCTCGACAGATCAGCTCATTCGCTCTACCGAGTGGAGGTGCGTTCTCTTCTCTCTTCCTCAAGCTCCTTTCGATCTTTGATGACAATCTCGATGTTCTTGAGAAAGATATATCTGGTGGTCATGTGGTCTGTTAGCATTTTGAATATGCCTTATTTCTGTGTGTCCTCTCCCATGTGCCACGTCATGGTCTGATGCTTTTTTCAGTCGGGTTAGAGCTGCCCTTGCTTCGCACATTATGACACAATGTAGCGGAGGAAGGTCTAGCATTGTCTCCAGCGCCGCTGTTGGAGCGGTCCTCATTGCCCCTGTAATGCCAATGCATGCAAGTCTTTGGACCTTGCTTAGTTTAAGCATAGCAGAGGATTGTCTGATCTTTGGCCACCATACCAAAGATGCATATGTAATCCTGGGGATGACAACTATTTTGTACAAATAGTGTACCATGTTTGGTCTAAGTCCCCACTTCGCTAGTATTTTGCCATATACAGATAGTTTTAACTCGTCGTGGGACACTCTGTATACCTAAATGAATATTGTATACTTGTATTTTCCCTTTTAATTGGTATATGGAAGATTTTAAGGAAGCAATCAAAATGCAAATGTGTCTAAACAACTCAACTGAATATTATCCTTTGTCCTAATAACCTACAATAAGTCTATTAGTGCCACAAATCCCCAACAATTATCCTTTATAAAATGGAAGTTTAGTAAGTTCACCTTTTCTCCCAAATTATTTGAAATATGAGCTCCAGTCATCTAAAAAATATTTTAACCATCCACAGTTGAAGTTCATTAAATGTCAAGTAAAATCTATAACTGGGTGTTGGTTAACATTGCATAATAATTTACTTTATTCCTTGGAATTTATGCCCTTAAGCTTTATAGAAAACATTTCCTGAGATATATTTTGCTCTGAACAATAGTGACCCAGCTCAGAAATGCTCGGGATAAATACGTCAAAGGAACTGTGAATAGCCCATCATTATTATGTTACAAGGTCATAACTCTCGTTGACATCAATTCAAACTGATTTTAGTAAAAGGGAGAGTTAATTTTCTATGCTCACATGGAAATAACTTTGTAAAGACAATGTAGAATTTTCAAATTCGGGTTTGAACGTTTTTTGAGGTGATCTGTTAAAAAGATTATATAGATTAAAATTGACATAACGTAATTGCGAATCATTGTTCATTTAGTATCTAAGAAATGTTTGCAAAAGGAGAATTATCAGAAACTCAATATTCAAAATGTAACCTAAATTGAGTTTTGATCAAGCCGCCAGAGTAAATCGAGTTAAAGTTACGAAGGAAAGGGCAAATATAAATAACGATAATCTCATTTGCAAAGTTTGGGACATCTTAATTCCGTTTCTTTCGTGCGCCAGCTGGAGCGAAAAAACAGTAACTTATTTCAAAGTGGATGTATTTGCTTTATTCAAATATTAACGGTTGAAATGATCATCAAATGAAAAACAAAAGTTGATGTGGACACTCTACTACAAAACAGTTTGATTCTGTAAAAATATCTACCTTTCAGTAACTAATTTCAGTTAAGTCTTTTCAGCATTATTTTAAAATTAATTGCTCGACGACTTGGCTAAGTAATTTTTAATTTTTTGCTGCGAGAAAGACGTTTTTCAACTTAAATTCCTTAACATTGTTAAGCCTTAATAGTCTGAGGCTAACAACGTAATGATTGAAGTGGTTTTAATTTTAATTAGTAATTTATTTTGAGTAGGTGCCTGTCTATTTTCTCTTAAAATCATCACGCAAAGAATTTAGAGTCTACTAATTCAAATTATACTTGTTTTTTTTTTTTTTTTGAAAACATACTAGTAGGTATTGCCGCGAGACGAAACAAATGTCTATTAACCTTTTGGGACATAAGTATATTTCTTTTTTTAAATATATATCTATCCTGGCTTCAAAAGAAATTGTCTGGAGATTTCTATTACCATCGCAAACAAAACAGATATTGCGTCATTGCGGTACACAATTAAACACACAAGAAGTCTCATCATTTCCCACATTATCTCTTTCAATGTCGACCATAACCTGTCTTTAACAATTAATATGAATAACCTCACCATTTTCCATATTTCTTTGATGCAAATTATTATTCCCTCTACGATGGCGGGCGGCGTTCTGAAATCCCTCTGGAAGATCGTTTAATTCCTCACAACGCCGAAATCCTCTAGGACGAACTCGATGTTCACAAACGTGACACTGCATTTTCTTAGTTTTTTAATACTTGACTTTAAAACTGGTCATTTGTAGTTGAAACTTGTTAGTCTACAATTAGATGGATACGCCCTTTTCTTTCATACTCCTATTACCTGTCGGAGATCTGTCAGGTATAAATATTTGCAATCTATAATCTATCATATCTTTATACAACTGAAAAATATAATCCTATTATTTTGTTTCGACGAAACGTTTATTCATCGTATGTACAACTATATTCACAAGTCCGACTCTGTTTCACCGCAGCAGGTGGTGTCCTATTGAATGGTTATATTATGTAATCGAATCGAAAATTTCTGACAAATAAACTGATTTTGTGGGTTTATTAATTAAATTACAACATTGACGCAATGTTATCAAATGTTCTATTTTTTCAAGATCAATAAGCTGGTATCAAAATATTCACATTTGAGTGGTCTTTTATTTTCCATAAGCTGGAAGCATAGTCCTTTGTACTTTTATCCCCCGAGAAGATGTGAAATGAAATGTGTATTTCTTTTACACCTTCAAACAGCCTGTATCTCACAAACTAAGAAGATTGGAGAAACGTTGCATTCGGGTATTTTAAATATAAGTTATGAAATCAAACAATTTTATTTTGTTAAATCTACATTGTATTTAAACATAAAGTGACGCGTTTCGCTAACACAGTAGCTTTTTCAAACGAATGGAGGTATAATGAGAAACTTTCAATTTATACAGTGCCTTAATACTAAATTATACGGATATTTAACAATAAAATTATAATCTATTTATGAGGAAATGAAATGAATTTGTCTAAATATGGGATTAACTAAAGTATTTAACAAGTTTACCTGGAAACTCATTCACAATCATCCTCCAGGAATCTTTCTAGGTAAAAAGGTTTAATAATGGAGAATTGTTAATATCAAGTTGGTCGTTAAGAAGATTATCTGAATATTTGTTTTTATATATCTCTAGGGCTTCTAAAAGATTTAATTTAAAGGATTTAGTTTCTATATGCAAAATTTCAAAATTTGAATCGAAAGAGTGCTAATAAATGATTTGAATAGTTGGAATCTAACTTTTGATTGTCATAACTACGTTTGTGTTCTGAAATTCTAGTTTTAAAATTCCTAAAAGTTCTACCTATATAAATTTTATCACAGTCGTCATTACCACATTTTAATTTATAAACTCCTGATTTATTTAGTTTTGAAGATTTGGATTTGTTGTTTAATGAATTTGGATAAATTGTTGTCAGTTTTGAAGCAAATATTCAAGTCTAAAGTTTTTAAAAATGATTTTATTTTTAAGGATGGTATTCCAAAGTAAGTTGAGCTTTTAAATTGGTTATTTTTGTTTTTATCAGAAGGAAATACTTGTTATAGCTAGAGTATGTTTTCGTATCTTTTTATTTATGATGTTGCCAATTAAATTTGGATCGTAATTATTATTAACCGCTATTTGCTTCATTATATTTAGTTCTTTATTGTAATTGTCAATATTCAATGGAACTGTTAAAAGTCTATGTATCATACTATTGAAAGCTGCTAATTTATGACTGATTGGGTGGACTGAACTATTATGAATTGTAATGTCTGTATGTGATGGTTTGTGAAATATAGAAAAGTCATGTCTATTATTTATATTTGAAATTGTAAGATCTAGAAAGTTTAAGGACTTATTTTGTTCAATTTCTACTGTAAATTTGATATTTTGATGTATTGAGTTAATGTGAGTAATGAAGTTATCTAATTGTTTCGTAGTACCAGTGAAGCAAGCTAAAATGTCATCTACATATCGGTGCCAGTAAACAAATTTTTTACTAAGGGGGTGTTTATGAATTATCTTCTTTATATTATCCATGAAAATTTCTGATAATAGGGGACTGAGAGGGTTGCCCATAATCAAACCCTCTTTACTGCTATAAACCTTTCCGTTGAAATGAAAATAATTTTGATTTAAACAAACTCTTAATAAATTTATAATATCAGACTGAATTATGGGATTAGTATTATTGTAAGTGAGCAAGTTATCAACAAGAGTGATAGTTTCATCAGGAGGTATACTAGGGAATAGATTTGTTACATCGAAAGATATGAATTTAGACAAGTGAGTTAGTTTTATATCTTGAATATTATTAATTAGTTCTGTTGAGTTTTTAATTGAAAATTGAGGTTTGAATGAACAATATTTGGAAATTATATCTATTAGAAATTTTGAGATTTTAAATGACGGTGCTGTGAAAAAAGAAACAACCGGTCTAATTGGGTACCCTTCTTTATGAAGTTTGATCAATGAATAGAGTTCAGGGTGTTGTGGATTTGGTAAAAATAATTTGTGTTTTTCTTTGTCGCTTATTATCGATTTGGAGTTATTTACCGCTAATTTTATTTCCTTCTGAAATTTAATAGTAGGATCTTTTTTGAGAATCTCAAAATTTCCAGCCTGTATGAAATTGTTTGTCTTTGATCACTTAATGTTTAAATACAATGTAGATTTAACAAAATAAAATTGTTTGATTACATAACTTACTATGGATCTACATCAAGTAAAAGCCTCATCTATTCAATTTTAAATATATCTTAACAATCTATCATGCCTTCAATTTAGGGTACCTACCTATTTACGGGACACCCTGTATAGTACACTGTCGTTGCAATCAGCACTTTTCTTAATGAAGACTTGAGGCAATTTTTCTCTTCCAATTTCACAACTTTGTATTTATAAAATATGCAAACAATGTGATTTCTCTGGATTTCCTAACAAAGCAATTCCAAATTGGTTGGTAAATTCTGCAATTCCAAAACCTCCCTATGACACGAATACCTGAATGTAATAAATCGTTTAGCTCCTCGAAAGCGATTGAATACTCTACAACCGTGAAAATACGCTAAGCGTGAATACCATGCTCGAGTTTAGTATACGGGGTGATTGATTTTTTCATAGTCTAGCTCTCAAGTGCACGATTCTAACGAGCATATTAAATTTATATGTCAATGCTTGATAGAGAAGAAATCTAATATGGAAATATCACTTGAGACATTCTATATTATTTTAAAAGGTCTCTAGAAGCCAGTAAATTTCCTCAAAGGAACTCGACTCCAAAATAATCCTGTTTTGTGAATCAAATTTTCCAATAATAACATTTCAACGTGGAAAATCTTTTTATAAAATTTCTGCTTTGATAAGAAATATACATACAATATTTATTTATGAGTTAAGCATCGTGAAAGGTTTCCGAGTGTATTGCTTTTTATTTTTACGAGTCCGTTGGGAGTAATTTTCAGCCATCAAAACTAGGAAAAATCATTAGGTTAACCTCTTGAAATTTTTCGTTATTTTTACGAGTCTGCAAAAAGATTTATGGATACATTCCCTCCCTCGTATGATATCGCTTGTAAATCTCGAGGGTGCCTCGGGGGTGTATGTTGCTATGATTTAACTTATTCTATACAGTATTCTTGTACGAAAGATGAATGGTTCGGTACCAAAAAAATCTATCGACATGTTGTATTAGTTGTTACTGCTCTTTTTTTCTTATAGTAATATGATAGTTTTTTATTAGTAACACCTTCATTTGTATTTCCTGTTTAATAAAGTAGAGATCTAGTGTATTTATCAACTTTTACGTGAATTCATCTACCCAGTTTTACGAAAACTTCAACTGAGAGCACCCGCCAAATTTTATGAGGCGTGTTCACCATTTTTTAAAATGCCATGCTCAAAAGTTGTTGAGTGGACGTTAAAGTTAGCTGCATGTATGAATCTCCGAACATTTTTTAATTAAATAACCACAAAAGTAGCGAACAAAATTCTTTTCCAATAAATCATTTGTCTGAAAGTCTTTAGGCATTGCAGTATTTGATGAGAGAAATATTGTTGGAATAGCCTTTTTTAAAAGAAGTTTTCTTTTATGTGGTTGCATAATCATGTCTGGTTCAAAATGAGCCCCACATAAACGATGACTACTATTGTATAGCTATCAGAGTGTTTGGTTCCTGGCCCGAACACTCCTATCCCAGTTCCTCCTATTGCTTTTGAGCCGTCTGTGTAACATTTAATAGCATTCTTTCCAAGTCTTGTTGCACAATTCCGTAACGAATTTCTTTGAAAAGTTTTACTTGTTCATCATACCTTCTTGTGGCATCTCCCAGGTTGTCTGATTTCTAAGAAGTGAGGAGGTGGTTTTTTTTAATGATTCCCTCTCTTCTTAATCTGTATCTTGTTCTTTCTGCAACGCATTCCACCACCATATGTAAAAGGGTGAGGTTGAGAATGACTTTTATGGCTGCCGTTGGGCATGTTCTCATTGCTCCTGTAATGCATATACAGGCTAGTCTAGGCTAGTTCTACTTCTCCACGCAATGGCTCTACAAGATAATAAACATACATTAATTTTCGCATGATTCGCCCTAACTAAATAATCGTGACTAAATTAATGGGGTTTATAATTAGAATTGAATTTATGGGAGTTTTCGCGAACTGGGAAGAGAAAAAATTACTTTAAAAACTGCGCCGGACAAATTCCCTAGTCAAATATTTTATTAATTTAAATTGGAAGTGAGTTAGCACTTTCTTTCGAGACATTTTTACGAACTTCGGCTGTTATTTCATGGTTTTGGCGAGGTTTTATTATTTTCTAATTTATTCATTTCAAAAACTTAATTAGTTGGTAACATAGAACAGGTTATTACCGGACTTTTCTTCGCTATAACCTACTTTTTAATAAAATTGTACATCCTAGAATTTTCTAATTAGTTTAATTTCACTGGTATTGAATCTTTTTTTTACACTACTAGCCAAATTTAAGAACAAAAATTAAAAATAATTCACAAACGCACCACCAGAAGCGTTTACCCCGTCGTCTGACTGACAAGTACACTGTCAGTTTTCGATATATTATGAACGTACTCGTTATGTCATCAGTCATTTTTGGTTGAGCGCGAATTTTAAACTAATGGCATTTTTATTTAAATAATTTCATCTAGATAGGTAATTTCAAGCAGCAGATTTGTTAAAGACAATCCCCTGGGTATACAGAATTATGTTGCATGAGTTTTTGTTAAGCAACTATCCCTGAATTCTCAAAATATTTGAATTTGTCCATTATTGACCAAGGTTAATAATACAAAAAATTATTGACCACTAATAGAGAATGCAATTTCGACGGGAGAAGAAAGGATATTTATCCAGTTTCCAGCGATTCTAAAAAGTCTTTCGCCAGCGAAGTTTTTATTTAAATGTCATATGAATAATAAGAAGCAATTTTCCGGTATTTTGCATCCTCAAGCAAAAAAAATGGTACTATACTACTATTTGTAATCTCACATTTTGGTAACCTCTGTGTCTTCTGATTTGATACATATTGTAATGGTTTTCTTATTTATTTGAACTGTTTTTACCGTGGGATGAAATTATACGCTCACTATGGCTTATTACTATTGATTTATTGAAGAAACACTCACACACTATAATAAAGTTAATTTATATACACACACTACTTAATGTCTAGTAATTAATCTACACTCGGTATAATAATTGTCCTAATTTATCTTCAACACTATTCATATTCACTATCTGTTCACTCACTGTATACTGAAACTGTTTACCGATTCACTGTACACTGAACAACTTCCCGACTCACTCGAAAACCCGCGTATATATAGTACTTCGCAACTCTAGAACCTTCTTGAATTTACGAATTTCATAACATTCGGGAATAAACTATTGTATTACTTTGTAGAGTTTTCTAGAAGGCGCATTCGCCAAAATGTATAGTTCACGACAGGACCGGCTTCTGAATCACTGAGGTCGTAACAATATGGTTAGTGTTCAAAACCGTACGATAAGAGTGCTTTTGACTATAGTAGTGGAAAAAAACACTTTAAAGGAGTAATGCTGCCTTGGTATAAGAACAACAAAAAATATCAGTCATTTGGAAAAAATCCAGTATTTTCAGGAAATAATTAGTTATTCAAACAACATTTCCGTCTCAATAGATTCATTAAAGAGTATTTTCGGTCTTATTAAAATTCTATTTACTAGCAGAATAAGGTCATTAACGTGCTTTACTCTGAATGGAACGGTGATGAGCTTGCGAATGGCATATATAGTGGTCTCGATTTTCAAAGTTTTTCATTTGATTTGATAGATATAAGAAACCGATATGTTCGTTAAAAAAAATCGTCTGTATACCATAAATATATTTTTTCGAAAAATTATTTTCAACGCAAAGTCTTGTAATTATCACAAAACTACAAATATTGTACTGAAATTTCTGGAGAGTAGATACTCTTATAGAACCATTATACTGGAAAAAAAGTCCGTATAGTATATTACATAACGTGTGCGGAAAGTGACATTTTTCACACTAGTGGCACGAGACATGAGCCGAGTACGACAATCACACGAGTTTTCGCACGAGTAATGTACAGTATTTTTTCTACGATCACTTGATAATTTCACCAAATAATGTGTATCCAACATCTGACATATTAATACACAAAGTCAACATAATTGATTTCAAAATTAACAATAATTATCAATAGTGACAAAAATTCAAGTAGTTTAACTATATAATATAGGTAGGTTATTACAATTATTAATTGGTCGGATAATTATTATAGAAATTGAATATTTAGCGAAATTGATTCCCTACGCTCTTATTTCGGAAAAGATAAAGATGGGATTACAAGGATTTTCGCTAGAAGCAATGGAAATTATAATAACAAAATCTCGAATAAAACTTGTCCGAAATATCAATTTTGTCTCAAATATCCGTTAATACACTAACAGCCACTGGCAGGATTCGAATGAAAACCGATATCTGAAGATAAACAAAATCGTAGCTGCCGAAATGGTTAACAATCCAAATGCTACTATGATAATAAGTTATACAAATGCTGTAATTTAATAAATAACACCGGTCAACAAAAAAAATATTTTTTTTCTACAAACGTCAAAAAATGACAAAGTTCGCGCATTGACAGCAATATGCGAAGTGACCCTTTTTTTCATTTTCCTTCGTTACCATGACACCGTGCGCGAAGTAGAAGTAGTGTGCGAAATACTTACGCACACTGCATGTAAACTATAATATGGGATTTTTATATTTTAACCTTTATGTTCCTCAATCAAGCAAAAATCCAAGAAATCATTTATTTATTAATGTATAACAATAATTAATGCTTTCAAATTGTGAGAAAATTTAACACTACCTAATTTTATTTATTATTTACAATGGTAACATTAATGGTGCAGCCAGTGCACGAACCAATATTTATTCCTAAACCAGATAACTCAGATTCAGCTCGTGATATCGTAGTTTTGGGAGTTGGAAGACTATCCATTTTTGATTTGCAAGCAGCTGCCGTAGAGGTGACAAAACTTTATCCTGAAATTTCACAGTCTAAAATTTTATTTGAAATTTAAGTTTTATTGTTGATAGAATCTTCCACGTATCCTTCGGCCACAGTCGAAGATTTCCATCCTCCATGTCGCTTCAAAACACATATATCGGTCCCCATATTAGCAAGGAGTGTGGCTGATGTTCTCCGAAAACAATGGCCCGTGTAGGCATAAGAATTTGGTAATTTTAGGTGTTTTGCTATTAAACTAGGCATTTATTCCAACAACTTGGTTAAACCATCTCATTTTGATACTTCAAAAACAATCGGCGACTGGTAGCATAACTTGGACGAAGAGCCGCATATTTTCGGTAAATGTCAGTATAATCTAAATTTGAAACTGTGAAAATTCGTTGTATATTCTTTTTTGTATCGGGTACTTTAACAATCAAAATGGAATTTTTATCTTCTATGTCATCGACCGTCATTTTAGTGAGTTCCTCACGGCGGCAAGCACCCGAAATACCTAGTATTAAAACAACCTAAAAGGAAATCAGTAATTTAAAAAACACATAAAACAATCATCAAAAATCTACCTTGACCAACAAATAGGTTCCATCATCTGCCTCTCTTATGAATTGTTCAACTTCCTCTCTAGTCAATACCTTAGATTTCTTAGGATGGTTTCCAACTGATAAATTACCTCCAATGTTAAAATGTCATATACCTGGAAATTTTATTGTCACTTTGACATGATAAAAACTCGATAAAAACTCCTCTTCCTCAATGTCTAGTAAGCGGATGTCACTTTTACACAATGACAATTAGTCGCAAGTTTGGTTATACTTATAATTTCACAGCGATTAATCCATATATTCAGTCGTTAATTTATCTTGCCAAAAAACACTCGAGCTTTTCTTTTATCGGATAAATTTCTCTTTTTAACTCAAAATTTTGCCAATCACTAAATTTGCTCGAAAAACTGAAATTAGATAAAATCGCGACACCGAAGGTGTCGCGATTTTATCATGTCAGTTTTTCTCGTAAAATTAGTGACTGGCAAAACTCTTTCGTTGCAAAGAGAAATTTATCCGATAAAAAAAAAGCTCTTGTGTTTTTACTGTTGACAATTTTTTTAAATATGGAACCAACTTGGTAAATTTCTTAAAATCCACGTTTTCTTTAACATT
Source organism: Galerucella calmariensis (assembly GCA_910591675.1). Taxonomy (NCBI): domain Eukaryota; kingdom Metazoa; phylum Arthropoda; class Insecta; order Coleoptera; family Chrysomelidae; genus Galerucella; species Galerucella calmariensis. The sequence goes on along the minus strand of CAJUYG010000152.1, from coordinate 96,385 downwards.
GAGTGTTGCTTACAACATAGAATATTTTGCCCATAACGTGGAAGACTTCAGCTTCTTAGACTTCTCTGCAAAATATGCCCCAATAGCACATTTTCGGATATTTTTCTGGCTTTATTTGCTTCACACTACTCTTTAAATTGCTGATATGCATTTTCATGCTGGCGCCTCGATTTCTCCGGTAAAAGATTTGAAATTACTGAGTTGGCCGCATCTGTCAAGTTAGGTGGGGTATTGCTTACTTCATCGTCGCTCGAAATTTCCATTATTTTACAGTTATAAATATCACGCACGAAATTGACGCGAATAAAAAGTCACTCCAAAATAATTATCAAGAACTGTCACTTTGAAATAATTGTCAACAAATGCCATTTTATTTCCATAGTTACAGTAATTACTTGATTTGGAAAAACAGTTTAAGCCAGTTCAATACTATTTTTCATATTAAGCTAAGCATGCTACTTATTTTCGAACATACTCATGCGCGAAATACTTTGGTAATCTCGACTATCAGTTCTTGTTCACCAAAGTAGCATTTCGCGCAATTCTTGAGTTTCTGTTCTCATTCTCATTTCTGTTCTGATTATGGACATTGAAAAACACTTAAATATTCATAAATGTAGTTCGTAAAGTTTGCTTTGAATTGATTTACAACGATAAGTATAACTTAATTTAATTTAATACGAAGAATATTCACTTTTAGACATAGACATAATTTCTTGTTACTTTACATCTATATGTTATTGTTTATCACAAATCTTCAATAAAAAAGATTCTGGTATCCGAAAAAATGTTTTTTAATTATAATAATTTACAGTGGAAGTGTGGAAAAAATATAAAAATCAGTAACTTTTGCTGAAAAATTGAAAAATCGCTCTAGTTTCTACAAAAATAAAGTTTAATCGAAAAAAAAAATTTTTCCTCATTTTCGTCGTAGGAGAAACCAAAATTTAACATGTAGCAGTCAGACCCAAAAATCGTGTTGACCGGTGTAATGATCTGAAACATTGCTAGTAAATTCCTAACATTCTCAAGCTTTTTTTTAATTTCTATCCAAATGCGTATCAATTAAAATTCTATCGTTATTTCAAATTAAAAGATTTGGTATAATGGACGAATCATCATTATCTTTCCAACTTTAATTTTTCACCAATTATCGAAGTCTAATCAATGAAAATCTTCCTGTTCACTAGTTCGAGGAAATACTTTTGAACGTCTGAATCAAGTCTGTAATGGGACTTCATTTGAATTTAATTCACTGAAGTGATTTATAAGTTTTCCATGCCACAGATACAAAATGTTGGGGCCATTTTATCGATTTAATGAGATGTAGAAGAGTCGCAATATAGTCAAAATTTTATGACATGTCCTGTTAAGTATGGATATGTTACCGTGAAAGACCGAAAGTAGTGAATGTCGACAAATGTCAAATGCCTTGGTTAAAGTCCGAACATTTCTTAATTCTATTATACATTCGAACTTTCACCGGTATATGTCGACAAACACAAATGAGGTCCGGTAATTCTCGGACACTGAAGGTCGCGACAAGTTTTTTGACGGTTCCAGCTCGTTGTTTCAGTTAACTTTGTCTTCGTCAGTTTAACGCAACGTTTGACAGCGTTCCCTAACCTAATTTAATTTTCTCATTAGAAATTGACTACTACGGTGAATCATAATAAGTTTTTTGAAAAGTTACATGCCTTAATTGGAAGTAGGTACTGCACTGACTGATCTGCCACTTAGCACATCTTCATCTCAAGCACTGACTGATCCGCCACCTAACACATCTTCATCTCAAGCACTGACTGAACAACACAAGCTAATTTCTTTGAAAACAGTAGCTGCAAAAGAGAATCTTCTACTTCAAGCAATAAAAATGTTGCGAACCTCAAAAAAAAGTTTCCTTCTGCCCAAATTGGTGATACCGTAAGAATTCAAGTCCTTGACGTCGACCGTGGTCGTACAGACCCTCGAAATGTGTTAGCAGTTGTTGTTGGAATAGAGGATTCAGACTTTTATAGATTAGCTAACAAAAAATGGTACCTTGAAGCAGCTTTTCACCCGTAATCAGTTCGTAATTTGTAAAGAAAAGTTACTTTCCATGGACGAAGTTTCAACAAAGGAAATGTCGCTAAGAGAAGCAGCTTCTGCTAATTTAAAAAGTGGAGGCCAAGGCTATACACGTTGTAACTGTAAAAGGAAGTGTTCCACGACTAAATGCAGCTGTAAAAGCAAGGAACTTTTGTGCAATTCGAAGTGTCACGGTAATTTAAGTTGTTGCAATAAATAAGATATTGTTCTTATTTTTTATATTTTTATGTTCTACTGTTTGTTTTGAGTTCAACAAAGTCCTTTCCCATATTATTTTAATAAATAAAGACCTATGGATTTTTTTTGTTTTTATTTCAAAAAAAAAATTCCTTTCAACATACATCCTGAATGTCGACAATCGCCGGTGTAAGTGAGAAATAATGAAATTTCAACAATATTTCGGACATACGTCAAGCAACGTTGAGAATGTTGACATTCACCGGTGTATCTCGACATTCACCAGATTTCGGTCTTTCACGGTAACATATACATATTTTATTGAAAAATTCTTTGCCTACTATATAGAACCAAACAAAATTTCAATGTCAAAATATTTTATTGCTCAACATATTCTTCTCATAATTGGATACATTTATAACAGCGAGACTGCAACGTCTCTAGACCTTTCAAAAAAAAGGTTTCTTCTTGCTCTGCAAACCAGACCTCCTCAGCTTTTATTACCTCCTCATTGGAAGAAAATTCACGACCTTTTAAACTTTTTTTCAGCTGAGGAAAGAGATGATAGTCGGACGGAGTCAAATCTGGTTAATAAGGGGGGTGTTCTAGTAATTCAAACCCTAAATCACGAATTTTTTGCATGGCAACATGAAATTTGTGTGCATGGGCGTTGTCCTGCAAAAACAAAACACCTTTGGATAGTTTTCCGCGTCTTTTCTCTTTAATTTTTTTCCATAGAATGGTCAGTAATGTCGAATAGTAATCTCCGGTTATTGTTCTACCTTCATCCAAAAAATCAATCATGATTACTCCATGGCAATCCCAAAAACTGAAGCAAGAACTTTTCCAGCAGATTTTTGGACACGAAACTTTGATATTGGAGAAGACGGAGGACATTGATCAGGTATTAAGCATATCTTCGTAAATCTGCTTACCTCTTAACCCTTTTAAATACAGATACTTGATGATGGCTCGATACTCCAAATTTTTCGATTTTCATAATTTCGGTGGACATCTTTCTTCTTTTAATTTATTGCGTAATTCTGGTTTACTTTTTTGACGTCCAGCTTCACACTGACACTTCTATTGAGTTATTGTTCGTTGCAATGTAACGCAATATTTTTTTTATGCATGGAACTGGTCTAGAACTAACTACATAACAATACATCCTCGTAGAAATAATTTTAAGATCTTAGTTTTTAACATTTGTTATAATCCCTAACTTTTTTCCAAGTCTCTAGTTGATTGATCCATGAATTGCAGCGACATCTAAAAGCCCATTTCTTCACAATCAATTAGTATGAATAAAATCAACAGAAACTAAAAATATTTTGCTGGAAAGACAGTTATTATGAAATTCAGTATTTGATTTTCATACACGATAAAATATTCAAGCTTCAATTAATTCCAACTTTGTTTAAATAGACTACTATGAACTCAAACTGCACCCTTTACTTTATGAATAAAGAGAGATAGAAATACGTATATACAAATACAGTTATATGATCTCGTGCTTCTGTGAGTGTTTCCCTAAAATTCTCTGTGGTAAAGTGCGAACAAATAGTGGGAATTCATGTGAGAATACGTTGGCTTTACTACGATTTTCCTATCGAAAACTACTATGTTATTATTAATCTCTTATTAATTATGCAATTCACTAAGAACTACGTTGAAAATATTATTTATTTTTAAAGTAAAAGTATTAACAAACCAAAGTATAGATCTGAAGCTACGGGGCATCGGTAAGAGGCGAGGAAACATAGCGCGTACCTGTCATAAACGTACAAATGGCGTACGATACCTATTTTACCAAGTAAAACTGAAATTACAAAGGTCACTGACAATACCAACGCCACTGGATAAATCAATATCAGTCAATTGAGGAAGTGAGAGGGAAGAACACACGTACGCGCTTGCCAATAAGAAGTCAGCTTTCGATAAAAATCACCAATAATGTAATTCGGAGGGTGTGGTAATTATGCTTTCCGTACAACGCTGCCAGAGCTTGAAGAAGCCCATAAGAAATTTGGAAAAGTGCTCATCTTTTAACATTCATAAATTGAAAAAATAATGTTAATAGAAAAAATGCAAGGAAACATGCACATTGCAGAATTAACGTTGAATCATATTGTTAATACTGTTGATAATAAAAAGTTTCTTTTTCCAATTATTATCAATACATACTTAGCACTTTAGCTTTCTCATAGTTAAACGTGGCAATGTCGAATGTTTTCGACTGCATTCCTTTCACGGCTTCAGATAAACTTGCCAAAGTATATGTGAAGGAGGAAAAAAGTCAAGTTAAAATAAGCAGCGTTAATTTAGCCGAACTTGATTTTCTTCTGACTTGAATTATTCGTCCAGGCTCAACAGTCTTCCAGGTCTTTCTTGGAGAGGTATTCTAATCTTCAATAAGACAGTACCTACTTCCAATCCATCTCAGTTTAGCTGGATATCATTTTATGGTTGGTTGTCGTAAAATGTGGCATATTATCCCTTCCCATCTCTAGGTGTTGGACCCTTCGTGCCAATTCCCATTTAGTCCATTAAATGAGGGAACAAAGCTCCTGAAAAGTTCCTTCACTTTGGGCTCAATTTCTAGGTTACGGCAGGTGTTTTTAAACGAGAAAAAACTTAACGCGATTGAGTTTACGGAAGGGGGGGAAAATTGCCCCCTAAACGCTGGAAAAAGGGGTTTCTCGCTAATATCTGGCTCAATATGCGGATTAGAGTATTTTTCTTCTTATTAATAATGAAGATCGTCTTATTATCTACAAAAATGGTCTTCATAATGTTTTTCGAACATTCTATAGTTATCGAGATAATGAGACCTAAAAGTCTCCTCATTTCAGCTGCTGCTCTGCCTGTAGGAATTCTGCTGTCTATGCATTAACTTGTAAGCGGGCGGATGAATTGTTCCATAACTCGGCAAAAAATTGACATTTCCTGATGAT
>CAJUYG010000152.1:6125-81166 GCA_910591675.1 Galerucella calmariensis | reverse complement strand
GTCTACCATTCCATTCTTTGCAATCCCTTATGTGCCGGCACCCATTTTAGACACTTTGTTGTCTCTTGCCAGCTTTTTATCTTTTGGATTCGTAATTGATGTCTAGAATATCATTTAAGAGACTCCTTCAGTACAACTTAATTGTAAAAGTGACGCAGACAACAGAGGATCTGCAAACCTAACGAACTATATGCCAATTTTCACGAGTTTTCACAAGTTTTAATGTGTTAACGTTAAAGTGCGAATTCCAACATCTATGAAAATAACTACCTACGTAACGTATTCATTGGTGCTTCGGGAACTATCAAAGAGAATTTTACAACCCAACGATTCTTCTGTACTTAAACGTAAGTGGATAATAATTACTTTTCTCGCTTTTCCCAACAATTATTAGATTTCGGAGAGATTTACTATTAATTGAAGTAAGAAATAAAGGAAGTGATTATATTTTTTGGTGAGGAACGAGTCGCCAATGCTACTTCTCACCTACCTCAAATCATCTACATACGAATCTGCCTTACAATTAACGTCTGCAGCCCCCACTTTAATTTTCGCGAACGCTAAGTTTAATTTGTGAAGCGTCTTGGCTTGACACATGCCATTTATTTACGACAACCTGCTTTATTGTAAAACTTAATCGAAATTTAGACAAAAGTTGAGAATGTAAAGGAGAAACAGAAAAAACTATGGAAATGTAGAAGATAAAGGATTTCAACCAATTTGGCAAATTACTTCGATTCGGGGGGAAATTTTACATATACAGTGTGGAACAGAATTCTTGAAATGAGAATGTATGTATTTTGGGGTGACATTCACTGAGACCTAAAAGATCTATTGTGCCCCCTTACTTCTACTCAGTTTCTGAGGAGAGTCTCAGAAACTAGTAGTTCCTTTAGTCCTATTTCCCAGAGGAATTTTAGGATGTCTGCAGGATTCAACTTTAGTAAATGTCCCTCTTCTATCCAGTAATCTCCCAGGTGCTGTGATCTAGGATTCTGAAGTGCTGTGCAGTCGGAAAGTATGTGAATTCCATTCCACAAAATCTGCATTCTTCTTCCTCCACTATTTTGAGCTTTTTCAGGTGCCCATTCAGGCGGCAATGTCCCGTTAGGATCCCTGTTAAAACTCTTAGCGCAGTTTTACTTTGACTCATGCATTCATTTGATCTTAACAGGTTGTAGTCACCCAGAAAAGTCTTTGATTGTATAAGCCCTACTAGATCTTTCCAATGGTCAGATCTTCTCTTTTCCTCAGCTTTACCTATTTCTTCCAATATTACATTGGGGCTGATTCCGCAAAAGGGTTCAGGCCCCCAGAAAGGTATTTCAGTCCCCCTCTTTGCTAGTTCATCTACTATTTCATTTCCTTCTATTCCAGTGTGTCCTGGAATCCATAGTAAGGTCACAGTATAGAAACGAACCAGTATGTTCTCTCGTGACGTTACACTGCCGAGCTCTCTGTGATTTTCAACGTCGTTCGGATGAGTATCTCATCCGACGGCCAGTGCTGTTCTGCGATCCAACCAAAGTGCCAGCGGTAAATTTGCGAATTAAATTATTTATTACAGCTTATATTTTTACGGGTTTTCGGTATTATTTTTATAGTTTATAAGCATTTTTTTGCAATGGATACCATTAAAAACAAGAAAACGGGTAGTGTGTGTGTAATTCGTGGATGTAACAATAAATATTATAATTGTGATGGAAAATTTCACCGTTTTTCAAAGGATTCAGAAAGGTGAGAAACTGTTGGTATAACAACAAAAATGAAGTTTTTTTACAGATTTCTAATCCAGCCTGTATATTGATTGAAAATATCAGATATTTTGAACAAAACATGACAATAAACCAACTTCGCGTGTTTCTTGAGCTGTGAATGCATTTCTGAATCCGCTAAGTTCTATTTAAACCAAGAAGTGAATTACCTCAGATCCCATTCACTGAGAACACCGAATCGAACATGTCATATCCATACCACGTCCACGCTAATATGTACATTTATAAAGTTGAGCAACTATATAGCGTTGAAGTTCGGTGTTATCGTTTACCAAGGATACTAACTACAAAATAACATTTATAATTTAGTCATTAAGGTATATACCACGTCGTGCAGCACAAAATACACACTTGCTTAGAAGACGCTTTTGTTAAGTGAATTAGGAAAGTGTAGAGTGTAACGCTTGTTTCATTAATTAAACTTCCTTAGAGTTATGTCCCTGGGATGGAGACCGAGTTACTCACTATACTACTCAATAATTTCACTGTACACATTTGAGAGTAATCTTAACCACATTTTACTCCTCATAACCGTGTTGTTAGTAGTGGAAAACAGAATATACAGTATTAGTCAAAGCACACAAAATATCCGTAAAATGCCGCAAAGATCACAAAAAACTTGAGTATTTGAAAGGGTTGTGATTAATATGAGAAAAACTTTACGATGCTAGGCATGCAATTTTCCGGTAAATTTTTGTTTTTTTGCTTTTTCTCTCTAATTGTTTAAATAATGAAATTACAGGGAAATGTTCAAATCAAAAATTGTAGCTAATACATTTATCTGCAAAATTTGTCCGAACATTTTTTTTGTCTGCATTATTTTTCAAAATATACGAAATTTCCCTAGTAGTATTTTTGAACATCAATTTTCATGTTTTCAATTTCACGATAGTGAGTAAACAATGGAATTGAGGAAAAAAATTTTCAAATAAAATGCGTTTCAAAATGAAGTATCTACAAATACATTGGAAACATTTTTTTATGTATTATCATTGATTTTCCACGTAAACCTATACTAAAAAGTCGTTTTTTACCAAATTTCTCCAATTAACATTAATAAATTGAAAAATTAAATTATATAACATAGCGTACTTCGAAGATTATGGAGTAATCTTTAAATTTGATTCGAAACTTTTTCTTGTATCTATCTACATTTTCCATAAAGATACATACGATTTTCCACGTGAACCTTCATTTTTTTGACCCCACCTTCATTATTTTTTCAATAACAGACTCTATTTTTATGTAATTTGTTGAAATTTTTGTTGTTAATATTTTATTATTATTGTTGTTGTTATTACGCGGCGACCCATATAAGCCGCTTTCTCACCTGCTTTTTCACCTTTATTTGTGCTCCCTTCTCTCTCTTACCTAAGCCATAGGTGTGTTCTTTTGTATCGCGTTCACTTCTTCATGAAGCTCACAAGTTTTTAGATAATATCCTAAATACTTTAAAAAGTTGTAGAAGGTTTGCTGAAAGACGTCTGACTCAAGTATTTATTATAAATAATTGTCTATTATTGAAAAAATTTGATATTTATAGGAAAACTGTACAGTAGTTCCGAAAGTAGACACTTCAAGGTGTTAAGTGGTAAAGTTTCACTGAATTATATTGATTTCGAAAAAAGATATAATTGAATGAAGTCTTAAAAAACAAGTAAAATTAAGAATGCAAAAAAAACCAGATTTTTAAGAAGCATATGTTTAAAATTTCAAATATTGATGGCTTTGCTTTTATAACGATAATGTTTTATGCTCATTTGCAATGCTAAATCTAGAAGGAATTATCGCTGGGATAAGTATTGATTAAATAGGAAGTATAATTGTTTTTTGACTCTTTAGCTCTAGTTTTTTATAAATAAACTGTTTTTACAGTTACAAAATCTACTTTTTCGAATTTGAGAGTATTTTTATTTGAAAGCTGAGATCTTTCTCTACATTTTACATGTGTTTCTTTATTTTTTCAGAATGTTATAAGCCCAAAATTATTAACTTTTAAGTCGAGCGGTTAATAAATTTGGCTTCCGGGCCGTTCGCGCCTAACTACGAATTGACTAGCACTGACATTAATTTTATCTCGTAAACTTTTCAATTTACAGAAAAACTTTATCTATAATATTTGTGGATAAATGTATTAGCTACAATTTTTGATGTAAACATTTTCCTGTATTTTCATTATTTAAACAATTAGAGTGTGAAAACAACACACACAAAATTTGCTCAACGTAAAATTTTTCTTATGTTGAACTCAACCCTTTTAAAAACTCAATTTTGAATTTTCAAGTTTTTTGTGCAGTTTTATGTGTTTTTTGACTTGGCTATATAGAATTCGCATATTTAAAGTATAGTTTGTGTGTTACAAGTCCTCAGGTTATAGTTCTGCGGGAAGAATATTTTATTAACACATTTGATGAAACTAGAACTGGTCTTACAATCAATCTTTTCTATCTTTATTAATAAAAATCTATATATTCCAAGAAAGAAATATTAAATTAAATTTATCGGTCATATTTTTCTTGGAAAATCGAGAGCCAGAGTTTTCCTAGCAAGAAGTAACAAAGCCATAGAGAAAATGTGGCTGATGACGAAGTGTTTTTGGTGGTGGTGAAAGCGGACAGCTGACTCCATAAATTAATTCCGAATGATTCTATTGATCAATTCACCACGAATTTTAGTCAATTTGTTGGAAAATAGGACACACTTTTCGTATCTTTTTCATCAATAGAAAATAATGCTCTTTGGGTGAGATAATGTTTACACTGGGAAACATTTTATAGGATACAACTCATCTTTAATCAAAATTGAATCAGTAATTGTTTAAATCATTCAATCGAGGTGGTATAATAATAATAATAACTATGGCAGTGTGGACCCCTGTGGGGTGGGTAGGTGCCACTTGGAAAAATTGCCGAAAATTTAATTTCCATTACTTGGTCTAAACAATTCACACTCAAATCCAGAAAAAGATGGGAGTCTTGAACAGTGAAAGTGCTCTTGAACTGAATAATCCAGTCGGTTTAGCCCAAAAACTATAAAAAATGGATGTGAAAGCAGTAGGCGAGATTATTGATGGAATCCCTTAAAAATATAATGGTTAATGATAATCCGTTGCCTCCACCGGCTTTTAGGCTGTGCTTAGCTTGTTGAACGTTTGCCGAGAACCGTTGTTCAAGTTTGGGATTCAATAACTCGGGATTAAATGGTCCGAATTGAACGTTCAAAACGCCAAAAGTTGTGTTTTTCCAAGTCCTTCAAGTGGGGTTTTTCAGATTCTAATTGAAATAAAAAACCGCACGGATATCTTAATTGTTACTAAGGTAAAATTTTCACCACTTTTTTAAACTAACGTCTTGATCTTGATCAAATCATTGCATATGATAGCTGTAACCTTCTAGTATGTGTAAAAACATTATTATAAGTTAAAACAATTTTTTGTGTCATATTTTTTTATTCTAACAATGTCTATTTCTTTTACCTAATGTTTATTAACTATTAGATTACTCAGCAACTAAATAAGATAGCGAAACCGCGTTGGTTGCATTTATTTCGTGAAAAAATAAGGTATTATGAGACAAATAATGATTTACATTGCTCCATAAACTGCATTCGTATTTTGCGTCTGAAAAGTTGTTTTTTCAAATCCGCTGTGGCTGCAGGGAGGGGAATTTTCACATTTTGAACCACGAAATTTAATAGCGAATTTCACGCTCTATAACTTTGTTTGTATAAATATGCACGATAAACTTAATACTTTTCGAGTAAAATTCGAAAACATGGCGAAAAACAGGCCCATTAAGGGAATTCCAACAAAAATCTCACCTACTGCTCTTACATCCACCTTTAATGCTAACCCGACTAAACTAGATGTGGTATCTCCCGCTTTGGAGTTTGTTTTGGAAAAGTTAAATTTCTGTCAAAAGTATCAGTTATCTGCGCGAGTGGTTTGAACTGCATTTCGTAAAAGGAGAATTGTCTATAGGAAAGTATCTAGAAAGTCATTAAGCAGATCATTTTTATAATGTCATTATTGCTTCTTTGATGGAATAATGCATGTATGTTAGTGTATCGCGAAGAATTAGCTTAGGCAAACTAATAGATTGTTCCATAAGTTTTCCTGTTCGGTGCTCGGAAGTTTTCCAATATCCACATGCGGATCTTGTCGGCTGCCAAAAACGTGCCTTGCGCTGAGGAATAGTTTCAAATTATACTCTAGTTTTTTATTTTGTTGTCAGAGGGATGGAAAGTTATTAAATACATCTACTACAATTGTAAACTATCAATAAAAATAGATAATTGATGTGGAAGAACATATAAATGATGAAATGAAACAATTTAATTTGTTACAATTTACATTACAATTACAACAAAGAGCTAAATATTACAATAGACAATATCATAAATAAAAAGATACTAAAACATACTCTAGAACAAGAATTTCCTTCTGATAAAAACTAAAATAATCTATTTAAAAGCTTAACATACTTTGGAATGCCATCCTTGAGAATCCAATCATTTTCAGAAACTTTAGGCTCGAATATTTGCTTCAAAACCGATAACAATTTATCTAAATTTATTAAAAACAGTAAATCTAAAACTTCATAATTAAGCAAATCAGGAGCTTATAAATTAAAATGCGGTAATGACAACTGTGATAAAATTTATATAGGTAGAACTTTTAGGAATTTTAAAACTAGAATTTCCGAACACAAAACACCCAAAAATCAGATTCGAACTACTCAAATCATTTTTAGCAAACCAACACACTTTCGATTCAAACTTTGAAATTTGGCATATAGAACCTAAATCCCTAAAATTGAATCTTTTAGAAGCTATTGAGATAAATAAAAACAAATATTCGGATAATCTTTTTAACGACCAAATACATACAATTATTAAACCTTTTTACCTAGAAAGGTTGCGGTAAGATTGTTGTGAATGAATTTCCAGGTAAACTTGTTGAATACACTTTAGGTAATGAAATGTTTGAACGTTCTGAACCTTTTGCAGACAATATTAAAATTATTAACAAACGTGACAATGTTTTGTCTATTTTCCCTATCTAACTTTCTAACAAGAATGTCTCAAAAGGTATTTTTCCTAACACACAAAGGATTAAGTTACAAAGGTCACTCTCTTCTCGCCCAGGGGTCTGTCAGGGCATTTTTGGCAACAAGGAATAGGTATCTCTCATATCTTAAACTGCCACGCTCGAGTATCTCCGAAAAATCCCCCATTCGCCTCCCTAACTACTCCACTCGTTTGAGAAAGCTACTGTGTTAGCGAAACGCGTCACAACTTTAATTTTAATATAATGTAGATTTTAACAAATTAAATTGTTTCATTTCATCATTTTCAAAATTTTTTTCATGAAAATTGTTTACGATTCTGGATAAAATTTCGAAAAATAAAGTATTGGAGTACCATAGAAAATTGAAGTGATTAGATGACTACACAAAATAGTCTCAGAATCTTGAATACTTGAAATTTTCCCGATAGATTAATGTTATCTTGGAGCAATTTAAATCGTGTCAATATCAACCGTATTAAATTTGTTCCGAATACGAAACATGAATAAAAAGGGAACATAAGAAACAACGATTGGATAAAAAAAAAATCAAACAATTATAGACACATTTGTCGGTAGTAAACGAAACGCGTAATCGAAGAATTGATTTTTCCGCTGGCACGATCATTTATTGACATAGCTAAATGCATTTTCACTTCCTAACAGAATCTCCATGATTGAAATGTTGTGTCGACAAGTTGGTATAATGTCGATTCTGTAAATAACGTTTCAGAACAGATGCGTGCGATTAAATTAATCCTTTTCAAATATTCACAATGCACTCGATATTTAATGACAATTTTTTTAATTATTGATCTGGCAGGAGTACCCACCTACCTTATAACGTCAAATAAATTTAAAAACTTTTATTCGAACATTATTTAACAATTTCAATATTAAAATTATGTTTTCATTCGATTATTTACGGTGCACATTTTCCAATTCGATATTTAGAGACGATCAAAGCCGGTGTGTTTGTTTACATCGTTTTTTATTGAATTTTTAAATAGATCGGCGTGAATGTCATCATAAAATTGACCTGAATATTTAGTGAGTATGTGCAACAATCTAAATTTTAAGCAGTTTTTAACAAACATGAAATTTATTTCATGTAATATTTTTATAGTAACTATTGACTTGATTCTGCTAACAGTCAAACAAAAGGACTGAACCATTTGAAGGAAAAAAATGATTTTATACAAAAACAGACTGTGGCAGTCAATTTGTCGTCCCAAAAAACCCCTCTTGACGAATTTTGAGCATTTTTAATGTCGAAAACTTTTTTTTTGTCAAAAATTTTGAAGCAAGTAAAACTGGTTCCTTCTAACTTCCTTATTGCTCGGATTTATAAACTCAAAATACAGTGAAATATGTAAAATTCTCCCCTGATCCAAGACTAGAACGTTCTATCTATTATATTAGTCGAGTTATTTGCATCTTTAGTTTTGAAAAGAGGATTTTCGAATATCATGACTCCATTTGGAGGACAAAAAATAATTGTATCCAAAATCAGACTGTGGCAGTCAATTTCTTGTCCCAAAACACCCCTCTAGACGAATTTTGAGCATTTTTCATGTTGTTTTGCTGTCATTGTTTCAAGCCAGTCGCTTTCCTTTTATTTTTCTGTTGAAAATTCGGTTTCTCTTTCACCGTTTCCGAGAGAAGGATGTTTATCAAATAATGCACATCTTTTTTTCAACAGCAGACAATCAATTTAAGAAAAGTTGAAGGGATTTTCTCTCGGGCGGATTTCCCAATTTCGAAAGTATATCAGACGCCGCAGGTGCAACTGCCGGAAAATTTTACTTGATGTTTCATCAAACGCGGAATACGAAGAGTGAATTAATGGTTAACCTTTCAAGGAACATCCTTGGAAAATTTATTCTCCAATAGAACTCGTTTTTCAAAGAGAAAAGTTTTCAAGTATGAGGTTTTTACTTGAAAATATTTCCTTTTAATGACTGAAAACTATCATAATCCATCCCGTGAATTCCCAAAATCTCACCCTATTAGAAGAAAGGATTTTTATTTAACAATGCTTATTTTTTTATATTTTCTCTTCTACTATTATCTCATGTTTGTTTTCATCCACCAATTTATCATGGCCGTATCCCGAGTGGATGATTTAATTTGCCGTATTTTAATTATTTTTACAAATAAATCTCTAAAAATAAATCTCTAAAAATATACTCCTTTATTTCGACCCACAGTGTATATCAAACGAGAAAAGTAATAACTTATGGTTATTGTCTCAAGAAAACTAAATATTTGAACACAAATTTTTTGATTTTCGCTAATTTTCAGTATTTTGCTTCCAGGTCTTACATGGTTCATCATGGACATTGCTTCATAAACGGTGAGTTTTTCCTAAACAATATTTTCTAAATTTTATAAAAGATAAGTATTCTGGTAGACCTCCAATAACAAGGCTTACGATTTGAAAATTATTTTAAAAGTTTCACTATGTTGATAACTAAGACGTTACATCTCCTACATCTAATAAAGATAAGTTATTCGACGCTTGATCCAATGGAAAATTGGAAAACTTCACTTAATATGCTAGCCTATTATTAAGAAGTCTCTTCGGTGTCTATTCCTAAAAAACAAATATCCAAAATTCAAAAAAATTCAATACATCTTACGCGTAATTATTTTAGTGCAAATTGCGCGATATTGTCGATTAGATATTCGCTTAAAATTCAATTAAAAAAAAAATGTGTTATGGGTAATAGTGCGGCATTTTTGACGATACTCAAGAGTTGTTAGGGAATCTGGAGGTCCAGTAATAAAGAATGCACTATAAAAATATATTCCAAGAATTCTGATATGCTCGGCAAAACTATTGCACTTAAAAGTTGGGCGAATTATTATAGTTATGCCGACTGGACAAATAATATTTGTTGAAGTCGTAATAGTCCGAGAGCTTTCTGACAATGGATTTTAGTATATCAGAACATAGATAAAAAAATACTCATAGATGGGAAACTGACCCGTGGCGCCCTCTATTTGTACGGGTGGCGCCACCTTGAGAGTCCCGTCAGTACCTCTAACACAAATCAGATGGTTGTGAACTTCATTAACAGCCGAAGAAGGAGATTCAGTTTTTGGAGACAAATTCAAAATTACTGTAATTTTTTTTTATTGCAAAATGACATTTATGGTCCATTTTTTGATATTTCATACATTAGATTGATATTACAATAATAACAATCAAATAGTCAAGTAAAATGAAATGTAAAAAATGGACCATATAATGCCTGAAGTAAAATAAAGCAATAATAATCAAGTTCTTGAACAAATGTGGTCGTTTTTTTCTTAAGTTTGGCATCAAAACGTGTCCAGGAAATTAGCATAATATTGGCCAGTTATATTTTTCCCTTTTTCTAAATAATCAATAAAGATTACACCTTTGGAATCCCAAAACACTGTGGCCATGACCTTATTGGCCGAAAAAACGGTCTTTACTTTCTTGTGATCACGTTTCTCGGATGAAATTCATTGTTTCGACTGTATTTTTGTTTCTGGGGTATAATGATGTACCCAAGTTTCATCTACTGTGACATATCAACGGAAAAATTCATTTGGATTACGCTTGAAGATATCCAAATATCCGTTTACATTTTTTATTCCAATTTTTTATCAGCATTAAGCATTAGCGGCACCCATATTTCTCATATGTAATCTTTTATGCAAAATATGACATACCCTTACATCTAAAAAAATGTTGCCAACCTCTGAAACGTCACTCTTCTGTCAAACCGCTCTCGTATCTATTATATCATCTGATGAACTAAAAATTATTTTTCGTGATGATATTATTGTGAAAACAAAGGTTCGACACGAAACCAAAAAAAAATACACCAACAATGTGTAACCTAGTTTGAAAATTAGATCAGATACTTATTACCAAGGGATTCATTAGCAGTTTGAATAATTAGTACGGTTATAATATAATCCTTCGCGAACTAGTCGTAGGGTGCATAAAATATTCATTAATTATATTTGTCGTGGATTCAGATAGCGTTCGATGAGTAATTTTACTATTTTTAGTAACTTTGTTTACCATAAGAACAAGCAAAATAAATATGAACATAGATATCAAATTTACAGTAGAAATTGAACAAAATAAGTCTATAAACTTTCAAGACCTTACAATTTCGAATATAAATAATTAGCATGATTTTTCTATATTTCACAAACCATCACATACAGATGTGACAATTCATAATAGTTTGGTCCACCCATACAGTCTGCTAAAACATACTCTAGAACAAGTATTTCCTTCTGATAAAAACTAAAATAATTTATTTAAAAGCTTAACATACTTTGGAATACCATCCTTGAAAATCAAATCATTTTTAGAAACTTTAGACTCGAATATTTGCTTCAAAACCGATAACAATATTCATCTAAATTCATTAAAAACAGCAAATCTTAATCTTCAAAATTAAACAAATCATAAGTTCATAAATTAAAATGTGGTTATGACAACTGTGATAAAATTTATATAGGTAGAACTTTTACGAATTTTAAACTAGAATTTCCGAACACAAACGTAGCTATGACAACCAAAAATCAGATTCCAACTACTTACACTTTCGATTCAAACTTTGAAATTCTGCATATAGAACCTAAACCCCTAAAATTGAATCTTTTAGAAGCTTTTGAGATAAAAAAAAAACAAATATTCAGATAATCTTCGTAAGGGGCATCTACCAAATTCGACCTTGCACAATTATGCTTTGTATATTTTTTTGTTTCCCTACGTCCTCACGTTTAAGTTCACATAACGAAAATTTCATTAGAAATATGAAAGCTCCGCAACATGTAGGTAGCCAAGCGGTCCAAGCGGATTTTGGTTCACGTACTACTCTATAAGCTTCGTCAGTACTGAACTGGGAGACCGCCGAGACCGGCGAGCGTTGTACCAACAATGGAACGGCACGCGACTACCGAGCAGAGAGACAATGTCAGTCATAGAAGAATAGAAAAGCGAGAGATGGATTTTTATCCGATATTTTAGTGGTAGCAACCGAATTTCAATAAGTAATTGTACGGTCATAAGTAATTTGAGGATTCTGAGATTTTTATATAGTATTCATAAAGCTTCAAATTAGACTTCTTATTAATTAGGTTTTTCATTTAATCCATATTTAATTCTTTACAAGGGCTCAAACTTTGCTTAATATGTGTAATTACCTCATGATTCGTATTTTTTTCAACAAAATTTGGTTAGCATTTCAAATTTTTTATTCGATAAGAAAGTTCAACATTAATCTACATGATATATTTTTTTTTAATTCTCAATACATCCATTACCTCAAAATTCTTTTCCAAAAATACTTCGATATTTTGTCAAATCGCTGCCGATAGATTCCCCTTCAGATATCAACAATTCTCCTTTATTGAACCTTTTTACTTAGAAAGTTTGTGGTAAGATTGTTGTGAATGAATATCTAGGTAAACTTGTTAAATACACTTTAGTTAATCCCATATTCAGACACTTTATTACAAAAAAAAACATGTTTTATGACTTTAAATAACTTTAAGCAGGAGCTTGACTTTCTACTATTAAAACGAGATTAAAGTGCACTAATTTAATAAAAAAACTTGAGGTCCTAATTTAATTACTTAGCATTATAATGGAAAAAAATTTATTTTGTTTTATTGTTTTTATAAAAGCATACTAATTATGATATTGAGGTAGCTTATGTTAATTAACATTATACCCCAAAGCATTTTATATAATTAAATTACGCAGTCGGAGAGCCACCCCTAATAACATGAAAAAGAACACTCCCTAATCAGCAAAAGTATAAATGGGAATTACCACGTTAACCGCCTTTATATCCAATTTCATGCACGACACAAAAGAAAACAGGCAAAAGGGTATTTTTCTTTTCAGAGAATTTTCACCACTGTCTTTGTTGTGTCATAGGAAAATTTCAGAAACAATTATAATTATTTAAAATATTTTTCTTATTGTGTCAAACATTCATTCTTTTCAATGCAAAACAGACTTTTTAATATTTCCAATTTAAAACTGCACCCTGTTTGTTTTAATAAAACTCCTACCACTGGTAGTTACAAGTGGGTGTGGTAACACTGTTCGGCACTAACATGACCCTTACCTGTGTTTACACGTACAATTATCAAGTTTGCTCGTTAAGGGATTTTAGGGGTGTTTTTTTTATTGGTAATTGCCGACCTTACATTAAATAATTTCCTGAATCATCGTTGTATATATATTTGTTAATAACTTTTTGACAAATAGCTTTTGGGGTGTATTCGAAAGCTGAATATACTTTGTAGATAATATTTGATTGTAAGTAAATATACAGGCTGTAACAAAAAAGGAAGGTTATGAATTAAATGATATACAGTTGTGAGTGAAATTAATTTGCACCTTTTCTCAATTTCTCAGCGAGATAAAGGAATCTGTAACTACTCCTATTCTTACTCTCTTTTTCCGACGAATAGCAGTTGCTTCACCAATAATTTTAATAATGGATATTTTTGAAACTATTTCAGGCTCTAAAATACTCTCATTCCAAAACAAGAATAGTAATAAAAAAAACCATGATTTTGATTATTACCAACAAATCAATCACAGCAAAATCTAGAAACACAATGTTGAGTAAATAACTGAAATGAACTAAACTGGGACGTTCATAGTCAATGATGACTATAGTCTGTACAGAAAGTACGAGGAGTAATAAACCCTAATTAAGTATGCAAAACCTTTACAGGGAGCACCATGAAATTTTTGATAAATCTCTTACTTTAAATTACATTTCTTCCGTAAATCTAAAAACCAGGTAGATCGACCCCGTATTTGTTTCAGTTGTAGCAAAGTTTAGGGTTTCTTCATTGTTAAAGGATTAGCAGATAAGCAATAACGCAATTCAGTGGTGTGTATTTTGGGAAAAAAATACGTTTTAAATTATAATATAATAAAAAATGAAAAGAAATAATTATTGGAATACATTTATTACTTACATTTTATTCTATATCCGACTCGGAAGAGGAAGAATCCTTGTTGACATTAATAATAATAGGGTCGATTAAATCATCACAAATATTGTCAATTTTCAACATATTTGCCTCTACTTTGATAACATGCTCGATACAGTTTGTCCAATTTTCCTTACTAACATGACTTACAGCACTCTCAACCAATTTCACAACATCGTTTATTTTAAAAGTAGTATTTTTTTCCAACTTCCCCCTTTACCTGAGCCCATATTAATTCTATGGGATTAAGTTCACAATGATAAGGGGGAAGTCGAAGAACTGATATACCACGAGAAGAAGCCATTTCTTCTACAATGTAGGTTTTGTATTTATTCTTGTTCATTTTTGCAATTCTGTAAAGTTCTTTCCTCAGTGGATCTTTTGGAAACTTAATATTTTTCGAAATAAGCCACTCCTAAAGCTCTGCTTTACGCCAACGACTTGTGGGCAATGCTTCTCGTAACCGTGAATGGTAACTTGCGTTGTCCATAACAATAACAGCCCCTTTTGGAATCAGATCCAACATTTGAACAAACCATTCCTCGAAGACATCCCCATTCATATCTTCTATCTTCGTGATAGTCCCCCGTGCGTTTTGAAATAAAAGTTAATAATCCACCATCAACAAAACCTTCAGAACTTCCAACATGGACAATGATAAGTCTTTTTCCTTTTCCAGATGGTGGCTGCAAACCTAACGACAAACCTTCCACGAATGCCTGCCTTCCGCTTTTAATGTTTTCATCTTGCCAAGATTTGGAAACTGTATATCCAGCATTTATACACACATATATACAAAAATATATAAATTTATGTACCTCTATCACTTTTTTTTATTAAAATTAGTACATCCCGTTACCTCTGACCTAAATCGTATATTCTTTAGCATAGCTGCAACTCATTCGTTCAATACAAAATGTACCTTACGGTATACCCTCTTAAAATATATTTTGGTACGTCTATGAAATCTACTTAAATGAATGATTTATTATTCCTCGTACTTTCTGTACAGACAATTGAAGTACATTTTGCATAGCCCAATCCGAGGCTACATTGCACCAATTACAATAAATGATTCACTCGTGGGTAGGTCAAGACTCGAAATGATTTATGTCTTTTTTTATCTTTTCTACTTTTTAATCCTCAAAGGGATCTCGCCGCATAGTTATTGTAACGTGAAACAGTGCAAATTAATTTTGCTCTCAACTATAAAGTATTAATTTAAGTATAATCATCATTGGCGTACGGTAAAAGATTTACATATTTAACAACACACCCATATATTATTCGACAATAATTCACTGTTTACGAACATAAATAGACCGAACAAATGTTCATGTAAGGTTAACGAGTACAAGAAAAGTGATAATAACGTCTTAAAAGGGGCAGGCAGTTACGAGAGCTTTTATGATTTACCATAAAACGAAAGATTGACATAAAAACAAGAAGATGATAACAGTAACATTCTGCCCGCTTTAAGTATGAACCAGAGAGGAAAAATACAGACGACCTGCACACTTTTTTTATTATCTTCTTTATTACTTTCCGTGTTTAGCTATGCACAGTGTTCTAAAACATAAAAAAACATGCGTACCGTTTCAAGATAAAACTATAAACTAAAATATTGCTGTTTTTATTGAGATCTAATAGCTGAATCTTGTCTATGACTAAGTGAATAATGATATAAGGTTATCGTGAGCTGGTCATATCCATCCTAAATACCTAGTAACTATCTGAGTAGTTGACATTATAAATTATGTCCGATGCAGAGTGGGTATTACAGTTTAAGCTTACTAAATTGGAAATTATAACCGAACTTGAATCCTAATCAATTCGGCTCACATGTTTTTTTTATTCAGTTACACTGGTTATAGTCGTTTATTCATGTTTGGAATAATAGATCGTGTAGGTGTCTAAAAACCACTTTCAAAAGTTGTGTAGAAATTTTTTAAAATCATTAGAACTTTTGTTCTTTATGCTAGGTTGGTCTGACCGTTACGTTACGTATTTTCGTTATTTTTTTGCTTAAATCTAGAGAAATTTCAATTTTATTAACACTGAGCTCTTTAGATATTTTTTATCTAACAAAAAATTGTTGCTTCCGTCAATTATCACAAATTCCCAAAGCGAACTTCCTATAAATTGCGAGAATAAATAATTCATTCTCCGCGTTTTTTTTAATATATTGATTTTCAGCTCAACATAAAATTCGGTACATTCTTTTTATTTTGTGGAAAAATTTTTCTCTTGTGTATTTTTTATTACAACTCGATTGAAAAGTCGAACAAATATTTGCAGATATTATTTATACTTCCAAAAAATTGGGAGGACTTTTAATAAGAATAATGTATCAAATATTTTATGAAAAATCGTTGGCAAATAAAAAGCCAGTATGTATGTTTTATTGCCATAAGAAAATGAAAATGAAACAGTGTCTGCCATACAACTGTATTCGAAAATATATTGGAAACAAATAAAAAGAGAACGTGACGTGACATGGGACGTCGCCCAGGTGCGTGGCGTGGCGTGACATTAGACGTGACGTGGTGGTTAGTGTCTAAGGTAATGTGATTGAATGTGCCTAGTACCTATATCTAATGGGGATATTCCATACCAAATCGACCACTTTTGAACCCGACCCCTTTAGAATTTGCTGACAATTTTCCATCCTTTTCTACCCTTTGAAAAACATTTTTTCAAATGTTTTCAAATTTTTTTCTCTAACCTCAAAAAAGTTATGAATTTTTAAAAAATGGCTTTTTTATTTTCAAATAGCCATAACTTTTTTAGAAATTGACTTGTGATTTTTTTTTTTCGAATCAACTTTTTGAAAAAATACAATGATCAATTATATAAAATAATCGGTTTTTTGAGTAAATTTTTTTTGAGTAGAATCGTCATTTTTCGATAGTCGCCATTTTTTTTTAAACTTCAATTAATTTGACAACTATCCCCGCTTATCCCGGAGTTCGCCGATTTTTTTAAATATTTTTTTTTGAAAATTTGACAATTTTTTTTCAAATAATTAAGAAAAATATTTAAAAAAATCGGCGAACTCCGGGATAAGCGGTGATAGTTGTCAAATTAATTAAAGTTTGAAAAAAAAATTACGATTTTACTCAAAAAACCGATTATATAATTGATCATGTTAAATTTTTTTCAAAAAAAAGGTACCCACAAGTCAATTTCTGAAAAATTTATGGCTATTTGAGAATAAAAAAGCCATTTTTTTTGAAAAATTCATAACTTTTTTCAGGTTGGACAAAAAAATTTGAAAAATTTTGAAAAAATGTTTTTCAAAGGATAGAAAAGGTTGGAAAATTGTCAGCATAATCCAAAGGGGTCGGGTTCAACAGTGGTCGATTTGGTATGGAATTCCCCAATGATATTTTTATCCCAAATGAGGAGAACAGGGTATCAGAGATGAAATTAGACGAAAATCATGGTACCAAAAAGCAAAGGTTCAAAAGAAGTTGACCAAAACCAAAAAAATTGGCGGTTGTGAATATTTATAAATAAATTGAAAGAAAATTATTTAACACTAACCGTTTTGTTTGAATATTTTGAACTTTTGTCACTACCCATTGAAAATTCTGGCTCTATTTTTTCTTTCCAGGTCAAATAAAAATTTATATTCGAAACAAAACCACACAAGATGAAAAATTATCAGTGTGCTTTCAAATAAACAAATTTTTGTTCTGAGGTGAAAGCTTCACTGTGAAAAGGCACATAGCACATCCGTTTATCGGCTGCTTCTTCTTCTTCCTTGTAGCCTACTTTCTCTTTGCTGCTCCTCAACTTTTGTAATGCATTCGATTACGACCTTCCACCTCTCATTCCGAGGCAGATCCCCTTTTTTAGCGTTCCGTGCCCAGAGCGTAAAAAACTGACCCTATTACTAAGACTTCGCTGACCCTCTGTCCTTCAAGAGGCTGTATCTCATGAGTCGTTATAGTAAGACAGTTCAAATTTACCCAGATGGTGTGTTTGTTCGGTGTGCGAGACCAACTCAGAGCACAGAGAAATATTTTTAAAAAATGGGACGAATGGTAATATAGATAATAATAGAAAAGTAATTTGTAAAAATTTATTATAGAAACAAACAATAATTTGACTTTTTTTTATAACATATTTATAACAATATTAAAAACGAAAGTTTTCATAAGATCTGTAAAATATTCACTTTATTGCCAGAGTATATAAATATTAAAGTCATTCTTAATGAACTTTTTTTAACCGAGCACAATTTTCAAGTAAAAATTCTACCAGAAAGGGCGAACTAACGAACAACTAATTTGTAAAGAATTCCGGCTATACTAACTAAAAATTATTTAACTTAACAATGGAAATTGTATGACATAGTAATGTTCTTAGAGTAGGTTAACGATATATTAGTTTCTTTTCTCATTTTTCTACAAAAAAATGCAGACTTTAAAACTTTATAATTATGCGAAAATAAAAATGAAAATGTTCTCGGTTTCGTGAAAAAAACTAGAAGACAAAATATTACAATAAACTTTTATCAAAGCATTGTAAAATATTTTTTATTGTTACATGTTCTTTCATTTTGCTGCCATTTCAATTTCACTTCGAGCTACTCTACGTAACACTAATTTTTAATGCATCTGAATATCCATTTCTCTGCCGTTGTTAATCAGAATAAAGGTCCACTGATATCTTTTTCATAATTGACATATTTCAATCAATTTAATAAAGCCCGACGGGTTTTTTCAGATGTGGTATTAGCTTTCGAATTGCTATAAAGGTTCAAAGGATTAAAAAACATAGTAGCGGTGGCCAGGTAGTTGTTGAAAGAATGCAAATAAGTTTAAATGGCAGTAAATTGAATATTTTTCAGATCTAAATATAAAAACGGTGCTAGAAAATCGCTTTTATATTTATTTATTTGATCATAAAACTTAAAGCTAATAGTACTATATTGACAATAACTGCCGCATGTAATTTCAATTGACGTGACGTTGTCCTTGCATCATTATACGCACTAACTGAAATAAAAGACATTATAATAGTATCAAATTTCAAATATAGACCAAACACTCTGAAAGCGTGGGAAAAACCCCAAGTATCTTTCAACCGGTAATCAAGCCATAAGAAAGTGCGCCCAGTTCAATATTAATAAAGGATACAGAAGGATCCAACGACTGCCCACGATCAAAGACTAAGCCGGCCACCTGCGCAAACTGCCTGGGAGAACACCCGGCAAACTACAAAGGATGCCCAAAAGCCCCAAACAACCAAAAGACAAGGATAACAGCAACAGCAGTAAAGAAGACAGGAGTCAGTTATGCCCAAGCCGCAGCTAACAAGAAAACAACAACGACGACAACAACAAAACAACAGATCCTCGAACAGGTGACAAAGCTATTAGCTCAGCTAATGGCTTAAAGTCGCTTGTAAGAGATCGGAAGAAAAGAAGACACACTCTATAAGGGTGTTTTCAGCCGGAATTGCCGCCTGAGGACGCACTTTGTAGAGGCAGCGCAAACACACACAACGGAAGACCGCCGAAGAAAAAACCACGGAGGTTACACGGCCAAAGAGAAGACGGCTCCGCCCCCAGCTGCTAGCCCTTTTAGCTAGGCTGTACGCCGAAACGCGAACTATGATGATGAGACCCATCGGATAAGATGGGGGGAAGTGGTGGAAGTCCTCCCCGGAGATGTACCTCGCTTAGAGAGGAACATCCTGGGTGGGACGGGCTCATCAAGGTTGTGTGTGGATACAGAAGACAAAGGATTATCATAATGTCGGATAGTCAAGCAGCCATTAAAGCACTGAGCTCTTGTGCGAGAACAATATAGTCACCTTACTATGGATTCCAGGACACACTGGAATAAAATGATATGAAATGGCAGATGAACTAGCAAAGAGGGGGACTGAAATACCTTTTTGGGGCCTGAACCCTTTTGCGGAATCAGCCCCAATGTAATATTGGAAAAAATAGGTAAAGTCGAGAAAAAGAGAAGATCTGATCAATGGAAAGATCTAGTAGGGCTTATACAACCAAAGACTCTCCTGGGTGACTACAACCTGTTGAGATCAAATGAATGCATAAGTCAACGTAAAGCTGCGCTAAAAGTCTTAACAGGGATCTTAACGGGACATTGTCGCCTGAATGAGCACCTGAAAAAGCTCAAAATAGTGGAGGAAGAAGAATGCAGATTTTGTGGCATCCATTCACATACTTTCCAACTGCACAGCCCTTCAGAATCCTAGAGCACAGCACCTGGGAGATTTCTGGATAGAAGAGGAACATTCACCTAAGCTGAAGACTGCAGATATCCTAAAAATCCTCAAAGGAACTACTAGTTTCTGAGACTCTCCTCAGAAACTAAGTAGAATTGAGGGGGCACAATAGATCTTTTACAAAGTCCAAATATTTTCGTTACCTTCCAATATCTTTTATTGACTTCTTCAAAGAACCACCCAGTATATTAATTGCTTCAAACGTAATTTTGTCATTGATAGTTTGACGTACTCTTTGATTTTGAATATTGACTTACCTCTTTCTGGGACGGGATCACGAACACTTCCTAATTTGAGCACAGCCTCTTCGTGGTAAACACTTTCGATATCCGCATTGCACCGCAGTATCAATCGACCATCGTCAAAATGTTGTTCTTCCAACTGGATTTCTAAGTAGAGATCACTCCACGCTGATTCGTGGTATTGATGGGTTTGTAATGGTACACTTTTAGCTACCTGTAACAAATTAGTCACTCTATAATGGAACGCCTTGTATTGTGTACCTTTCAGAATAGAGATTGTCGCTCACTTGCTCAGTACAGCACTCGCCTGATGATTTGTAGCCACCGAATCGGGTACTCGGCACTTCGTGATGTGCCGAACAAGTGTGCACAAACCTTAAACCTTCATTATTTCATCTTAAGGTTATTTTTGCTTATTCCTGGCTGTTAAAGTGGAATTTCTTTATTATTTTGACATTCTTAATTAATTACAACAAAATATAAATAATATAATAACTCACCGTTTGATTGTTTAATAGAAACGTCAAATCTGTTCTGGGACGCGAAGGGGAACAGGAGCAGTTAGCCCGTAATATATCCCCGTAGTCCAACGGTTCACCAGACACGCTAATTGTTGGGGAAAACTCGGGTATTTCTGGAACAAAAAAGGACTAATTAGAAAGCTAAAAGTAGAATATCAAATAGACTTTGAGGGATGTAGCGAGATTTACAAGGAATATAATTACTGGCAAAAATGTATTACCCTTCTAGGTGTGCGTCATCGATTGTTAATGTCCTTCTAGTACATTACGTTGGAAAAAATGGAAAAAAGGCTGACTGATTTTGTGGGTTTATTAATTAAATTACAACATTGGCGCAATGTTATCAAATGTTCTATTTTTCAAGACGAATAAGTTGGTATCAAAATATCCGCATTTGAGTGGTCTTTTATTTTCCATAAGCTGGAAGCAAAGTCCTTTAAAATATTGAACCAATTTAGCCACTGTCCACTGTAAAAAACAAATTTCCATATAATGGAAACTATTTTTTTTCAATCTCACACAACGTAAATCAGATTCGCTTCATAGAAGCTGTAGACATGGCCTTTAAGTCACTGGTGTCAACAACTTTACAGTCACCCAACCTTTATAAGATTTACGTAAGAGCTTCGGGCTTACCCCAAAGGAACGTTGTTATTCGATAAGAGTTTCGGCACATCCCTCATCAAATATTTACACCTGGCCGGTGTTATTTGAATCGAAAGATTCATGTTTGTACAGAACAGAGTCAGACCCACAAAAATGGAAATACAAGAGACATTATAGAGTAATTGGAGTATAGAAGATGAATCAAAAAAATGTTTAACTGCAAGTAGAAGAATATAATATATAGGTAGCATCAAATTTCGGGCACAGAAGAATATTTATACTCTGGATATTTTAATACAGTGTTTTCCATTTATTTATTTCGGAAATCCACTAACTGTATTGGCTTGGATTTTTGTTTAAATAAATAAATCTGTGCCAATAAAAAAAGTATAAAACAGATAAATTAGAATATGTAAAAACGCACGAATACCCCGGGATTCAATTTCGAAAAACTCCCATGACGCCGAGTTCGTCTCTGATCAAACGAAAATCCAATTAGGAACTAGAATATTGACTCTTCTGAAGTACCATACACTTGAGTCCGGACTCGATACCTTGAAATCGAATTATTTTCTAGAAACTTGGGAAATCGTAAATTTTCTATGCATTGGAATATTTGATAATAACAATGAATATATGGTTCTAGCTTTCTCTTTTTCTTTCTATAGATATATACAAACTTCTTTGAATTGAATTTGAGATTCGCATACCTATCATATAGATATATATTGATATCAAAGCGACACGAATATATTTGATTAAGTTGTAGTCGAAACCAGTTTCCGTATCTCCTTCTTTGTCGCTATCTTCTGTTGGAACAAGTACCCAAGTACCAAGTACCCAAGTTCATTTAACTGCGCAGCTCAATCCAGCTTCTCATCCTCAACACTCTGCATCTTATTCAACTCCATACAAAAATTTTGAACTGTTAGATTTGTTCGGAATGAGTACCTGATAACGCTGGTAATTATGGGAAACTTTTCGTCTTTTATTAAATACAGGGTGTCCCACTATAAAGTAACACATTTTGACAGCTTATTATTCGAGAATGGAAAAAGATATTCCCTAAAAACTTGAGTATATGCCGATAACTTATACATTTTTGGAAAGGGGAAAAAAGGGACTTTCAGATGGTATAAAAAAATATAGGATAATTTCGTTTCAAAAATGGTCATTTTTTTTCAGAGCTTTCGGGAAAAAATATACATTTGGCAACTATGTCAATAGAAATTTGAAGGAAATATAAGAAGTTAAGCGAAAACTGCACATCGATATCTTTTTTCATTCTCGAGTAATAAGCCGTCAAAATGTGTTACTTTATAGTGGGACACCCTGTATTATGTGCGCCAAATCCCATTGAATAAGACGCCCCTCTTCCGTATCTATACTATTTTGTTTGAACAAAAAGATTAAATAATCCCAAAAATTTGGGAGTTACCATGTAGAACGATGCATCAAAATTAAATATGGACACAAATGGCTCTGTTCGTTCGCTTCTTTTTAGTATTAACATTTACAACGCCATAAATATATTTATTACACGAGAAAAGGGTATTAAATACTTATCTACTTGAATTCTGAAATGTAGGTAACTGTCAGAAATAATTATTTGGAGTAGTAAATTGCCGAAACTTGTAAATTATAACCTCGCCGTTCCTATTTAGAATGCAAACGAAGTATTCTTAATTCAATTCCATAAATAAATCAAGATTGTTGGTACTGAAACTCTTTATGAATACAAATTTTCTCATCTTCTTAATCTATGTCAGGTCTGATATTCTTCCAATGAAAGAATTAGAAATTTTCACGAACCAGGTGTTGATTTTTTTGATAAAACACCTGCTGAAGTAATACAATGTCCTTAATTTCTGTCGGCATTGCTTATGGGACCATTTATTTCAGTTTGGGTCAAGTTGTCTCCCATTTAATTCAGGTTTACTTCAATTTCTTAAACATAGTCGAGACTGGAGAGGATGACTTGTTTTTATTCTGTCATACGTAGAAAATGTTTCTGCTGTATCTCGTAAAATTATTACAAAAAGGATAAAAAAAGATACTTACGAACAACTAACATAGCTTTGGTATCGAAACCTGTTGTGAGATGTGTAGCATCTGTAGTTACTTCACACGTAAAGTTTCCAGAAAGATGGAAATCGATGTCTCGAAGCACGACTTGCTGTGAAGTCGACTGAGTTTTCTGCAAAAAGATTGAAAATAATTTTGAGGAAAATAATCTAATTCTGATAATATAAATGGGAGCTCGGACAGCTGGTCGGTGAATTTTTTCAACAATAAAACCGCTTCCAATTATATCACAATTTTATTTCGCCAATGTTTCGGTTTACGTTGAAAACGTTCTTGTGGGTTAAAATTAATAAAAAACAGCACAGACAAATTTATAAATTGAAATAGATAGTGCATTTTTGTGTGAGGAAGGATTATACAGTGTGACCCATTTTGTTTCGAAGCCAAAATAGATAAGGCATCTTTTCCTTAAATATAACTAGGTATACCAATGGATTCAGAATCATCACAAATGTAAGCTAGCAAAAGCAAAAAAGTGGTATTTTCATTAATTTTTTTACGTAGAATGTAGACAAATTTTAGAAATGGCAACATGGTAAATAAGAACAAGGACTCAAACATATTGCACAGTAAAAATTTGAAGCCGATAACTTAACCCGTTCTGGAGTTACAGCTTCTGAAAGTAATGTAAAATTGTTCTTAATATTTTCATTTATTAACAAAATGAAATCAACGAGTCGCAAGTAGGTTTTGATTTTGAAATTTTATTTATGTCAGTCAGTAACAGTATGAAATAGTAAGTACTAAATGTTCCAAATATTCAACTATTTAACTATTCAAGACTAAGTTGAAATTGTACTTTTTTGTGGTTACAATGACAGAAGTTAACGAGAAGTGATAGAAATAGGTAGTGACCAAACGTATTTAAAAAAGGTAGAACGTGTCGCGGGACACACGGTAGGAACTTAAGTTCCTTTTAAGCAAAATTTATGTAATACATTTGACGTTATAGATAAACAATTTGCATATGCCTCGGTGTTCGAGTAGTAAGCAAACAAGACTCTCACGCGGTAGACCCGGGTTCGATTCCTGCAAAGTGAGGATGAATTGATGCAATTAACACCACCTGAGATAAGAGACCAGGCGCGAGATGTGGAATTTAACCTTTTACCGGAAAAATCAAGAACTGTATATGAACTCACATACCGAAGTAACTAAAGTTGTTAATTTTACTGGAAAGGAGGGAAGTGGACAGAGTTCAATTGTATTAAATAATTGTTCACAATTCACCATAAATATATCTAATAAATAAAAATTTCGTGTGGTAGTTTGTAGTTTTAATGCAATAAAACCAGTTTTTTATCATCAGCATCATTTTGAGTTTTCTTAATGTCATTGTCAATTTTAATAACCAGTTTGATTTAAATTATTACTTGGAAGGTTGCCTAGCAACGAACTTTTTCTGCCTAGGCAGTAAACTTCAGTAACTTCTAAGCCTGCCAAGTGTCATTAAAAGGCCGCTTTTAATGTCATTTGGAGAAAAATAATTTAAATTTCTTCGAAATGAACAAAAAAGATCAATCGCGCAAAAAAAATTATGGAAATTATAGTAAAAATGTATCCGAACAAATTCAAGTAGATCACCAGCACTGCGAATACCAGATTTGCATAGAATTTCAATATAGCATCGGTGGTTCAGTGGTAGAATGCTCGCCTTCCACGCGGGCGGCCCGGGTTCCAATCCCGGCCGGAGCATATGAATCGCTGCTTCGTAAACAAGAGAGAGACTAAGGAGAGAGCACAAGCACGCAAGCAAGGCACATAACGAAGCAACGTAACATAACGTAGCGTAACGTAACGGTGTGATCTTTTGCGTCGCGACCCCTGGTCGCTCAAACATAACCTGACGTAAAGAACTAAAGTTCTAATAAAATTGCAGGCAAGAAATTTAAATGACCGTATTGTCATAGACTACTTTTGCCAACAATTTAAGTTATTAAGCACAATTTTACATTACTATAACTCCAGAACGGGTTGAGTTATCGGCTTGGAATTTTCACTGTGCAATATGTTTGAGTCCTAGTTTTTGTTTACCATGTTGCCATTTCAAAAATTTGTCTATATTCTACGTAAAAAATTAATGAAAATGCCACTTTTTCGAAATTCATGTTGTAATAACTTTGTCCTTAATGAAAATTTTTTTATAAAATTTTGCTAGCTCACTTCTAAAAAGTAATATACTTACATCTACATTTATTCCTTTGAAAATAAAAATCTTTTTGCTATTCGGCTCCTCACTCGGGGTGAACCTGTAGAATTCGAATCGGCCTCTGTACCATTTCACCGAATACAATGCTTCGTCTTGAAGATCATAAGAACAACTTAGCGTAGAGCTTTCTCCTCGTTGCACCACTCGAGGATTGATTGTCAAAAGGACGTTTTTCAGGCACAAAACATCTGGAACAATAAAGAAAATGTCACCAATTTGTTCCAATCAGATAAAATCATCTATCAGTTGATACAGAATATTATAAATACGACTGCTTTTATTATGTTCCAATTCAAAATCGTATTTTTTAAGAGATTGGAAAGATTTATATTTAAGATTAAATGTATTCCAAGGATTATTTGAATTGAAACAGATTTTATTAATTAAAGAAAAGGGAAACTGAAAAATTAAAAGTTTTAACAAAACTCAATTCGTTCTCATTCATTGTATTATTTGATGGAAATTATCTTCATCAACTAATGAACTTGAGTCTCCAAATTTTTTGTGTAAGATCTAGGGATCAACCTCACTAACTAAGAGAGCAACCACTTCCTTATATGTGAACTAATAACATTTCTATCGTATGTTCTGTAGAGATACTGTTCTTTAGACTACTCTTAACAAAGCAAGTTGATAAAAGCGGTCCTAGAATGGACCCTTGAGGAACTCCTTCCGACGTCTCGTCGGTAAACCCGTAAAAACTATTAGAAGCTAATCTCTCGCTAAAATTAGTTTTTTTTTGTCCTACAAAGAACTGAGAGATATTTTCAAAGTTAACCGCAAGTTTGGCAAAAACTTAAAGTTTCTGAAATTAGACACTTCATTAACGTCTAGGGAAAACAACAAATAAATGCACCAACGTTGAGACTAATTAAAGAGTTGAATGAAAGACTTTGAAAATCAAAATAATATCTTGACATACAATTAATCTTCATAGTGGCAGTATTTGCTCTAGTAATACTGGCTTGGCTGCAAACATCCAACGGAAACAATATATCTATGTCTCAAGAATATTTCCTGGAACATCGGAGGAGTTGAAGGATAAAAATTGTAGATGTATCCTGATTTTTAAAGAAATGGTGAAATTTACATGAAAAATACATTAATTTTTGTCTTGTAGATGTTTTAAAAATCCCTCGTACAAGTCATTCATTATTTATTATCTTGGAAAATGTTTTATTTCGTGTTAAAATGTGTATAAATTTGTAGTGTTTATAGATGAAATAAATCAAACACATATTAGTCGAAAACTTCCTTACACATGTTGCTTTTTAAGATCTTAAATCTGGTTAAAATATTATTTATACGAATATTAAAACAAACATATTATGTCACAGTTTATGTGCAAAATTAAATATTCAGAGCATAACTAACTAATCATTTAAAATTTATAATATCAAAAATGTTTAAAGCATAAATGTATCATTATTACTTTCACGCGTACTTCACTGTTTTTTAAGACTGCATAAAATCTAGGTCATACGAACAGAAATTTCAAGGTTAATTACCACAGAATTTTGCATATATTTATTAGACAAAAAGCACTCACATAACCAACAATTAGATGGGGAATTAGAGAGGGAATCATTAAAAAAAATCACTTCTTAGAAATCAGACAACTTGGGACATGCCCCAAGAAGGTAAGATGAAAAAGTATAACTTTTCAATGAAATTCGTTACGGAAGCAACAAGGAGGAATGGGTTCCAAATACTATTACCAGACTTGGAAAGAATGCCATTCAATGGTACACAGACGGCTCAAAAGCAATAGAAGGAACTGGGATAGGAGTGTTTGGGCCAGGAACCAAACACTCTGAAAGCCTGGGAATAACCCCAAGTATCTTTCAAGCGGAAATCCACGCCATAAGAAAGTGCGCCCAGTTCAATATTGATAAAGGATATAGAAGACAAAGGATTATCATAATGTCGTGTAGTCAAGCAGCCATCAAAGCACTAAGCTCTTGTGTAAGCAAAATGGTGTGGGAATACCCACTTAATATCCTTAGACATTCCTTCAATTTTCAGGTGGTTCTGTAGTTGATTGTCTAGTTGTCAAATTTTTTCTGTTGTGTCAGTTAGGGATAAAAATTAATTTCTACTTATTTTTTCTTGACAACGGTAGCTGGAACGCTACCGAAACGTTGTAATAAAGAATTTAAAAATATTGTGGTTTAATTTCCCAAGAAATTAAAAAAAAGAATGAATAATATACCACAAGGAACATACAGAAGATATTAAGGGTAGTAATTATGATTCTATCAAATCACAGTGTCAAATTTGCCTTTGAATTCAAATTTTTGTGAAAATTCCTCTGTAATAGGGCATAGTTGGTCTCATTAGCTGTTTACAACTGCCATTCCAACACTCAACCTACCTGGTAAGCTTAGAAATGAAGCTTTCAACTTCGTCACTATGACCGTTGATTTTTTTCTGCAAAACTTTTGCCTTGAACACTTATCCCTTCGGGACAAGTAAGTACGATTGGAAAGTCAATAAAGTGCAAATAAACAAAATAGCTTGAAGCTTATTTAATGTCTAAACGATTGTTTTAAATAAGTTATTCAAAACAAATCCACTTTAAAAACATTGTGACAATAAACACCGTCTTTCTTGTTTGATTGATATTTGTTTTAAAATCCAGCTATCGTTTGTGTTCTTGTCGTTGTCTGTACTGCTTATTTTCTCTAGTTCATCATATCCCGGCTCCCTAGAAGTACAACACGGCATTCCCTCGTTTTATTTATAACGCTCTCTTAAGATTAATCATTTGTTCGTTTAATTTTAGAAAGCCCGGCTCTTCGTTTTGTCTTTACGGTGGTGGATAAAAGCTTAAAGGGATTTCATATCACTATACATGAAGATTCTGGTAAATTAGTTTTTAAACTAAAGTGACGCATCACCATCATTATTTTACTTTTGCTCTGAGTCAAAGTGACTTATTAAAACTTTAAGGTTTTATTTTTAACATTTAGGGTGATAAACATCTGGGAAAATATTGAATTTTTAATTAACCACTAACGAAGAAGTAAGAAAATGGGTACCTTTGTTGTGGGGACCATACTCCATGCCAAAGACAGGCAAAAAGGTTATCTCGACCTTCTGATCAATACACTAATGGTCCAGTAAATGAAGGCGAAAAATACCGTCAACATGGGCATCTGGTCCAGCAAGAATTTTTTTTTCAATTTGCAGGTAATAGTGGGTACATTGAACCCCCAAAATTTTAGGTGCCTGAAATTTGTGGGAGGGTCGGAAAATGGCTTTAGAGATCCCGAAAATCCATTTTCCGCCGATATCTCCCGAACTACGATCCCTCGAGAATTTTTGTTCAGACAAAAAATGAAGGACAGTTCATTACCTAAAAAAGTTGTCCTCACAATTTTTTTCGTTACACCAATATTTTTTGCAAAAATGGTGGTTGAAAAGTTCGCAGTTTTCTGAAACTTAAAAACAGACGCTTCTAGCCCAAAATCTGAGATGAGGGACCCTGAAAATACACCAATTTCTATGTTTAGGCCTCCAGGCATCTATGGTAGATGGCGCCACCTTGCATTTTCGCAACCGCGTAATAATTAAGGACATGAAAAGAAACATGAAAATGATCGATCTCTCACCCACTCTCGGGGTCCGAAAAGTTATCGCTTTCTTTAAAATTGAGACCCTGGCCTGCTTTTATTGGACAAACCAATCCTAGGAATGATTGTGTTCGAAAAGGATTGAAAGTAGACGCTAAAATTGCGAAAATAACTTTCCGTATGTAGCGGGAACCCCAAGTTCCATGGGTTTGCCTGGCGAGAACCAGAAATTTTTGGGAGATTCATTGACCTCTCATTTTCTTCTTGTGTTCTATGGAAGCTGGTAGTCCACAGAAAAAACAATTGGCCTTGAAATTGAATTGTGGGCAGCTCTCTCTCCTCTTTTTCCTTTTAGGGCTGAGTAAGTGGTCATATCGTCTTGTCGGGTCCTTTATAAAGCGTTGGCCACCGATTTCCAACTTCCCATTCTTCATTACCGAATACCTCTTCCCACACAAGCGATGAACTTCTCCAGGAAGAAATGGTGGTTGTCTTTCCTGGTCTTGCTAACATTTATTAGGGTTTCTAGTTCTCGGATAACCGTTGTAACGTCTTCAGTCACGGGCGTACTAGAATCCTCTGCGACTTCCATTTTTCCGCAGGAATGAACAATATTTATCAAATCATTAGATGTCATTTCACCCACAACAATATTAATGTTCTTAATTAAAAAAATGAAACCTCACCGTGTACTCCAAAAAAAAGAAGCTCAAGAATTTTCAATATTTCCCTGTGTTTTTTATCAATAAAAATTTCAAAATTTATTATTTAATAATAACAATGAAATTAATAATGACTTGAATTTCACTTTTTACACTGGAATACTACTAATTTATTTTTGAAAAATCACGGAAGAGATAGAGTTTACATGTAAAATTGTCAGTTGTTGACAAACAATGCAGCAGAAAGCATCCACGTGTACACGCACTATAGCAGAAGTGGGTGGCGTGGCGACGTGCGAGAATAAAATGAGGCATCCATTACAACAAATTTAGAGACAAATTTCTTTTTAATGCATCAAATAAAATACTTGATACACATATCAAAGGAAAGTTCAGAATGTGACCATTCATCGGGTATGATACTTGACCGGGAAGAATTTTAATGTAAAGAGAAAAAACTGCTCGAAAAAACTCAGAAGAATAGCTGTCTTCCCTCAGAAAACTGGAAATTTCCCCGATATTCCTGAAAACCCAGGGATCTGGCCAAAAAAAATTATACCATCGACAAGAGAATATTCTAACATTTCTCCCAATATCAATTATAAGCGGGTTTGACAGTTAATAATCGAGAAATTCCCGATAAACCAGAGCGCTCGGGAAAACTCCAGAAATCCACAAAAATCGCCTCTTGGAAAACACATTATTCAAAAAAATACGGGCGAACTATTGGTAGCATTGTTTCGTAATAAATAAAGTACCCCCCAAAGAAGCATTATCCAATAGGATTGGCTCAAATAACTCTTAAAAAATAATATGAATAAATCCATGGAAGCATTAAAAAATCTAGCAAAGACGAATGTTGGCTTAGTTTTCCAATGACCCAGGAGCACGAATTGAGTGGATAAAAACACGCCTTAGTAGCCACAGATCCCTTCTTTCACCCGCATTTTGATTCATTAAAAAATATTGATTTTCACGCGAGTTATTGAAAAATTAGTAATTTACTTGGGGAAGTCATGCCCTCAGAGCATGCTCTCTATAAGCCGGCCTGGAGCTCAATTTTGGGTCGGCGTTTTCCATTTATCTCGAAAACTATCTAATTTTTCGAAAAAATGCTAAGGATCATTTTTGTGGGTAAGGAACTGCTCTTTATTTCTTGTCTGAACAAAAATTCTCCAGTGGTCAAATCTCGGCAGATATCGCAGGAAAACGGATTTTCTGGAATTTCAGAGCCATTTTCCCACCCTTCCACAATGGTCAGGTACCTGACATTTTGGGAATTTAATGTGCCTACCATAACCTGCAAATTAAAAAAAAAATTGCTCTTGCTGGACCAATTGCCCATGTTGACACCTTCGTTTACTGGACTATAAGGAAGCTTCGGAAATTTGATGTCAGAATAATTATCACTTGAAGCTGTTCACTCAGATATCGTCTACTTTCACTTAGTCTTAAATTGTTGCTGGGATATTTCTGTTATGTTTATTTAGTTGTCATGTTCAATTTTGTTCATTACCTTGAGGTTTCCTAATTTTATTTCAAGTAGCCTGTTAGACAACGTAGGTCATGCCTGCTATAATCCAACATTTGTTTGGAGACATTATTCGAAGGATGTATAAAAGCCTTTGAATGAACCAATCCTGGTAAATTTTGCCAGAAGTCTAAAGCTCTTCTTGCTGTCCAGGTATTTAGTGTTTGTTTGGCAAAACTTATTGCGATGCCAATTGTAGGTTCTGGTCCGATAGAAACACGTTCGGCACCCTCCCTTGCAAGAGAGTCTGCCTTCCCGTTTCCTTCCATGCCAGAATGGCCAGGGTTCCAGACCAGCAATACTTTATCGATGAGAGTTTTTTTTGGCAGTTCTAAACCAATTTCGACGTTACACGGTAAAAGCTAAGTGCTTTCTCTCTACACATGAAACAATGGCGTAAATTTCCGCCTGAAATACGGTTGCATAGGATCCTAGAGAGGTTAAATTTCTGTCCTAGGTCTGCGTGCGTATACACCTGCACCAGAGCCTGAGGGTGTATTTGAGCTGCCTGTGTACCAACAGCTGTCTGCTCTTAATAGTTCATCCTCACGGAGGACCCATTCATCTCTATTTGGAAGAGGGTATACTCAAAAGCATATTTTTTTCTCTCAAAAAATATAACTGGAAAAACGTTTTGGGGGAAATAGGACTATTTTGTTTGAAAATCAGTATTTCAATGCCGTAACTCTTTCTTGGCAGCCGTCACTGTTTTACAGACACTTAGGAACATCTGGCACAAATTTAAATAAGGAGTATAAATTACTTTGTATTAGCACCTGTGCACAGTGTGCATTCATTCGGTACATCTAAAATAGAAAATTAATTATTACAAAACAGAACGAATGCTCTTATTTACATTGGCGTACTGACTTGTCGCCCATGATGTGGAATTTAAATTAACATATAGGATTATATTTTTAACTCTAGCTCGTTTTTTCTTTTTTGTTATTTTAATTAAGTTGTTTGATCACGGTTTTTCATAAAACGCGAGCCGAATTTTCAAAGCTAAAATGATTTATAACATTCATTTAAAATACGATAATTAGTTGTATAATACTAAACTCGTGCTCTGTAGTCATATGTCATGTTGATCTCATCACTCATTAATTTAAACCCTTTGATGGCTATCTGTGCTAGTTAATAAGAGAGAAAGAGAGAAAAATAATTATAGGTAGACTGAATTTAATGTTATTGCACCCAGTTTTTTTGTTCGTTCATATACGAATTTCTACTACTACGCAAAAAATCATTAACGTTATTATTTCCTACCTCAAATATCCTTTATCTATAGAGCAAATAACTGTCGATAAACTGCAATAATCACAAAAACCCAATCAATAGCATAAAAGTTAATAAACCCTATTCTAGTGCTAATATAAACCGCGCAATTGAAAATATTCTGCACAGTTTTTGATTTCTTTTATTGCCTTTAATCATAACTTAATCTGATTCGAGAATTAATGAAAAAGTGGAAATTCGTCAACTAGTGTTCAGGAAACATCAACCATCATTATTTTCTCCGGGTATATTTGTAATCTCACATTTTGGTAACCTCTGTGTCTTCTGATTTGATACATTCTTTGGTAGAAGAACAATACTAGTCTAGACATATTATTATACAGAAAATGTCTCTCAGTGTGGATTTCATATATTTCCGAATTGAATAAAGAGACAAACTTCCAATATCTATGGAATAAAATAAAAATCTTTACTACAACCTTCCTCGGTTTTTATACTCCAGTCAGAACAGCTCTTCGCCGAGACCACACAGAGTGAGATAATGTTTAAATACATAAAATTTGTATAGTTCTTTTGTAAGTCTTTATATTCAACACGAAATATTTTAGCATCGGTATATATCTCTATTAAATAGTGCTTCCGCTATTCTAGAATTTTCCAAAGTTTCTATATGCGATCATCTGCGTCAAGATAGTAAATATTTATGGATAGTGATAACAATGCCCTAGTTTGCAACTCACTAACCCCTTCGTTGCTTAACGCGTACGATCGTCTATCTAACGACTTCTTGAATTAGTTAATAATTGGGTCTATTAAAAACGTTTCATAGACCCAAGTTTTATTAAAAATTAGATCAAATTTGGATATAATTAGAAAAAGTCCACGAAAAACTTGTGTAGAAAATAGTAAACTATTCAAACTGACTAAACAAACAAAATGTGTCTCCGAAGACAACAAAATTTAATGAAATGGTTCACGAAAACGTATTGTGTTTTCCAACAATTCTTTCTCATTTCATTCCAAAATTCTGAAACGGGTTTGCGCTATTTAGCTGAAACATTATGTTCTCATAGTTATATTTATGTTCTTTTTGAAAATATATGTGGTGCTTTATTATAAAAATATTTAAATTGCTTGGGTATAGTCTGTTCATACAGAATCGCTCATATACGTTTGCGTTATTTATTAAAAAATAGTGTCTTAATTAATCGAGAGATCAAAAAATCTATGAACAAACTACATTTTCTATTTGTACTTTGAACAAATTCAAAACGATATCGTATTTCATCGACTCGTGATGTTCAGTTTGCTAAACAAAGAGTAAAAAATTGCATTGTAGAGACAACAATAGATTGCGATTTCGTTGCTCTGCTTCTGACGTGAATTAAATTCGGGATTCGAAATAATCTAATTAATTTTCTTGAACTGACGAGGCAACAATAACAAATCGGATGCTCAATAGAAAAGGTAAATATCGTCAAGCTGTGACCAATTTCCATCTTGTACAAGAAGTAAAA
This sequence comes from Galerucella calmariensis, assembly GCA_910591675.1. Classification (NCBI taxonomy): domain Eukaryota; kingdom Metazoa; phylum Arthropoda; class Insecta; order Coleoptera; family Chrysomelidae; genus Galerucella; species Galerucella calmariensis. The sequence goes on along the minus strand of CAJUYG010000152.1, from coordinate 46,858 downwards.
CCGCAAGTAAGGTTTCATTTCAATAAATCACGTAGTGTCGAAGTAAATAAAATGAAAATTTTAAGAACTACAGAATGTTGTAGCAGATATTATGCAACGATCATGTAATAACCATTGCATGAGAGTTGCACACACTATTTTTTCTACGAAGAAATTTGATTTAAAATATATAAAAAAATGTACTACCCGGGACCCGAACTCGGAATGTACAGATCGAAAAAAACCTTATGTAGCGCCTTTACCCACTGCGCCACGGGTCCACGGTTGAAACGATAGCATAAAGCGTATAAGTATGTTACTGTTAAATTAAATTAAATTAAATTAAATGTTACTATTAAATAAATTGTAAATAATAGCTAATTGTATTACTAGGGAGGAAAGTGCTACTTTTCCTCCCGCAGGATGTAGTTTACTGTAAACATCCAAGGGAAGAAAAGGCACTTTACTCCCATGTGATACATATGATTTTTCCTCCTATCCACCTTTTTTGAAAATTTATTTACGACACAAATAGGTAACGAATATAATTAAGAACACAAGAATTATTTATCAAACAAATTTATCAATATATGTTATACAATTAAGTACATAGTATTGTTAAACTATATTTTAGAATTATTTATGTTAATATTGAATGTGCAGTTTTGAGCAGCACTTATATGAACACCATTGGAAGAAGATAGGGTTTGAACAGGAGCTTTAGTATTTGAAATATCTTCGCTTAGCACATTGTAATGGTGGTAACTTCTAGAAGTGCTTGGCTGATTTTGATCAAGTTCAGGTTCTACATTATTTCCCATAATTTGATCAGAAATTATTTTTTTTTTGTGTAAGATTGTTCTACATAACCTTCTGCGATATTGGTTGATTTCCAACCGCCATGCTGTTTTAGAGCTTAAATATCCCCACCAGCGTTTACTAACAGAGTTGCTGAAGTTCTTCTGAAACTGTGCCCTGTGTAATGTTTGGCATTTGGAAGATTGAGATATTCTGCAATTTTTTGTGGTATGTTGGATAAACTATTTTTGCCAACCACTTGATTTATACATTTGCCTGCTTTAAAGCATACCAACAATCGTTTATGCTCAGTTTTAAGACGTAGACAGATATACTTTTTAACGATTTGAACAAAATTTGGGCCGTTACCTGTTGAAGTATTGATAACGAAAGTTCGTTGTTTATACGTTTTTGAAGTGTGGATATTTATGACTAAAAGATTGTCTTTCTCTTCAATATCATCCATAGTCATTTTAATGAGCTCATCACATTGACATGCTCCAGAAATTCCAATAACAAAGACTACCTATGAATATTTTATATCAAAAATTAAATTATTTGCATGGGATTTCATTTCTCACCTTCATTAATAAAAAAACATCATCGGGGGCTTCCATTAAGAATGTATTTATTTCTTCTCATGTAAAAGTTTTAGCTTTATTTGGTTTGTATCCGGCATTTTGACGTTTTAGAAATGCAATCAACTTTGGATATTTAATATCGACATTGTCCTTCATTTGTATCATTGTGTGTAGCATTGAATATTTAGACCAAAGTGTTGAAGCTTTTAATGATTTTCCTTGTAGTGAAAAATATGCCAGTAAAACATTCTCTGAATATTTATGTACCTTGTTGTCTTCAGCCCATTGCTTATTGTTTTTCATACCTGTCTTTAGATTTTTCTGGTAGTACCTAAGGTTAATGACGCTATGTTAGCTTGTTCCTTAATATTAGGTGGTGTATTTGGAAATTCAAAATCACTTGAATCGCTCTCCATTTTTCAAAAATTCAACTAAGTTTAATGAATGTAGCGACTTTGCACCTCAAAAGTCAATCGCCGTGTTTACAGTCAGTGAGCCACAGCATACTATGCTTTTCTTATTCTGAACTCAAAAAACGTATATCTAAGATTCCTGAAGTTGAAATTTGTATTGAAGAGCTACGTTGTTGTATGTTCTAGAAATTATGGAAACAATATGAATATAATGAATTCACAAGTTTCATCGTTTACAACCTACTTGAAATGAGGGGGAGGAAAAATACTTTCCTCACTAGGGAGAAAAAGTATGAGTTTCCTCCCTGATTTGAGGGAGGGAAGTGTGTACTTTCTATAGGGGTAGGAGGAAAAAATAATAAGTTTAAATTTGTATTTGCCTTGGTCATTACGTATTTTCGGTCTGGTGCTCGACATTTCTTTTAAAAACTAACCCAAAAGATTTAAACTGTCATAAAACACTGTCAAACTGTCAAACATTCTACAGAAAATATTGGGTCTGCCTACTTGGGTATTTGAAAATCTAGATTTCTATTGGTCAATTTTTTAGTCTTATAATAAAAACCAGTGTTATAATGAGTATCATTATGAAACAATTAACAACTTAAAGTATAGGAGTAGAAAAACAATATTTTGAAATTGTTCCAGTGAAAGTTATATTCCCTTTTTGGAAACTTGGAAAAGTAATGAAGCAAATTTGTTATGCTCATTTCAACCCCTTAATTGAAAAGAGTATCAAATTTTGCTTATTCAACCGAATAGTTTTTTTTATTAAAAATTCATAAAGTTCTTAAGGTATATAAAGTAAAAGATACGGTTATTCAGGTTGGGAAAGTTTTAATGCCGTTCGGTATCAGCTCTTTGTGCCGATTCCGCAAACTTTGCTATACCTTGAAGAAGATTTACTCGTTTCTGATGATTTGGATCTCGAGACAACAAAAGAATATTTACGTACAAGCTGCTTTGAGACACAGATTATTTAGAGCGGGAGAGAGAAATAAGCTTTTCTGCAATATAACAAAGCTATCAACAAGTCGAGTAAAATCAAAAAGTTGATAGGTATTTTTGTTTTAAATTTTTTGCACAAGCTAAATAGCGGTTTCCCATTGTCAAAAGTAGTAAAATTTAACGCATTTTTTATTAAAATTAATAACACAAGACGTGGACTTCTGTCTGTCAAATTGATATTGGTAAAACCCTGTATAATCACCACCCAGTTTATTAAATTATAAGAATAAACTTGTGATATATCTCTTATTTTTTGGGAATGAAACCACAATAATGTGGTTACCGACAATGTAATGCAAAACGCCAAAACGTAGATAATGAAATGCAAAACACTTGAAAGAACTGTAAATGTCCATGAAGAAGATGTCCACCGCTAACGTCTTGGCAACATTAATCGACACAAAAAACCTAACACCCAAAAAACTATTATTGTTATAAGTAGGTTGTCCAATAGTCTGCAAAGCAACCAAACGAGATACTAACTTCTCGACTGAAGCAAATATTTTTCATCATCATTTTTCAGGACAATTTTCATCGCGAAGAAATATGTTGAATTTATCTCGACTAGACACTCTAGATTTTTTGGCTCTGTACCCAACGCCTTGCTTTTCAAAAATTAGGAAATTTGGATATTTTCATTCCAAAAAAGTCGATTTCTTTTTCGGAAATAAGTACCTATCTAATTTTTTGTACAGATTGAGAAAAATTTTTATTTGAAATCCATTCCCTTATATACTTGAAAAAAAAAACTGGCAAGAGTACAAATAATAGAAAATATTTTTTCCTACAACCACTATGCTAAACACGCTTTTCTACGCAAGTTTTTATTCGCAAAGCAGACCTTTTCTTAATTCTTTTGATAACTGTTGGAAAAGTAATGCGAAAAGTACACGCTATGGCACTTTTCCGCACCGAAATGTCAAACAAAGCTACATATATGACCTGTCAACTTTTTTTGATAAGTCAACCTATCAGTGAATTTCTTATTGGTGTACAATTTTTAAATTTAAACCAAAAGTAAGTAAACTATTTATTTCATTATTCATTTTAATTTATTAATAATAAAAACATCAACCTATTAAGTATTATTTTAGGAATTATGAACCAAGATCAAAATAATTTATCTTTTGAGTTGTCCAATTCGGACCTTGAAAATACTCCTCCAGATATTATCGAAAAGGCTCGAGCTGCAACCGAAAATTTGTTCAAATTTTAAAATTAATTATACATTCAACTGCTTTTTCTATTTATTTTCATATTGTTAGTTCTTTCTGTTCAAAGTCTAAATGAAAAAACTTTATCAATTACTGTATTTCTTTCATTAATAAATGTGGTTGTCGAAAAAATATTGTGTACAACTTGTATCACCGCTAGATTTGCGTGCAACAAACTTTTGCGCTCGTGGAAAAGTGACGCTTTGCGCACTAGTTGTACAAACTACTATTAAAGTATCGCTTACAATTCACAGTAGGTACTAACCTCCAAATAAAACACTCATAAAAATCACTCTCAAAACCCAAACTTTGTTCATATTTTTAGCGAAACTTAATCACATCACTGTATATACTCTCTATAATTTTAAAAATATCAGTTCTGTATTAATGTCATATTTTAAAATTTGTCGAACTCAGTTTAAATTTTCTACTCACAAACGTATCGTGTAAATTTCGCGAAGTGCGCTCACGAATTTTACGTCTTTCGGACGTCTGCGTCGGGACGAGCGTCGAAGAGAAGTGAAGAGTAGCCCGAAAACCCCAAATGAGCTGTTCATGTACAAAAGTTTGGCGCTTGCGTTTACTAATAAACAAACATGATTATTTTAAAAAATGATGGAAACAATTTCACTTTTGTCGTAAACAAGAAAATTAATCTTTTTTCAAACGACAAAAACGTGCGGCCATACGGTAGAATTAATCTGCGTATTCCCTCTAGCTAGAAAATTCAGACCCTGTGGTTATTGTTTACGTTTCGCTTTATCATCTAACCTGCAGTAAATAACCAGAATGAAATTTTTGCTAGTAAATTGGCACAAAAAGTGTCTTTGAAATGGATGCCGGCACAGGGAATGAAACGTCAGACCAGTTAGCTAAAGAAGGTTCTAAAGGAGCCTTCACAGGCCCGAAACCGTTTTGTGGAATCAAAGGTTTAAATAAGAGGGGAAGTCGGAAACTGCCTAGTTAAGGAAGTTAAGGAACTCCAACTCTAATAGAGGCTGACACAAGGACACCTCTATACTCAGAGTCTACTCAATAAGTAAGACAAGGAAACCTCGTCCAGGCTGTTGAAACTGGGTAAAGCAGGGTCCACATTATGCCGGTGTGGGCCGGCTTTGCCAGGTTGGAAAATGCCGGCCCGAGCCGTGCCGATCCCCACCCGCATAAAGTAGGTACAGATCAAAGGAAGCCGAGCCGAACAAAAATATAGAGTGGGGACGTGCCGAGCGGCCCCGAGTGGCTTCAGTTACAATTAAACCTCCTACCAAACTAGACGAATGGCTGACATAGCGACGTCATAGTCGGTAATCATTTTGAAAACACTAAGGACACTTTAAAAAAACTTCTAAACTTCAACTTCAACGAAGTCACCAGTCTTGGTGTTGAAACTAAATTATGTAGGTAGAAATAACCCGGTCGGCTTCGTTTTCGGTGTGGACGTCGTGCCGGCCTAAACGTACCCGCCCGTCTTAGTCCGCCCGGCCTACCGCGGCATAGTGTGGACCCTGCTTAAGAGAAATTTGAAGACAGTGACCGACCTGGTGACTGGACACTGTACCCTGAGAAAGCATCTGCACAGGATGGGCAAAGTGTAGAGAATGTGAACTCTACGATGAAATACCTACTCACATACTCTGCTTCTGTCAGAACTTACAAGGACTTTGGAGAGGAAGTAACACAATCATTACAACCACTGAAGATCCCTCCAGTTAAATTGGTAGCCTATATAGAAGTCACGAAACTTCTGGAATGGAAGTAGGTAGATAACATGGGTATTGATACAAAGACTTAGTTCAAGTACCTGGACTGTTGAGCCCAACCCAAACGTATGAATAAATGAATAAGTCCTCAACAATGAGGCGGCTTTTTGGGATACCAAACAATGCCTTATTGTTCAAGAACGTCAGCAACCTTATTTCCAACAATTCTTTTATGCCTTGGCACATTTACTTTGTTGTGTCTAGTTGCTTAAGGTATTATTTGCAGTTTTAGATTGTTTCAGACTCATCACGACTTCAGTGCCTTTAAAAGACTATTAAACAACTGCTGAGACTTTTTCAAGGCACAAAATTAGGGATTTGAAAAAATAACAATTGACTGCCAATAATTTTAAGTGATACTAATATGTTAGTACATAAACTTTTCAAAACAACCGGTATCAACTATTTCAACTAATTTAATTTGCGATCATCCAAATATTTATCTAACCATTAAACATTCAAGTCGATCTACAAATATATCGCGTTTTATTTCAATGACAGTTGGAAGCAGGCTGTGTTTTTAAAGTTAGATATGTAACGTATGTTCGTAAGCCAAAAGGACAGACAGTACTTGTTAACAACTCATTTATACCATGGGAATGCAACGTAGATGTGTTTAACATTGAAATAATAATAATAAAAAAATAAATTTTAGTAAATATTGTTTCGGGACACGGAACTTCAGGATAAATAAATTATAAAACCGTTGCTATCGTTTCTTAGCACTTTTCCTTCATTATTTTTATTGTAGGAAACATAAATTATCGATTATTCGAGTGTTTTAACATAAATTGATCAGTTGCTCTGTAAAATGTCCATTGGAATTGTTTTTCCAAAAATAATTTTTATATTTCATATAAAAAGGATGAGAAATTCCCTTTATCCGAAGTTATTTCTTTTATTGCCCTTATAGACGTTTGTCGTTTCTCCAAAATCTGGTGTTGTCACTAAGTACGGCAGTTTATTATGATTTATAACTTGTGTGTGACCTAAACGCTTTTTCACAAAACGTGTGGAAAACTACTACTACTATTGTAATATAAAACATATTTTATGGTTCGAAAATGATGTTCCAAAATGCTGCAGTCAGTTACAGCACGACCAGTCGAACAGCAACTATGAGAACCTCATTTTTCTAAAGTTAAAAATGATTTTGCCGCTGATAAATCATATTAAATGTAACTTACAACCTCCAACAAAAACAAAATACGAAGATGTGTTGATATCTAGTTAGCATAGACCAGTTCCATGCATAATAAAATTCAGACTGTTCTCGAAACGTACAAGGCAATACAATGGTTTATTCACGAATGTTCTCGAATTATAAAGTATACGCAGAGGTTGTATATTCAAGAAGGTTCTAGAGTTGCGAAGGACTATATGTACGCGGATTTTGAGCGAGTCGGGCAGTTGTTCAGTATACAGTGAATCGGTAAACAGTTTCAGTATACAGTGGGTGAATATAATAGTGTTGAAGATAAATTATGACAATTTTTATACCGAGTGCAGATAAATTAATAGACATTAAGTAGTGTGTATATAAATTAAGTTTATTATAGTGTGTAAGTGTTTCTTCAATAAATCAATAGTAATTAGCCATAGTGAACGTATAATTTTATCCCACGGTAAAAACTGTTTAAATAAATAAGAAAAACATTACAATACGCTTGGTGATCAATGTCCTCAGCAAGACCTAAGAAGTTTCCTGTCCAAAAATCTGCTGGATAAGCTCTTGCTTCAGTTTTTTGGGATTGCCATGGACTAATCATGATTAATCTTTTGGATAAGGGTGGAACAATAACCGGAGATTACTATTCGACATTACTGACACATCTACGGGAAAAAATTAGAGAGAAACTATCCAAAGGTGTTTTGTTTTTGCAGGACAACCCCCTGCACACAAATCTCATGTTGCCATGCAAAAAATTCGTGATTTAGGGTTTGAATTACTAGAACACCCCCCTTATTCACCAGATTTAGCTCCGTCCGACTATCATCTCTTTCCTCAACTGAAAAAAAAAGTTTAAAAGGTCGTAAATTTTCTTCCAACGAGGAGGTAATAAAAGCTGTGGAGGTCTGGTTTGCAGAGCAGGAAGAAACATTTTTTTTGGGAGGTCTAGAGACGTTGCAGGTTCGATGTAATAAATGTATCCAATTAAGAGAAGAATTTGTTGAGTAATGAAATATTTTGACACTGAAATTCTGTTTGGTTCTATAGTTAGCTAAGAATTTTCCACTATACATCTCTGATGCGTGTATCAAGAAGAAAGAAAAAAATCCAAAAGACATTTCCACATGAATTTTGACGAATTAACGAAAAAACGAATTGATTGAAAAACTTTTATAAAGACGCCTTGAAGTTTTTGTATTAATGTTCTTCTGTATTTTTTGCCATCGAATTTTAAAGCAACTTTGCAACAAAGGACAAAGAACTTTGAAAAGTTTTTGAAAGGTATTTATAGCAGCTCTACTTTAGAATCTAATGAAAATTTAGGTACACTATGAAAAATTACATTAGAAAAACATCATTCAACAGTTATTTACATTTCTATTCTGCTTGCTTCAATGCATTTTTGAATCATGTCAATGTTACTTCATTTGAAGGGGCTAATATGAGATGTGGAATTATATCATATTTAGAAATGTATGACTCTTTCTAAAAAATACCACTCAAATGAAAATGTGAAAAATCTAAATTATTTGGATATTTAGAAAGAATTTTTGAAGTTAAAAGTGGCACAAAAAGGCGGGTCTAGATTATTTCGCAACAATATTTCTTATTCAATGAAAAATTCAAATTATTTTTATCACTCACTCTTTGGATTGTGGTACTGTTTTTGAAGTGTAGCCTTGGAAAAAGGGAACTGATTTACAAAGTAGAAAATAAAGAGCAAAAGGGTTGATGTTACGGAACAGTTGGTTGACGTCTACAGGGAAATTATATCAGCTTTTAGTAGTTTAAAATTTTCCAATGTACAGGGTTATTCATCATAAATTACCCACCCCCTATCATCGTTATTTTTACTTTTAGAAAAAAAAGTCTCGTATAAAAGTTATTTGGTTACAGTTGAATTTTCTTGATAATCTATCAAAAGTTCAGTAGCGTGCAAATTTAAGGGGGTACAGAAATAATAGTTCTTTTTTAAATGTATTTTTTCACATTTTTGGAATGGACTTTTTTTTCTGATTTCAAAAATATATAATATGTTACCCCTACCTTGTACCGTTTTTGAGTTATGAAATGTTGAAAATCTGAGTTTTAGTAATTACTGTAAATATGAAAAAGATAATTCATCAAAGTAAGCTATGAAAATGACAATTAATACTTATTTGATATTTGATAATTGACATTTTTCTAATAAAGTAATTTAAATGGTTTGCAGAGAGGTGGAATATGTATTAATAATAATATATTCGTGGCTGAATGGATCAAGCTGTCCAAGCAAAAAAAATAATAATAATAATAATAATAATATATAAGTGATTAAAGCAAGGATTCAACTTGAAATTAACAAACTAAATGAAAATAATAAAGTCATCTGCAATGTTATTATAAATAATATAAGAATGTGTTATCAATTATGCATTAACAATAATGGTGGACATTTCTAATATCTTTTATAAGCTATTATTTATAAATTATCTAAAATAAATCTTTGTTTTCTGTTTTGTATAGGTATATATTTTGACTTTTTCTCTCTTACTGAGAACCATTCCAATTAATTTATATGAAAAATGTCAATTATCAAACATATTAGTTGTCATTTTCATAGCTCATTTTAATAAATTATCTTTTTCATACTTACAGTAATTACTAAAACCAAGATTTTACAACATTTAATAACTCAAAAACGGTACGAGGTAGGGGTAACATATTGTATATTTTTGAAATCAGAAAAAATGTTCATTCCAAAAAGGTGAAAATATACAGGGTGTCCCATTTAAAAAAAACTATTATTTTTTGTATCTCCTTAAATTTGCACGCTACTGAACTTTTGATAGAATATTGAGAAAATTCAGCTGTAACCGCCCAGCATCGCCAATAAGGTTAATGTCTTACTTAGTCATTCTAGTCACTTTTTAAAATTATTAGAACTCTAAATTGTCGCTAGTGTAGTAAATCCTTCCCTTTAGAAAATGTTTAGACATAACACCTGTTAAGTTATTGGAATTTGTTACATAAACCTTTTACATTTTATATTACTGTCTCCGAAAGAATTGCACTTCCAAACATCTCGTCTCTTCTTCATAAATAATGCTGACTGCAAACAGTTTCATGTCTATAATGTAAACATGACGCGTCTACGCTAGTATATGTGGTCAGAAGGGGTAGGTATTTTTAGAATCCTTCGAATTGTACAAGACGCATTTGCAGAACGTCACACATATTTGAAATTTTGTTAATAATGAGCTGTTTATAGTGATCGATTTATTATTCTAACAATTCCAATAATTTCTATTTGAAAATTAACACCTCATCACCTTTTATTTATTATTTACAACCTTAACTCTCACCAAAGATTAAAAAAAAAAATTCTGATTGAATATTTATAATTTTTTCCGCCGTGCAGCAGAGTCGCGCGGATGCGGAACACATACTTAGTTAACCGAATTTTTTACGGACAAACCATTGATCGGACGAAAAAACGCAGGATACCTTTTTTACTGCAAAACACTTCCCCTACACGGTGGTATTTTTTATTCTTCTCCACCTTCTTCCCAGTTGATTTTTTTTTCTAATTTGGGAAATCGATAGACTGGTGAACTTTTTTTTATATTAATCTATATACTTTAAGATACTTATGAAAAAAAATCAGCCATATTGCTAATTACTTGTTCTTTTGGTCTAAAATGACCCATACCGATTGGCCTATCACTGTTCATATACAGTACTATAGACGCCTTTAATCAAAACACCCTATTACTTATAAAATCACAATTACCATGATAGTGGAAATTTATTCTTCGTTAAATTGTATCCCCCAAAGCACTTTCTACTATCGAATATCATCGACAGTCTCTTGAAACCCATAAATAATTCCGGCAAAACAATAACTGCCAACTCCACTATTGGATTTTCATAACTCCCTCGGTTTCTATCCCTCGTTTATAGGGATATTGCCAACATAAAGAAACAATAAACCAGTTGATGGGATTTGTTATTTTGTTTAATACACCTTGTAAACATAAATGTATCGTTTCAAATTAAAAGATAAACTTTAAAAGTTGAAGAGTAATTGAGAATAAAAAATTCTTATAAAAATGTTTAAAAACTTATTTTACGGGATGAAGTTTTCTTAGACACCATTTTAAATTGAAGTCTACTAATTCAACCCAGCATAGATTACGAAAATGCCCATAAAAAGTTTTTAAATTGTCTTTTTTCGAATTTCCGTACCTCTCACTTTTGGAAACCCTCGTATACAGATTATCGTAGTTACAATGTTGTAATTTTTTTTCCATATTTGTTCATTATTTAGGAGTGTGTATCTGTAATTTCAGCTTGAAACTCTCATAATTATGGGCTCTATGATTTTTTTACTTAAAGCATGTATTTTCTACTGTAACATAAATTTATCAATATTTGGAATTTCTGGCGCAGTATCCTTGAATGGTCTTGTCAACTTCCTACTAGAGACACACTGTATGTAATTAATATAAATAATGACCGATCAAACATGCAATACCATCCCTTAGTTGAAATTGACATTTAACAATGTTTGAAAATGACTATAACAGTTTTCCTGTAAAATTCTTTTCTTTTGCTGTTCGGAATTTAAACTAAAAAGGCCGTTTCCGACATTTATGGGTAGATGGCGTATTGATATTGATTAAATCCCCTAATTATTATTATAGTTAACGAAAATTTTTATTTTGTTTATAAAATACTATTTCAAGCTATTGTAACTATCATTATATCTTTTTTTACTCAATACCAATTAATCTCAAATTTAAACGTATTCATTTTATTCCCCTGTATACAGGGTGTCCCACGACAAGTTAAAAATCTCTGTATATGGCAAAATACTTACAGTAAAATCATTAAAATTTCTACGTTTCGGTTTTCGGATGCGATCTTTTTAACTAAAATATTTTCAAAGATGGCAGACTTCCGGTTATACCGGAAATCCCTGTATATTAATACATTTTTAAAATCTACGTAAAATTTTGGTATACTTTTGTCTGAAAACTTTTTTCGAAAAATGCATATTTTTTTAGTTATTAATTTTTTTGTAAAAAATTTGAAAAATTTGCAAACCCTTGTAAATCTTTTTTCAAGAGGATACCCTTGAAGATATGAAAATGGTTTCTGTTCGGTTGCTTTTAGCAAGATCAGACCTATTAGAATCTATGTTGAAATTTTTTTCTTTCTATACAGGGTGTGTATAGTAAGAGTTCAAAGTTTTACTTCATAAATATCAAATTTCTTAATTTTTTTAAATAGAGCCACCCGGTTTTTTCTATTTTTATGCATTTAGGGGTAAAAAATAAGGCAAATTCATGTATACTTTCCTATACCTAAACCTTACCGTTATCTAGATATTAAATGTTTTCTGTAAATTTTTAGAGATGCAGGATATCTTACTGCAAATAAAGCACATAAATGAATTTGTGACAACTTTGCCATATTTACCATGTATTAAAAGCAGATTTACATAAACTTTTTTATTTCTTAGTGCTAGTATCAATGGGTCAAAATAAAATTTAGATCACACCTGCATCTCTAAAAATTTACAGAAAACATTCAATATCTGGATAACGGAAAGGTTTAGGTATAGGAAAGTATACATGAATTTGCCTTATTTCTCACCAATGAATGCATTAAAATGAAAAAAAACCGGGTGGTTCTATTTAAGAAAATAAAGAAATTTGATATTTATGAAGTTAAACTTTGAACACTTTTTATACACACCCTGTATTAAATGAAAAAATTTTCAACATAGATTCCAATACGTCTCACCTTGCTTAAAGCGACCGAACAGAAACCATTTTCATATCTTCAAGGGTATCCTCGTAAAAAAATAAGTTACAAGGGTCTGCAACGGTCAAATTTTTTACAAAAAAATCAATAACTCAAAAAGTATGCATTTTTCGAAAAAAGTTTTCAGACAAAACTATACTAAAATTTTGCGTTGATTTCAAAAATGTACTAATATACAGGGTGTTCCATTTAAAATAACAAAATTACAGTCGACTTCCGGTAGAACCAGAAGTCTGCCATCTTTGAAAATATTTTAGTTGGAAAGATCATATCCGAAAACCCAGACGTAGAAATTTTCATGATTTTACTGTTAGGAATTTTGCCATATACAGATAGTTTTAACTCGTCGTGGGACACCCTGTATAATTGGTATCTAGAAAAACCTTTTGGTTAAAAATTAATTTGTTTACTTGCAAAATTGCCTTTCTCAATATTGATCTATAAGAAAGACTTGATTAAGAATTAATTTGTTTACTTGCAAAAAAGCATATCAAACTTATAAATACAAATGCACCTAATTGTTTACGACAGACTTTTTCTGAATTCTTGTTGTGATATCGTGGATAAAAATGAAAAAAATTGATAAAACCTTACCGTTTTCCGTAACGACAAAGGTTATGTATTTCTTTTTGGTGTATTTTGAAAAGTTTTCAGTGTTAAGACTACTATTACATTTTGCCATTAAATTTGTAATATTTTTTGTATATCCCATTGCAAGTCTCATCCATATGATTATGATAAAACATGGTGAGAAAACATAATTATCATCCATTCCAATTCCTATTCTTACCGGTTCTATTCCATTTTTTTTAGAGCAATTGAATATATCCGTCACAGAAAATATTTCGATAATCATAAGTATGACAACAATGGCCATAATGAGTTCAATTTTACCTTTTTATTCTAAAGAATGGAAGTTCGTTCTAGAAGAGATCGTAGATTTTGAATCGTTCGAGAAATCTCCAAAAATTAAGAAAACAATAATAGCTCTCAATAATTTTTCGATAATACTAGTTGGTTATTGTATTGGAGGATCTCTTTTGTATACATTATCTGCTATTTACGGAGCTAGAGAATGTTTCAAGTTCAACGAGGAAAACAACGTAGATTTGATTTGTGTTGTAATATCTCCAGTTTGGTTACCGTTTAAAATAAATTTCTCAACTGAAATTGCAATATTTCTAATACAACTAATAACATTATTAATGACCACCATATGCAGTAAGTATTTAATAAAATTAATAACCTTAGGAAAGTGTATAGTTTTTCAAAACAATTCTTAGGTGAAATGGCAAACTTTCTGATTTGCGAGTTTTCAATGTGCGCATCTTTGCGTATTCATTATTTAAAACGCACGTTTTTGGACATTATTGACAACACATTACCAGAAGAACAAGATAATAGATTGAGAAAGTGGATAGAAGACCACCAATATTTTATAAAGTAGGTAAAGAGTTCAATCTGTTTCTATAATTATTATTTATCACTTTTCAATATGAAGCAAAATATTCTTTTAGGATTTTAGAAGAAGCAAACAGATTGGCAAAGATCTGTCTAGGTTTCGGTTCTTTATCTTTTGGTTTGGTTTGTGCTGCTGTCTGTAATCAAGTCATAAATAAGGTAGGTACCGGGTGGCCAACTAAGAACGGCAAAATTTTTCAAAATTTACTCAATTAAGGAGCATATTAAAAATTATAATCAAATTCCTCGATAAATTCTGCATGATTTTGATATTACAAGTTTAGGTCTATCTCTCCAAATAAGGAGTGGGGGATAGTGGAAACCTTGGAAAACCGTGGAAAGGTTCCCACTCTCCCCCCACCCCTTATTTGAAGAGATAGACTTAAACGTGTCATATTAAAAATATGCGGAATTTCTTGAGGAATCTTATTATAATATTTAATATGCTCCTTAATTGAGTAAATTTTGAAAAAATTTGCATTTTAAATTTTTAACTATCAAATAGCGGAGGACCTACAATGTTGAAAATAATTTCCAGGCGTCCCTCGAGGCCACTTTTGTTATAAAACTTTTTCTCCATACATTTTCAAATGTGTCCTCAATTCTGTCCACTTTTTCATTAGTTTTCTTTTTTTAGTCTAAATCGGTGGGAGCCGTTTTACACTTGCTTGGATGGGTTGCTGCTTTGTTCATGCAATGCCACGCAGGACAAACAATTACATCCGAAGTATGTTCAAATTATTTTTTAAGAAATGTACCACCTTATCAACTATATTTTGAGAAAAATATAATTTTACAGACTGAATCCATGGCCGAAGCAGTGTACAATTCCAAATGGTATGAATCTAATATAACAACGAGAAAAACCATTTTAATAATATTAATGAGATGTCAAAAACCTTTAACATTAGATGCACTTCCATTGGGAAGTTTAAATTATCCATTATTTATGATGGTACGTTTTTAAGTCGAAAAATATTTGTGACTTTCCATACATAATTCAACATTCAATCTTTAGTAACCTTTAATGTTTTTATTTATTTTAGATTATAAAATCTTCGTATTCATTATTGACATTCCTTAGCAACACTAATTGAAAAATCATAAATAAAAGAGGATAATCCATTTCACAGATTAAATGTAGATTTTGCACCTCAAATAAAATATAATTGAAGTAGTTGATTATTTTCTCTCATTACACACAGTTCTTATTGTGGACCAAAAAATTGTTCCTGTATAGGATTACTAAATAATAAAAATCAAATAAGGTTGATAGCCTTTATTTATCAATTTAGGACAAATTATATATACAATATTCAACTACAGAATCTACTATATCACATACATATATCAAATATACAGAAATATATTTCGGAATGCACAATAATGCACATGTATATATTGTCTACAGATGCTTGTGCACATCTCCCCCTTATACTCTGATTACAGTCTGATCACGATTTTGATACAAAAATAATATCAATATATTTTTTTTATCGATTAATATAGTACACAAGAAAGTATTGGTATAAAATTATTACCATCTATATCCGATTTACTATAAATTAGATCAAGATACTGAGTAAATTTTAGCTGGCAAAATAAGACAAATTTAAAAATATTTTTGTACCTTTAATTTATCTGTAGAAATGTGTAAAACCAGAACAGACTTAAATAAAGTACTAGTTGAGCTCCTGTTTATCATTTGTGGTAGTATTTGGTTAACTGACAGTTGACAACGACAGCCTGTACGTCAAACAATACCCAATAGGTATGTTTACATTCCATGACATGGTGTAAAGTGTCAAACTGTATAGTTAGCAGCTATCTCCATCTAGTACTTAGCTGTGAGTTGAAGCGTTAACATAAATTTAGCTGATATTTGACTACACATTATAAAACCGGAACTTCACAAGTCAGATTTGTGCAATTCTGTCTAGATGCCGTAATTAATTTGGTGTATATTCAAAAATTGACTAGTATTTCGCATAATCGTCTCAATTTGTGTATAAAAAAGCCGCAACTTGTTTATTTCAATAAAAGAAGTTTAAAAGAAAGTACCTGGTGTACTATATTTTCGACAGCCTAAGATGTACACACCTGCACAAGCTTACTACAATTGTATTACAAAAATTAATACCGAGGCAACGGATATTGTTCTAGTAATATATTGCTCTATATAAAATAATGTTTGCTAAAATAAAATACGTCGATTTTGAAAGGATAATACATAATACATTAAAAAAAGTTCTCTGTATTCAATTTTGAAATCTTAGAAAATAAAATTTTTCTTTGGTATAGTTATTTTTTAGAAGTCATCGAAAACCACAAAATAAATAAATATATTTATAAAGGAACACATTCACGCTATGATTCTGTGCTGGCCTCACCGAAATTCTGGGTAATGAAATAGTGGAGCAACTTGTTAGGAAAAGAGGTTGGTCCAAGTTTTAGGCTCGGAGCCCTGACTGGGAATTCCGTTAAATCCGCTAGAATTCTAACTGGACACTGCAGGCTAAAATATGATCTGGACAGAAGAGGATTAGTTGAAAACACCTGGTGTAGTCTGCGCTTAGAAGAAGATTAAACTGTGGAAGACATGAACGAGCCAGAAGACTACAGATCGTTGGAACTGTGTTTGTGCGCCGCCTTGAGGATGTAGATAGAACCTAACTTGAATTGATGCATTGATTAGTTCGGCACCATCAGTCAGAGGCTTTGATTCCTGGGCTTTATGTGCTCTTGGTCGTACCGTTTATATGAAAAGACTAGTCTTCCTTATCAGGCTCAACATCGGGACTAGTACTAGAGTGCCACCAAGACTTAGCTAACGCCTCGGAAGATAACAATATTATCCTGAGGTGGGTTAAAAGGCTCGACAGGAGTAAAGGTAATTACAGTGCCGATTCTTTAGCCAGTGAACCGGCTGGACTAAAAATTTCAGGACCCAGTGACACCTACGGCCTAACGAATTCGACAATTGAGGAACTAGCCAAACGTTACACCCTTGCTCAATCCCTTAAGAGATGGGATGGAATCAAAGGATGCAGTCTTGCCAGGATCACTGACTGGCCACTGTCAACTAACAAAACACCTCCATACTATGGGGCTAGTGGACACACCTCTATGCAGGATATGTGAACAGGAAGATGACACTGTCAAGCATGTCTTATGCGAGTGTACGGAGTTATCGTCAATAAGAGATGATGTACAATTGGTCACATGTGGCCGAAGTGCTGTGAGCCTACACTCACCCTCCCTACTGTACAGATACAGAACCTTTTCACTAGGTCCTTGGGTGCTCCCGGTGATGATAATGTGTTCCAGTAAAAGATACGTTTATTTTGTGGTTTGCAATAAACTTTTTTTCAAAATGCATGAAGTTTTATATTAAAATGATTGTGTTTTAAAACCAGTTTAATATAAATAACGGCAATGGATGTTGGGAGGTTTAGAGGCGTGTGCGACTGACCTCTTGTTGATGCCTATAGAATTAAATCGGAGCCACTAAAGTGCCGCTGGTAGAGTCTCAGTCGAGAGGTTGTTATTCGAGTATACATACGACACCTCAGCTATTTTTAACTGAGAGGTGCTGACAAATTAACCATTGTGGTGGCTTGAGGGTGGGGGTGATCGCAAGCGTTCGTTTCATCGTAAGAATCGACGCTCTATAATTTTCAAGTGTACCACGCTAAACAATTCATGAAAAAAAATCAATTCTATACATCTGTTTGTTTTTACCTTAAATATATAGCTAATAATAACCTAAAAATTAAACTTAAGGTATACCTAAATATACAATTTTTTTTTTTAATTTTAGTTAATATTTAACAAATATAAAACATCTAAAATAAATAAAACAGTTAAAATCGTATAAAATTAAATTTAAGTGTGTGTGTGTGTGTGTGTATAAAGTTAATTAAAATCGAGTTCAATTAATAATTAAATAGATAAAATATTGTTTTTTTTTTTTTCGAATAAATAATATAAAATTTCCTATTACAACAATAATATGGATAACAAAAAAAATAAAACAACTATAATTACGTATATGATAAATATAAACATAATATACAACATGAAATGACAAGTTCTTCCGTAATTTTATTAATACTTGATTTCTGTAAAATAACGGATGCATAATTTTCAAAAATATCGAAAATTACAAATATATTTTTGTTAACTTTAAAGCTGGTTATTGTTACTAATAATAAGTTTATTTATTATATAAGTAGATAGGATCAATTTATTATGTGCAAAAATATGGGAATTACACAAAATAATCAGCTACCCACTATGAAATGTTATACTTGCTGTTTTTTTTTTGTTGATTATTTGACACAATATTCTTTATTTTGTTCACTTTTTTCATACAGTATTTGCCGCTTAACGTGATCATGGTTACTATTATCAACCCCTTATTGTCATTAATTTGCTATTTGGTACAAACATTTACCAGCAATGAAACACTGAAATGACTGAGCCACTTTTACTAGAAAATATCAGAGGGGGAATTTCTCTTGGAAAACAAAAATAAAGAGAAGAGCTAGATAACTTTGAAAATTGACTAAATAAGAAACAAAGAAATTATGAATGGAGTCATAGATTATGGAATAACATATAAAAAGGGCTAAATATAGTAGGATTGTTAAAATACTAATATGCCACAAGAAAGTGAAGTGAAAGTGAAATCAGGGAATAGAAATGAGTGAAGGAAAAAGGAAACAGTGTTGTCTAAGGTCTCAAAACTGTACTACCAATCAAAACGTACAACATTTTGACAGTATAAGTAAAGTGTGCTGTTTTTGCTATGGATTTCAACCAAATAAGAAGATGTTTTCAACGCGAAATATAACTGTGGTATACACACATATAATAAGCTATGTATGACCTATGGGGCTGTAGTATAGTGTGAGCTTAGGTGATCCTACCAAAAGCAAAAACAAAATTTCACCATATTCACCTTAGTTTGTATGGTCAATGATGATGTTCTTGTCGGAGCTTCCATACATTTCAATAACATCCTCAACAAGAGGTTTTGTTAATCTAAGAGTTTGTATAAATTTTCTAGTAGAAAGTTGAAACGGATTTGTATGTGGAATTACATCTCTTCCTATATTCATTTCTTCCCAAGCCTTCTCAAAATCATCATGCCAATGCAAAAGTTGGTTGAATTCATCCATAATGAAATAATTTACCGAAAAACAGTTGAAAAGTCTACAAAAACCAAGAATAAAATATCCTTATATTCGGCTTTTTCTCTCAGTTATGACCAAAAGAATAAAATTCCCCGGGAGAGCGATAATTTCCCTCATTTTTCGATAGAAATTTTTCAAGAAAACGGTATTTTAAAATTTGAGGGAACCACGCCCACTTTTGATCATTTCCTCTTTGAATTTCTATTCCCACAAATTCAAGAATAGCGGCACAGGAGAGGCAAAACAATTCACTAAAGGGAAATTGTCGAAATAAACAACATTCCTATAGGTGGCACTGCACGCTAATGCAGTTGACAGACTTAATAATGAACAGCCCCTATCCCTGTCGAATATGCAAATTCTGGTAGTGGACCAAGAAAATCCACCGGCAAGAAAATATGTGAGAGGTTTGATCTCCATGCTGAAGAGCTACATAAAAAGAATCCGGGCTGGAGAATGTAATCTAGACTGAATAATTGAGTAGAAGATCCAAAGGAATTCCAATCTGACATCTGAAAAGGATGAAAAAATAGGGAGCTTTTGTAAAATGTTCACAATCTATACTAATAGTATTTATGATGATCTGGAGACTTTGGGAAACGAATAATATGGTTATTAAAGTGGAGTTAAGTGATCACATTAACCGGCTTTCTCTGTAATCAGTAACATATTATTTATCTGTAAGATTTTGGTCTCCCTACAAAACTGATGTGAAATTAACTTGTCAGAAGTGAAAACGTTGGGCAAGATAATATAGATACCTACATCTATTTTTATAGAGTGCTTTCGGATATAGGTACAGGTTTTTCTAACATTTACCTCTTTTTTTCTACATATCGAGTAGCTGTAACAAAATCCATCATCTACTTTCACATTATTTAGGACTTATCGGATCTAAGATTAGCGTAACAATTCTGACATACTCTGACTGGTTTCAAAATGCGAAGTCTCGATATTTCACATTCGAATTTACTACATTTCGAACAAAAAACTTGACCACAATTCCTACAGTGGTGTCTTCGTTCGTAAATACTGAATTTTATATTGCAAGCGGCACAATAATCGGCGCCTTCATCTTTCAACCAATGATCGGCTGCTCGGCCAGGAATGTCGCAAACGCTCCAAGAAAATACTCTACCTCTTGTATCTCCCACATAAACGCTTCGGTGGTCTCTATGAATAAACAAACGGATCAATGAAAGTATAGAGCTGAGCAAGCGCAAAACTTACTTTGAAGTAGCTAGAGCGGTAACCGAAGCAGGCTCTGTATTGTCTTTACGATCAAAAGCCGTGTGCATTGTTAATTTGCTTCTGAAAACGAGTTGTCGTTGCCATTTGAATCCTAAATTAATTTGAAAAAAATTAGGTTAATATCTTCATAAATACAATGTATGTATGTATTTTGGGGTGACATTCACTGAGACCTAAAATATCTATTGTGCCCCCTTACTTCCCCTTAGATCCTTTAGTCCTATTTCCCGGAGGAATTTTAGGATGTCTGCAGGCTTCAACTTAGGCAAATGTTCCTCTTCTATCCAGTAATCTCCCAGGCGCTGTGCTCTAGGATTTTGAACTGCTGTGCAGTTGGAAGGTATGTAGATGGAGGTTTCTTCTTCCATGCCACAAAATCTGCATTCTTCTTCCCCCACTATTTTGAGCTTTTTCAGGTGCCCATTCAGGCGACAATGTTCCGTTCGGATCCCTGTTTTAGGCGCAGTTTTACTTTGACTTATGCATTCATTTGATCTCAACAGGTTGTAGTCACCCAGAAGAGTCTTTGATTGTATAAGCCCTACTAGATCTTTCCAATGGTCGGATCTTCTCTTTTTCTCGGCTTTACCTATTTCTTCCAATATTACATTGGGGCTGATTCCGCAAAAGGGTTCAGGCCCCCAGAAAGGTATTTCAGGTATTTCATTGCTAGTTCATCTGCTATTTCATTTCCTTCTATTATTATATTGTTCTCGCCTAGTTCATTGAGTTTGTCTAGGCATTCCCACACCATTTTGGAACTGACTACAAAAGAGCTCAGTGCTTTAATGGCTGCTTGACTATCCTACATTATGATAATCCTTTGCCTTGTGTATCCTTTATCAATATTGAACTGGGCACACTTTCTTATGGCGTGGTTTTCCGCTTGAAAGATACTTGGGGCTTTTCCCAAGCTTTCAGAGTGTTTGGTTCCTGGCCCGAACACTCCTATCCCAGTTTCTTCTATGTGCTGTGTCTGTGTGCCATTGAATGGCATTCTTTCCAAGTCTGGATCCCATTCCTTCTTGTTGCTTAATTCCGTAACGAATTTTTTTGAAAAGTGATAAGTAAAGATAAGTAAGAAGTGAGGAGGTGGTTTTTTTAATGATTCCCTCTCTTCTTAATCTGTATCTTGTTCTTTCTGCAACGCTTTCCACCACCATATGTAAAAGGGTGAGGTTGAGAATCACTTCCATGGCTGTCGTTGGGCATGTTCTCATTGCTCCTGTAATGCATATACAGGCTAGTCTTTGAATTTTGGAGAGGTTTTCTTTCGTCGTCAATAGGCTAGTTCTACTACTCCACGCAATGGCTCCATAAGTGATGATTGGTCTCACTATGGCAGTGTACATCCAGCTTAGGATTTTTGGGTTACAACCCCAGTTTCTTCCTGCCAGATTTCTGCACACTATTAGAGCCATTTTTGCCTTGAATGCAATCTCCTTTTCGTGTTTGTTCCACAGGAGTTTTATGTCTAGAGGCAAACCTAGATATTTGTCTTCTTGTCTCCATTCAATCTCGTTCCCATAAGTTTTATGATTTTGAGGTTGAGTTTTCTCTTCTTAGTAAAGGCTATGAAGATGGTTTGGTGGGGTTGATGCTAAGTCCCACTTGCCTACACCAGCTATTTGTATAGTTCAGACCCTTTTTTGTACAACATCACAAAAAGTTTTTTCGAATTTCCTCCTGGCTGTTATTACAATATCGTCGGCATATCCTTGGCAGAATATTCCGAGATCATAAATACAATACAATTTACTAGTTATTTATGTTTCCATTACTGCAGGTTTTTTTTCTACTTACCAGGTCTTAGGGAATTCATCGGATTCGGTAATTTCTTTTTCGTTTCCGAAATCATAACGAAGGAATCAGTAAGACTCGTATCGGATTTACTTGTTCTCAATCCTGTACCATCGTCGATCTCTATACCGGAATTATCAGCACTGTGTCCACCTGGAAATAAAAATACGTTTATATATTTTATAAGGACCCAAGTATAACCCATATAATTGAAGCACAGAGATCGAGATGGTTGGGACATATAGGAAGATAGATGGGTAAAACGAGTGCTAAAAGGTGGAGAAGGTGGTAAAAAGAGAAGAGGAATACCAAGGAAAAAATGGTTTGAAGAGGTTAGGAGAGACCTGAGTACAGTGGGAGTTGGGGACTGGGAAAACGAGGTGAGGAACAGAAGGAAATGGAAGGAGAGAGTGAAAGATCTCGAAGCCGAGGGCCAGATAGGCCTGTAGTACAATAGTAGTTTGTGCAACTAGTGTGGATATGATGGCCATCTCGCACGAGGACGAAGTTTGAGCACGACGCTGTAGGCGGAGTGCTCAATCGTTCGAGTGCGATATGGACAATCCACACGAGTCGATCAGTATATTTTTCTACGACCCATTTAAGAAAAAATCTAGAAAATAAACTATTGAATAAACTGTAGAATAAATATAACTTGAAATTAAAAAGTTTCAACAATTTTATTCATAATCGTACCAATTCAATTTTATGTCTTCACTAATTTTTTGTTATAAGTAGATGTTGCCAGTCGGACTCCCGCACGAAGGGTACCGTACCTTTGTCTATAATAATGAATATTCTGCTAAATATATCAAATGTCTACCTGTTGTCGTTATCAATATCAAGCAGAATAATTATTTAAAAATAAAATAACAATTAAAAAAAACGTCTACACGGGGAATCGAACCCGGGTCTGTCGCGTGAGAGTCTGGTATGATTACAACCCAACCATCGGGGTTTGAACTAGTTTAACGTCAGAAGTATTGAATAGTTTTATAAGAGCTGATGTATATCGATAGTCCCTTAAATACCCATTTTATTCTGTTTTTAGTATTTGTTATTAATTTATACGGATTGTTTTTATTTAAGTTTATTTTTGTAAATGAATATTCTCAATCCACTTCTTCTGGGAGAGACTTTTTTTGACAAACAATTTTGACGTTTCATTAAATTGGAAAAAAGATGAATGACGAGTACTAAACGCGAATGCTGATTGGTGGATTTCATATACGTTCAGTTAACAGATATGGCCTACATTTCCATTCTGTAAACTGTGCAGGAAATGGATAATATACATGTGGGTGTAGAAAAAAAATATTATTCACCTTCACTTTTCCTAAACCCAGCGTGTACTCTGGATCTTCTTCTTCTAGCCGGTGCAACTGGTGGTACGCATTCTTCGGTATCACTGCAAGTGTCTTTTTCATCTTGTTGTCCGCTCCTCCATTCCTTCGAGCTCTCGTTACTTATTTGTCTTTCTATGGAATCACGTCTTGTATTCTCCTCAGAAAGGCTGCTCTCTGAACCTGATTTCAATAAACTCCCGGAACTTCCTATAATATTTTGTATTAGATTCTGAATAACGGTTACAAAATAAAATTTTATTACCCATTGAATTGCTCGATATATTAATTTGTTTAACAAGACGATTGTGTATCGAAGACGGTCTTGCGGTTGTATCGCTGGATTTTGGGGTTATAGGAGACTTTGGTTCGATAGGAGGCTTTGAAGTAATTATATTTGTGCTTTGTTCGTCCGGTACTTGGACGTAATCAATAGACCACATCTGAAAAAGACAATTAAAAGGTAATTTTCAGCTATTCAGTGACGTGTTGTACTTACCCTTGTCACACCATCTGTTGATCCAGTCATTATAACATTTAGCGAGTCCCATTCATGCGTCTGTGAAAATGCAACACATAAAATCTGCTGCATTCTATCAGCAGTACCAACACATGTATTCACATTAGCCAATTCATCGCCATTTATATTCCAAACGTGTAACCTAAAACAATTTCAATTGCAAATCGAGTTGGGAACTCCTATATAACATACCAAGTAGCTGCGCAAGTAGCGATATCTCCTGTTAGATCGTTAACGGCAACAGCAGCAACAGGTCCAGCGTGTCCACGTAATTGCCTAACGAATACACCTCGGGATAAATCCCAAATAATTGCACTACAATCTCTTGAACCGGATATAATAACGTTGTAAGCAGGACTGCTCGCTAAACATGTTATAGCATCAGTATGACCGTACAAACTGTGTTTTATTGTCATGGATTTTTTACGAGCTTCGTATTGCCATACAGTGACGACCGAGCTAGTACCGGCGGTAACAATCGACTTGGGACTCGGACACACGCAAGCTAAAATCTCTCCGTTATTCTGTACGACATTTTCAGAAACGAAAACTGCTTTATCGCTCTCGTAATTCCCTATCCTGAGGGAATGATCGGCGAATCCCCACGCAACGTATTTATTAAAAGTTGGCGGCATAAGGACTTTATTCTGTTCGACCGCTAGTACCGAACGCTCCACGTGAAGTATTTGTCCGACCGAATTTTTTAACTCTGCAAATGAAAAAATTGGTCAAAAGTATCAAAAAAATTGTCATTGTCCTGGGGTAGTTGAAAGAAGGAGATATAGTTTATTTACGATAAAAAGACGATGACGTTGCAAATCGAATGTCAATAAACGTCAAAACAAACTGGGGAATTTTACCAGTTGGTCTGACAACGTCTTGAAGTTTTGCCAACCCGTTAGCTGTAAATTGCCCTGGATAAATTTTATATATGGTTGGTAAATAAGCAGGAAAGTAACTAAAAATGACAACATCGTCTTTTTATCGTGAAAATCCTATAATAATAAATCATACACACCTTTAATAGGTTGCAGTGACGGTCTCAAGTTATCTAAATGATGGAAAAATAACTTTTCTGGTTGAGGTAACGTAAAAGCTTGCACCAAAGCACCGGTATCGATAACGGAACTCCTATTGCTACTGCCATACATTTTTTTACAAGGATGAGGCTTCTTGAATAGTTGCTTAGGTATTTGCCCGAAATTATTGATGAACCCAATCGTAGCGTTCTTCTTCAAAGGATCATCGATACTTGAAAATAAATATTAATAAAAACATTCAAGTAAATTGTTGATAACTTACTTGTAAATATCCACGTTTCCTTCGTAGAAAAGATGGTGGAAAACGTTCACAGCATCAACAGCGGACTGTCCTTGTTGTTTACATCCAAAAATCAAATCGATCCAATGATGGAGATTCTGGGATACAAAATCGCATTCCAAAGCTTGTCTGTGCACCCTTATGAATTCTCTTGTATCTTGTTTCGCCCAAGGAGGAAGAACCACGTTCCCTAAACTAACGCCGTTTTGCTTTACACCTACAATATTGAAATAACTTTTTACTTGAACTAAATGAACATTTTCAATTGTTACCTAAATCAAATTGATTGGAATTACAAAGGAACTCATCGAGATAAAAGAATTCCGGTATCAATTCTTTAACATCCGCCATATTATGTTTGGAAGCAGACAGCCAGGCTTCTTTGACGGAGTGGAACATTCTGTCCGCCAAATCGAAATGACCGCCTTGCAATCGTAAAAAATGTTGGGTAAAAGGTTCCAGTCTAACCAAATATGAGCATACAATCATGGCGCTGGAATAATGCGTACCGTAGTGATAAGGTGGGGTTTCTCCGTGGGGATCGTCCCATTCCTAAAACAATTTTGACATAAGATCTTCAGAAATTTTCGGGGAAAATGGAATTGAATTACCTTGAATCGTTTTTTGAATTGTTCGAGTCGATAGGTACTCTGAGAGCCCATGGGTTTCGTAAAATCTCTGAACGTATTTGGATCGGTCAAATCCAATTCTTCGGAATCGTAATCAGCTAGTATCCAAGGAAAAACTGGATATTGCATCAAATCATTATAGGATCTACCGGCTAAAGTATTCAAATACATTAAATACTGAAAGTTTGAGATTTCTCCTCTCTAAAAGCAAAAAATATCACCAATATTAGAAGACTAATTCAAAAATTTGTTACGTCACAACTGTTCAGTACAGAGTTTACTTAAAGGATAAAAAAAATTGTGCTGAATCGGGACGATTAAACAGTTGGACGCACGCGGACGGCACTCGTGAGTTTGTTTGGAGAGCTAAGGGTCGTGGATATATTTGATGGGAGTTAATTAAACGAGAGATCTATAAAAATGGCGCCAGAAGTTTTAATAAACAGAAAAATTTTCAAAAACTGCGATATCATTGGAGAAGCGGAATAAATACACGTTAAATTGCTTCACTCACAGCAAAGAATCACATATGAGGAGAGTAGGGATGTACTCACTGAAACGCGATCATTATGGTAACCAGTTTAATCAACACAATATATTTTGACTAGTGTCAGTGGTTGAAACAATAAAAAACATATGATATAGATACGTGAGAAACAGTAACAAATTAAGGTCCAAGGCCTTACATGCAACTCTATACAAAAACTAAAATGTCCTGGGGTGTACTTGTGTCTTGTCATATATAATACCACGAGAGTGAAAAGTTTGTTACTTGGCAATTTTGCGAATGAAATTTTTAACCTAACCACGAGCCGTCAGGCGAGGGAATACCCACAAAAAGCGTTTATTGAGACTCTCGGGAAAAACCTATTGTTAGATTTATAAAATATCTATAGCCGATATAAACTACTTTTGAAAACCGGAAATTAGGGTCGTAGCGCATTGGACCTTGATTCTTATTCGGGATAATTTTATTAATTTTTATTGGCTATCGGAATTACCGTATACGAAATATTTGTCCTAACCTTCCAAGGAAATATATTACGACAGGTCCGAACTAGATAGAAATTATTCGTAGATAATTAATTTATTTAACGGGACAAAAAGTGAGGAAATAAAAACGTTACAAATTGATTGATAACTTACCACCCATCTTTGTGTAACGCTCGTTTCGCCAATGAGATTACTTAACAACCCTGTGGCTTGTTCAACATTAGCGGTACGTTTTTGTCCGGCAACTGATTGTTGGGCGCTGTCAGCTATCCCTGTAGCAGTAGCCATAAACCTTTGGTATGCTTTGTTACGAATTTTCCTCTGAAAGGCTAACAAATAATTTCTTCCATCTCCGGAAAATACTTCTAATGCCATCGGTTGTAGCAAATAACGTCGTTTATGAACCTCCCTATAAAAAATAGACAGTGAAGAGAAGAATATTCAAAATTGTAGCACAAGAATTTACCTTATATCATCATAGGAAAACTTGGAACATTGTCGCATAGCTCTCGATCGTCTAGGAGATCCCGGATTCGGTACAATCGGTTCATATTCATTTGCATTCACGGGTACACTATCAATATCTCGAATTTCCCGGTTTTTTAATAAAGTAAAACCGTCGACGACGTAACAGTGTTCTTGTCCAAATAATAAAAGTCCTTCGGTGGTATCTAAACCTTGAATTCTCGCACATCTAAACATGTATGTTACCTAGAAAGTAAAAAACCATGTATTGAATTCGATATAGACTTTGGCAAGTTTATCTGAAGCCGGGAAAGGAATGCAGTCGAAATCATTCGATATTGCCACGTTCAACTATGAAAAAGCTAAAGTGCTAAGTATGTAGTGATGTGGGACTTTTTATTATTAACAATATGATTAAACGTTAATTCTTTAATGTGCTTTTTTCCTTGGATTTTGTCTATTAACATTATTTTTCCAATTTATGAATATTAAAAAATGAACACTTTTCCAAATTTGCCATGGGCTTCTTCAAGCTCTGGCAGCGTTGTGCGAAAACCATAATGGCCACACCCTCCGAACTACATAATTGGTGATTTTTATCGAAGAGCCTGACCAGCTGACTTCTTATTGGCAGGCGCCCGCGTGTGTTCTTCTCTCTCACTTCGTCAATTGATTGATGTTGATTTATCCAGTGGCGTTGGTATTGTCAGTCACATTTGTATTTTCAGTTTTATTTGGTAAAATAGGTACTGTACGCCATTTGCACCTTTATGTCAGATATGCTCCATGTTTCCTCGCGTCTTACCGATGCCCCGTAGTTTCAGATAAACTTGCCAAACTATAGAATCAATTACTTACTTTTTCATTAGTTTCCAATAATCTCATTAAAGTTTGATTGTCTGGTTGTGAAGATGATTCGTCCTCGCCTTCACCTTCTTCTAGTTGGTCATCTACGTCAGACCTCAATCTAGCTAGTTGAGTAAGAGCTGGTGTATAAGGTAACGGAGATGGTTCGTCCACCACACTGTCAGATCTTTCCGGTTCCATAATACCACTAACGCCCAAATGCTTCCTTGCTTGAATAGCATTATAGTATATTTTGCTATGATAACTCGTAGCAACCTAAGAATGTATAACGTTAATAATTACAAGATTACATTTAAATTTTCCAACTCACCTTATATTTCAACAAACCCTTTTCTTGTTCGATTCTGTACGGATAATGGGAATAAAATAAATCATTTCTCATAGTCTTTTTTCTCATTCTGTGAGGACCTTCTGTCATGTCCAACATCCATTTATCCAAATAGCTCGGTTCCGGTGGACCCCACAGACCCCTTTCTCGTGTTAAATCGTTCTCGGTTTGTAGCCATTCCTGATGGACGTAGCGTTGGGTATGCTGCGATGTATTTTGATGTTGCTGCCTTCTCATTTCTATCAATTCTCTAAAATAAAGGACGTGCAATGCAATCGGAGACGCAATGATGAGACTAAGCAAGGTGCAGAGACTTGCTTGTCTCAGTATTGCAGGGTGCATGAGAAGCACGCCAACGGCAGCACTAGTGCCTTCCTCCATTATACCTCTTGATAATGGAGGAAGATTTCTTCTTCTCATTCGGTTGCGTTGTTTGGTAGAAAATGTTTGCTAATAATTATCATACTTACTTTAATAAATTGGTATGTGCGCAGGTCCAGTTAAAGGCTTGTTTCTTCCCAATTCTAATGGCAACTTTTATTGTTTCTTCTTTTTTAACTTTAGTTCTGCTGGCTAATCGTGTCAAGCCTCCAGTAACTTTGTGAATTTTCGACTGGATTTGATTGTGAAGTTCAAACGGAACTCGGTAAATTGCTTTTCGTTCTCCATCTATATAATTCAACCACAATTTCGAAGCAGCATCAAACATTTGATCCCTATAACATCCATATCCGTTGATGGTTTCGAAAATGTCATCCATTTTTGTTAAAAAAAACTTACCGAACTACCAAAAGATCTGGAGCTTTCGAATTTTGATGTGGTTGTGCCATGGTAACCTTAAAAACCTCCTCGATAGCTGGTTTTTTGCATACGTACAACTCTTCCCAAACACGTAAAGCAGCTCCCGCCATTAAATTTCTTCCCTGATGACAATTTAATTGTTCATCTCTAGATTCCAAATCACTACTTGGATTTACATGCCACGTTGTTTTCATGTTAGTATCCAACATTATTTTCATATCCGAAGTTAGTTGCAATAAACAGTAAGTTAAGCACGCGACAAAGTCTAATTCGTGATTTCCAGCTCCGAAAACTATTAACCTACAAAAGTAATCAAAATTACTATTTATACGCAAGACCGAGCTTCAGTTTTCGACACATTTTATATGAAAAATGTGTGAAAATCTCAAGATCGTGGCTATTTCAACTTTGAATTATTCAATAGTTGCTGAGAGGTACGTCTGGTGTATAGTTGTACCTGCCAATTGTCATTTGACACTTGACATAATACAAAATAAATTCCGATGAACGTCTTTGAAAGATAAACAATAATAACTATAGATTGAATTTTATTGGATAATTTCTATCAACTAACCTATTGGTCGTTAGTTTATGTAAAGCTTCCAAAACCGACATCTGATCTGCGATACTGTCCGTAGGCCGGCTAAGTAAGAACAGAATACTCCTATTCAAACAATGATACAAATTTTCCAACGATATGTTCCCGGTTCTTCTTTTGGCTTGACCGATTAGTTTAACAATAAAATCGAATACTTCGTGGGGATCTCTAGTGAGACAACCTTGCCACAACTTGTCGACTATTCGCGCTGTTAAATAGAAAACGTTGGGAGTGATATTTTGTATGTGGGCGCTTGGAAGAGGTACGATCGGTATAGCGGCTTGATCTCCAACTAACATGTCCGCAGCTAGTAAATGATCCATTAAAGTGACCAAAATCTATAAAATAAAAGGATACAGAGAGAGTCTTTGCGTTGTTTTGAAGTACTTACTTCTGTTTGGTAACAAACTTGTTGATTGCTGCTAGAACTTTCAGGATATGCATCCAAAACCAGATCAATTACTGGAGCATTTTTTCCTGTGGTCGGTAAACTAAGAGAATCCACAACAATAACTCTTATAAAATCTATAATGAATTGTCTAACTGGATGATTAATTAGACTTTGTTCATCGGGGGTCCGAGACATCATAATCAACGTATCGGTTTCATCACATGCAGGAGTAGAGGCACCGCTACTTTCGATACTATCACACGTACTAGATGATGTAAATAAGACATTTGTAAGAGCGCCTAGAACTTCTGACGACATAAATATCGGCATAAATTCCGGCATGTTATGATAAAGTTGAAATAACACCTTAAACAAAATAGTTCATTAAGAGCTGTAACTTTCACAGTATTTTCTTTTCTTACCTGCACTATAGATATTGGATGACTTTGTAGCAACCGAGGTAGCGTTCCCTCTTCCGAGTGTACCATTGCCTTGGCCATCGTTAAAAGTACAACTACAGCATCAGGACACAAGTTTACCCGCGGCAAAACACTGTTGATCGTTTGATTATTAATCGATCCCCCCCATAAAAACGCCCAAACTGCATCGAGATCGAACTTTGTTTCACCGGGTAATAATTTAGCTGGTTGACCCATCATCATAGCCGTAAGTAAAAAGTACAATTCCGGTATTTCTAGATGATACGGTAGCAACCAGCTCAAGTATTTAAATCCTGGAATAAGAAGAGCTTCGGATTTTATGTCGTTGCAATGTATACTGCTTAGATGATTGCCCAATACCACAGCCATTTTGTTGTAGTTGACTTGTTCGGTATAGCGAAGCCAACCGCCATTGTTCATACCGTCTCGAAATCTTCAACAATAAGAAAACTATAATAATAAAAAGCCACCAACAAATATAACACACAAGATACATCAGAAGAAGGCGCAATCCGCATCTTCACGGATGGCTCTAAAACCAATATGAGCGATGGGCTGTAATGTCAGCGTTGCTCAAACAGAGCTCACTGCCATCTACATCGCCGCAAAAGAGATTACCAGAAGAAACACCACAGGTAATAAAATTCACATCCTTACGGATAGTAGATAAGCACTACTAGCCCTGAACAGACCATGTATCACATCAGGCCTAGTACTGGAGTGTCACCTGTCCCTGATCTGTAGCAACAATGAAGTAACTCTAGGCTGGACTGGCCACAGTAAATCGAAAGGTAACCACATTGCCGACTCACTAGCCAGGAAAGCTACCTCCCAAAAACTCTCGGGACATGGCACTTTCATTGGTCTGTCGGCATCAGCTATGATTGACCTAATAAAGGAACACTCCCTTGAAAAGTTTGAGGGTAGATGGGACAATGCAGAAGGTTGCAGGCTTGCCAAGGAACTGCTGCAGTATCCGGACAGCAAAGTAGCCAAAAAATACGTGACTATGAACAGACAGAACCTTCGGACAGCCACGGGTATTCTGACCGGTCACTGCCACCTACGAAAACACCTCTACAGACTGGGTCTGTCTGACACTTCACTCTGTAGAGGATGTGAACAGGAAGATGAGACTGTCGAACACATTCTTTGTGAATGTCAGACACCCTCTCAATTTAGGTTTTCTGTATTCGGTGAGTACAAGCTAATAC
The DNA here is from genome assembly GCA_910591675.1 of Galerucella calmariensis. Taxonomy (NCBI): domain Eukaryota; kingdom Metazoa; phylum Arthropoda; class Insecta; order Coleoptera; family Chrysomelidae; genus Galerucella; species Galerucella calmariensis. The sequence goes on along the minus strand of CAJUYG010000152.1, from coordinate 14,504 downwards.
CAAGCCAGCATGAGGGAGCTTATTTCCGGTGACGTTATCGCCTACTTCAAACAAGTAGGCTGGATGACGAGCTAGAAGGAAACTGAACCTCAGAAGGATGCACAATGGGCCAATTGTGGCCTAAGTGATGTGGGGTCACCCATCCTACAAATTCTTACAGATACAGAAGCCAATAACAACAAATTTAAAGTGAAAAAAAGCACTTACCGACAAAGTAATGTTGGATTTGAACAAATGGCCACCAATAACCTCACGGCCCATATAACGGTTGTACTATGTACATTTTGTTGCATAAACAACAGCAACCAATCGAATCCCAAGGTTTTGACAATTTCTTCGCTGATATGATTTCGACTCGAAAAAACCATCATGTGTAACAATCCCAAACATCTATTCCGTAGTAAAACGTGTTCTCCTTCACCGTCTCGTTCTGCATCTCCTTCACGAAGTTCCAATAGTTTTTCAGACTCTTCGGAATTGGACGGTAAAGTAGATGCCATAAACTGTCCGAAAAGTAACAAATCGTTTTGTCTAGGTTGATTACTCAATAAAACACTCAACAAGGAAAATAATATTTGTCTCGTAGCATTATGCTTGACATCGGGACAGATGTATAATAATTTTTCGACCAACTGCAACTCCCTCATTACCCAACAGTTGACTCTTTTCTCGTTCGATTCAGCTGCTAATTCGTAAAGATGTTCCAAGTGAGACCGAAGAAGTTCTCCGGGTGCTTCATACCAAACTTCCAGATCGCACAATAGATCTTGGAAAGCCGTTTTGTTTGGGATAGCAGAAGATTCTCTTCCGCTGTCTACAGTACCCACCAAGCTAAAGGCGAGGTGAAGAATGTGGGAATTTAGTAGCGTTCGTTTTCTTCTAAGCAACATGGCTAATGTTTGATAACCTCTTCTTCTATCTAGTTCGGCTTGAGCAACTTTATTACTTTTCACAACGCATACCAAGGCTTTTACTCCTACAAAAGATTGAGTACTTGTTTTGAAGTAAATGAAGCAGACTATGCTTACCTGCATATAAACTTTCTACATCTTGAGCCATTGCAATTAAACCCAAAAGTACAGAACATCCTCCCACCGCATCTATTGTTGTTGCTACTGGTCTTGGACAAAAAACTCTTACTCCCAAATACCCAATAATAACGCCTCCCAAAGTTCTAGCCGATCCCGCTAAATGTCCAGCTGAATTGTGAAGTATTCTAATCGGTGTAGCACTTTCGTGACTGGACATACCCAACTGCTTTGCTATGGATTTATTATCGGTTCTACTGTAAACTTTTCTGATCTTATTTAAAGTTAGCTGGGACACTGCTTTGGCGTTCAATCCGAAAACAACTTTTTCTTCTGATACAAGTGAACCAATATCGGGGTTACTTAGATTCGGTGCTAAAAAGGAACCCATGTAGTGAGGTCCTAGCTGGTACATGTAAATTACAGTATTCGGGGAAAGAACCTCTTCAAGTAAATGACAAGGTCCTTGTTTCCAACATAATTTAGAATAGCGCCTCCAAGCGGGTGGCGTCCCAATATATCCGTAAACAGATGAAGCTACCGTTAAATTAGCAGAACCACCTCCGGGATTTTGGGAAATATAATGCATTTTTTGATTATGTATTTGTTGTCCATCCAAATACAATGAAAACGAAGAATTCTTCAACACAGCTCTGTTCAACACAACTACCAAATGATGCCATTGTCCTTCTTGTAAAATATCCGGACACCAAACTCGAGCTCCGTGTTCTCCTGATCCTTCTGGTTCCCAATCGCCTACATGATTCGGTATGTGTGTTTCTTGTGTTGATACTATTATGGCTTTATCACGCGCCGACAATACAATAGAAAGACAAACTAAATTGTCTTCGCGAGCTCCACTCAAATTCCTAACTAGTGTTAATAAACGTACGCAGTGTGGATCGGATCTCGGATCGGAAAATTTGTCCACGCATATCCAAGATGAATAAGTGAGACCCGTCTGGGGAGGGAACATTCTATCTCCAACACCTAAAACGTTAATTGAGAAATTTGGTGGGAAAAAAATGGGAAACTTACCAATTCCACCCAAGACGCTGTTATCGACTGTCGTAACAACGCTGGGAGCTGAAATAGATTGTGGTGCTATGCTTGGTAGGTAAAGACAACCGAAACCTTCGGCTGACATATCAAATTCCACAAACGGAGGTGAAGTATAAGAAGACTGTGCTCGAAAATCTTTTGGAGTCGTCATCGAAACTAAAGTTTTAATTCTGGTTAATGGAACTGGATAACCGCCGGGTTCGTTTGAACCTAGTGGAAGGCAACACAACGGATTTCCTAACCTGAATACATATTTTAATTAATGGGCGCAGAAAATGTTGAAGGGGAAGGGTGGAAAAAGGTAGAAAACTGTAGGAAAATTGTGGTAAAAGGGAATTAGAAATTATACCAACCTTAAAATAAGGGAAACAAGAGGAAAGGAGATCAGAAACATGCCAATAATACCAACCTTAAAAACTGTCTTAAATCTTTGGCTTCGATTGCTTGAGCTGCCAATCTTTCAAGCATATATTGGAGAGAATTGTGTAAGGGATGATTTTCATTTTGGAGCGGTTCGGAACCGACGGTTAAGAGGTAGTTTACAAAGTTTTTATCACACATAACTTGTTGATTTCTTTCACTACGTACTAAAGATTTTATTATTTCTGCTATAAACAATTGAAGACTCAGGTACATTTCAAAATGATCGTCCTAAAATAAAATAAAAATATTTGTATAAAATTTCGACACTTTTATTAGTTACTTTCACTTACTTTTATACAAGGTAACAGTTGCAACATGCAAACCACTACACCGGGATGAACAATTATCGGATCAGGCGTTGGAGGACTTAAATTTAACGAATTGACGTTTGACCTCTTTTTATTTACATCTCCCTGGAAAATATGTTAATTTTTAAGCACTTTCGATTTCTATGTTAGAGCACTAAGCCTAAGGATTAAGTGGGGAATGGGAAACAATACCAGCGTGGTTCAAACAGAACTGGCTGGTATCTCAATTGCCGCAAAATAACTAACCAGAAGAGGAATTTATGGCAAAAACATAACAATCTGCACTGACAGTAGACAAGCCCTATTAGTCTTGAGCAGACAGTGGTATATTGGCTGAATTACTGGCTGAATTGGCTGAATTACTGGAAGCTGAGTTGAATTTTAAAAATGTTAGGTTTATATGGATACCATCGCATATTGGAATCGAAGGCAACGACGTAGCAGATGCTAGTGCGCGTGACGCGATCTTTAACACTAATTTGGAAAGTGAATGTCGAAGCGTTGCTAGTGATTTAAAAGCATTTTTCAAAGCGAAAGTGTATAGTGCGTGGGAACGAGAGTGGTCGATTTCAAGATCAAAGCTGAGGGAAGTAAAAAAAATAGGAAAATACAAATTACATTAACACGGCTTCGACTGGGACACTCAAGATATACACATTCCTATTTATTCACAAATAGTGAACCTCCGATGTGTACAACGTGTAATGTAATAAATAGCATAAAACATATTCTTATTGTATGTCCAAAATACACTGTCGAACGAGAGACAAATAATTTTCCAAACAAGCTGGAAGACCTCCTCGGAAAAGACTGCCAATACCAACAAATCATAGACTATTTAAAATCAATAAACTTATTATATAGGATCTAAGTATTGTAATATTATTGTATTGTCGCTAATAACCTTTTGGTGGATGCGACATGCTATAAAATAAAAAAAAAATTAAAAAAAAAAAGTGGTATATTGGGGCTAGTGCCACCAAGATTTAGCTAACGTCTCGGCAGATAACAATATTATCCTGAGGTGGGTTAAAGGGCACGACTGGAGTAAAGGAAATCTTTAGCCAGGGAAGCGGCAGGACTAAAAATTTTAGGACCCAGTGACACCTACGGCCTAACGACTTCGACAATTGCGGTACTAGCCAAACGTTACACCCATGCTTAATCCCTTAAGAGATGAGATGGAATCAAAGGATGCACTCTTGCCAGAATCACCCTGGGCAACCCTGAGAAGCTGGCGCCAAAGAAATGACCAGGAAAAACCTATGTTTAAGAATAGGATTTCTGACTGGCCACTGTCAACTAAGGAAACACCAACATTATATGGGGCTAGTGGACACACCTCTATGCAGGATGTGTGAACAGGAAGATGAAACTGTCAGGCATGTCTTGTGCGAATGTCCGGAGTTATCGATGACCTAGGAGGACAACTCCTCGGGAGGATATACAATGGGTAAGATGTGGCCTAAGTGCTGTGAGCCTACACTCACCCTCCCTACTCTACAGATACAGATTCTGTTGGAGTATTTTGCAACTGCCCGTCATGAAAATGACACCAACGACACTGATGAATACCTACATTTTGTAGGAATGGCTGAAATGGATAAGAAATGGACAGTTTTTGTTTATATAATAATAGAATTACCTGTAAGCTGGATTCTCTAGACATTGACGGTGATTTGATACAAAATAAATTCGAATTAATATTTTTATCGAATAAATCTAAAGCTAGATCGTACAAAAGCCTGTAAATAATAATAGTATACGCTGAAGATGGTGATATTTTTTCCGGAAACCTAAAAATTGAATACTCAATAATAATATCATTAAAAATAGAATTTATTTCTGTAAATTACTCGATATTTGTGACAGATCCAGTAAACAAATTTTGGTATATCTCCATATATTCGTTTGATGTAGTTTCGAAATCAATTTCACTAATTCTGGATAATTTTTCTGTAGAAAAACATCCCAATAATTTTATACTATCACAAAGGCTCGTTCTGCATACTTCATGATAAAAAAATTTCGCGTTTGCCGGCTCGAATCGCATTGCCGTACAAATCGTTTGAAATACCAAACTCAACAAATGCAGCACTTCTGGATTCGTTTCTTTTTCGCTCAAACGTCCTTCGATCGCAATTAGGACACTAATTACATACACAAAACCATTAGCCTAAAACAAAAATAACTCATATAAAAGTCTAGGATTTAAGGTGAAGTAAGCGTTGGGCCGACGACGATAACAATGACAAAAAGAATTGAAGAGGAGTTGAGGATAGTTGAACGAAAAATAATGACGACAATGAATACAGGCAACGTATGAATCATGAAATACTGAGAGAAATGAACGGGGAAGTTATAGTAAAGAGAATAAAGAGACAAATAATAAAATGGCTCGGACATGTATGGAGAGAAGGTGAGCGAGCAGTTGCTTGCTCAATGTTACAGGAACCAGGTGGTAGGAGAAGGTAAGGAAGACCCAGATCAAAGTGGCTGAAGGAAGTGGAGGAGGATTTGAGAAGGACAGGAAACTATGGAAAAAATAAGTGAGAAAATAATGAAATGAAGGGGATTGATCCACCCCAGAAAGCGGATCTAGAAAGCATTTATGCGGCGTCTAGGGCCTCCACAGAAGCTTTACTCATTTTTTACAACAGTATGATCGAAATTGATTTGAATGTTGTTATCTGTGAAGATTAAATATCTGAACTGTATTTTTATTATTTTTGGACTTTTGCAAAGGATTCTAAAAAAAATTTGGTGGAGTTAATGTTAGTTTAAGTTTGAAATAACTACCAGCATCATTATTAAAACTTAACACATGATCAGTTGACTCGATCACACTGCAACATTTCAAGATTACTTACCTTTCGAAAAACTGTCCTAGTACGATGCGATTCTTTCAAGCATACCTTCAAAGCTTCTAAAATGTCAATTTTAAGCTGCAATTGAGTTCGAGGTACTGAATGTAAAGTATTCAACAACTGCCCCATATCATCATCGCCTCCTGTAGTTAATACTAACTCCTTAATAATACCTGTTGTTTGTGAAACCAAAATTAAAATTCTATAATTTTAATACACCATTTAATTACCTAATATGGCCTTCCGACATTCCGGAAATTGGACTAGCTTATGGACACATTTAGCTCCCCCACACTCCCTTAGAACATTCGCATTTGAACTATTACTGGTTAATAATATGGTCAATGCTTCTACGATTAATGTTCCCAACTTTTCTTGTTTGGATATCAATTTATAATCTAAGAAAATATGAAATTTTATTTTAAAAAAAAACTCCCGATAAATTTATCTCACCTGTATTCGTCTTATCTTCTAACAAACTAGCGTACCGATTCAAACAAGTAACTATAACCTCCAATAAACCCACTTCCCTGTATACGTCCTTGAAGATTTGATTGTGCTTCAAGATATTCAATATCGTTTGTATGCATAACAAACTGCAATCGACATAATTTAAACTGTGCGTTTTCAAGAATATCGACATGGAAATTAGTTCCTTACAAGGTACAAAGTTTAGTTGGTAAACCTAAAAGATAAATTCAACATTAATAACGACCTGTCCCCGCCAAGGCTTTTCCCACTTAGTATATAACGTTTGGCCGTATTGCTTATTGTTAGGTTAGGTTCTATGTGAGTGGGGCTTTCTCGCCACCTCCAATGCGACCTTCGTTAGGTAAATTGTGGCTCACCACCAGGGATCACAATTTACCCCACAAGCCTGTGCTTTTGACGAAGTTCATGGTTAGGTTTTCCAAATTACAGAACCGACAGTCCGAGCTCTGAACCAGACTCATCTTCTTTAGGTGGTAATTTAGTCGACAATGTCTTGTAAACAGTCCCGTAAGAATGCGTAGGTTTGTTCTACTCCATTCCAGGATCTGCTTATTTTTTGTACTCGAAGAGTAGTATATGAACGCCTTCGAGTGAGAGAGCCCCTGTAAGTCTGCCCAGTACGTGTAGGTTTTCCTCTCCGCCCAAGTAGCTATGACTGATCTAGCAGTGGTGATTTTTGTATTTCCCTCATCAATCCTGAGTGATCCCTCAGAGTCTCTCCATTTATTTGCCTCTCCACTGATAGCATTCTATGAGCCGCTCTCCTGGTTTCCTTCTCCAAATTAATGTGGAGAGGAGTTAGTTGCAGGAGGGCTTCCATAGCCGCCGTTGTAGTGGAAGACATTGCTCCGGTAATGGCCAGGCATGCTGTTCGCTGCAATCCTTGCAGCTTTGCTCTGGCTGTCTTTTGCAGACCTTTGGTCCACCAGACTGCTGAGCCCTACGTGACCATTGTTTGGTAAATCCAGTAAATCTGACTGCTTATTGTTAAGTTTTATTAATTCTTACCAAAAATTCAATGAGGTCGAATAATTTTTGTTGTATTTCGGCCGGTTTATACTGAATTCTTTCGGTGAATTGATTTAAGGTATTTTGGTTTTCCAAGATGAAATAATTAGCATTATCTGAATGGTAAATGTTTGATATAGCATCCAATATGGTAGAACATAAAAGTGAGGAGTTTGATTTGAGGAAAGCACTTTGAAGAACCTGAAAACAAAACAAATAAATTGCTGACTTCTAATTTATTTTTCCAATTTACAAGATATAAGATGCAGGATGGTTTTTGGGAGTAAAGACTTGATAGGCCAATCGGTATGGGTCATTTTAGACCAAAAGTACAAGTAATTAGCAATAATGCTGTTTTCTTTTTTATAAGCACCTTGAAGTATGCGTATTGCTAATTACTTGTAGTTGTTACTCCTACCGTCTGGCGTATGATGGGAAATAAAAATATCTTTTGTGACTTTAATCATGTATGAAAGCAGCCACTCCAAAAGTTTCTTAAACTTCAACATAGTAGTAGAATATTGTCAAAGTCAAACCTATTTATGTTTGACATGTCATAACAATCAAAATTCAAAGTATGAATCAAAATAATTCCACCCAAAAGAAAAAATCGAATCGTCAAATTAAAAACCCATGCGAAGAAGAATATTATCAGATTTTGTGTACCAAAGAAAATTATTGTACAAGATGTAACAAATTAAAGCCCGATTACAACAGATCTTCGAATTACAAAAATTCACCACGAAATTCATTAAACTCCAATAACTACGAACGATCCTACAACTCACTAAATAAAGCTAAACCCAAACGAGTTTCATCTCCCACATACGTTGCTTGCGCTTCATATTTCGATGCTTCCAGAAGAGATACTTACACCAAACCAATCATTGCCCATTCTAGAGGTGTATCTTCCTCCGCCAACGCTTCGACGTGTTGTTGCGTTGACGAACCTGAATGGAGCGATACCGATGACGATATTGAATGTTGTTGCGATGAAAATAGAAATTGTAAGTGTTTTGTTAATGAACCAAATAAAATAAAGCGAAGGCGTGAAAGTTCTAAACGAGATTCTACTCCTTCGCGTGATGAGTACATGAGAAACGAGTTTAGATGCGATGAGTTCGAACGAGACGAGATGAGACGCGAAGGGTCAATACGAGACGAGATGAGACGTGAAGGGTCAATACGAGA
>CAJUYG010000151.1:278096-352441 GCA_910591675.1 Galerucella calmariensis | reverse complement strand
AAGTACTGTAACTTTAATACAACTAAAGTCATTTTAATGGGGTTTGCGAAAAGCACAAAATTAATTAATTTACACACATTTTTGGATTCAATGATTCTTTGTATTACAAGCGAAAATAAAAATTTTCAAAGATTCGGGTAGGAATCTTCTTTATTTTTTCAATATAAAATTTGATTCTACTGTAATATAAATATGAATATTCAACGAACAAAATGAATATACCTAGTGAAAATGTATAAAAGATGATTAATATATAATTTTTTCTACTCCTATACTTTAAGTTGTTAATTAAATGCCAATTTTCAGTTTCATAATGATATTCATTATAACACTGGTTTTTATTATAAAACTGAAAAATTGACCAATGGAAATCTAGATTTTCAAATACTCAAGTAGGCAGACCCAATAATTTCTGTAGAATGTTTGACAGTTTGACAGTGTTTTATGACAGTTCAAATCTTTTGCGTCAGTTTTTAAAAGAAATGTCGAGCATCAGACCAAAAATACTCAATGACCAAGGTAAATACATATTCAAACTTATTAATTTTTGTTTACAATAATTTATTACCAATATTGTATAACATTAACATACTTATACGCTTTATGCTACCATTTCAACCATGTGGTCCCGTGGCGCAGTGGGTAAAGGCGCTGCAAGAGGTTTTTTTCGATCTGTACATTCCGGGTTCGAGTCTCAGGTAGTACATTTTTTTTATATATTTTTTTTAAATCAAATTTCTTCGTAGAAAAAATAGTGTATGCAACTCTCATGCAATGGTTATTGATACACTCGCATTAACCATACAAAACTCGCCTTTGGCTCGTTGCGTATCCCGGTTCATTACATGATCGTTGCATAATATACTATTAAGATATCATTTTCAGCATAACTTTTTCCAATAAAAATATGTAAAAATTAATTTATTACCTTTTATTTATTATTCACAACCTTGATTCTCACCAAAAAAAAAAGTCTAATTAAATATTTATATTTTTTTCCGCGGTTCAGAAAGTAGGTCTTCCGCAGTACAGCAGAGTAACGCTGATGCGGAACACATACTTAGTTTGCCGAATTTTTTCCGGTCAAACCATGGCTTGGACGAGAAAACTGCAAGAAACCTTTTTTATTGCAAAGCATTTCCCTTACACGGTGGTATTTTTTATTTTTCTCTATCTTTCTCCCAGCGCGAAATTTTAAGGAATTTCGAAAAAAAAAGTTTTTTGATTTTTTTTCCAATTTGGGAAATCTATTGACTGGTTTCATATTAATCTGCATACTTTAAGGTACTGATGAAAAAAAATCAGCCGTTTTGCTAATTACTTGTACTTTTGGTCTAAAATGACACCTACCGACTGTCCTATATACAACGTGATGCGACTCAATTGTAGAAATCTACCGTAATTCATTTTTACATAATTGAAGTTTCTCTTATAAAACTGTCAAGTGCGATACACGATTTTATAGGAATTGGCAAATTATTGTTTAGGTAACAATTAACCTTTGAAAAATAGAAAACTAGTTCTTGTAGTTGGTAGATATAATATGTTACTAGATTCTTTTTTTAATTTCTTGGGAAATTAAACCACAATATTTTTAAATTCTTTATTTCAACGTTTCGGTAGCGCTCCAGCTACCGTTGTCAAGAAAAAATAAGTAGAAATTAATTTTTACTGAATGAATAATATAATACCACAAGGAACATACAGAAGATATGTTACTAGATGTTCCAGTGTTGTAAGTAGGTATGTATAACAAATTTTGTTGGACATTATTATAATTTGGTAATTAAAATTTTGAAAATAAAAATTGCATTCGCTGATTAAAGCTCATTAACGAACGCACGTATCGACAAAAATTTTGACAGCCATAGCAATTAACAAATTGATGTCTTGAACATTAACCACCTGGTAAAACAACAATATAACAATTTTTTTTAATACAGTTCCAATGGTCTCTCAGTGATTATAGAATTGAGTTAATGGTTTTACAATTATTCACATGTGTAACGTTATTTTAACTTCACATAGCAATAAAATATAATGCATAAAATACTACTAAAATACATTACTTATATTCATTAATGTAAACCAACTTATAATTTAATTCAAATTAACGTTCCTAACGACTTAAAAGTAAAGTTATGTAACGTGTATTGTCCACACTGAGATACCATGTTTTCAGACTGTATGTAAACTATCTGCATAATGTCTGCCGAGTGTATGGATACTCCATGCAGACTGTCTTGGGGTAATAGACTATTAACACGTCCAATTAATGAACCCTGACAGTTTGAGTAGGTTTTATAATAATTATAAGGTCTGTTCCAACCGCAATCAGAAACTGTCAGAAACTTGTGAGTAGTTCCTAGACTCCGTTTTACATAAGATAAAGCCACTTGAAGTTTGCCAGTAGACCTGCACAGAAATCAAAATGTCCGTTCCATGCCGGCACTGCCGACAGTAATTAAATTGTTGACATTTGAAGTTGACGTTTGATTTACTGTCGAATATTTTTGATTTTCTAATGTTTTAAGACGTTTAGCTAGTTTATCTGTGAGTGTGGTGTGTTAACTTTGATTTAAAACGACGCCTCCTAAAAAACTTGTTGGTGTTTAATCAAACATTATCCACAGTGGAGGCCGACAGAGTTTAATTTTGTGTTAACGCTACTGGTTTGAAGTCGAATATCAATATTACAATAGGTGTTTTCGATTATTCACTTTTGGCTGGTAGCAGCTCGTAGTAACTGACGTGACGCCTAGTCTCACCTTCCCCTGGCCCCTTGAGCACATACCGAAAAGTATGAGCTTCAAGCCATCTTCAAGCTGCGGACATTAATTAATATTTGACGTTTGAGCGGTTTGACGTTAATTTAAAGGTTAAGATTGTGCCGATTACGATTTAAACCTCACTAAAAATATCTAAATATGCAATATTATATTATTAAAAACATTATAATAGAAAACTGTTCTTCTAACTACACGGGAAATTCATTGGCATTGGCACATGACAAGTGGTTTTGAGGATCGTAAAAAATCGTGTTCGTTTTGCTTAGAAGTCGTGACGACTGAGGCGTTACGCACAAGTGCTTGAAGCCCAAATAAACGAAAGCAACAAATACGGCGCTGGTTTTGACAACAAGTTCGCACATACGCCTGCAACTTCAAGTGGCTTCTTCTTATGTGAAACTGATTGCAATGGTCGATTATTCTCTGATTGTTTCTGACAGTTTCTGATTGTGGTTGGAACGGACCTATTAAGGAAAATTTAGTATTGTTTTACTGGCTATGGTGGACTCTGATTACAATTTTATTAATGCTGATGTTGGCTGCTAAGGTCGTATTTCTGGTGGTGTGTTCAAGCTTACATCATTCTGTGGAAAGCTTGAAAATGATCAGTTCAGCCTTCCAAAACCGAGACCACTGACCGAAGGATGATCTCCAGTGCCATATTTTTCGGTTGCTGCACTATCAAACAACATAATGAAACCATATAAAGGGTTCTTGTGCCCAATTTCACCAACCATTTCCCAAAGTTAGATAATACCTAAATCAGATTTTGGAATGACAAAATAGAATTTACGTTTTACAATGCGCTAAGAAACGCCTAAACATGATAGAAAATATCCAATATTGTCACTCTCAAGTAATTCTTAGCGCGTGGTAAAACGAAAATTTCACTTAGCAATTCCAAAATCTTATTCAGGTATTACCTAACTTTAGGAAATGGTTGGTGAAATTGGGCATTAGACTCGTTAACATTTTTAACTACCTATAGAGAAAGCCGTTCTCAGAGATTGGATGAAAATGTGTTTGGGATTCTTGCTGCGAAATTTAGAGCGCTTTCAGACGAGACACTTTGTGGCCGGCTACTAGTGTCTGAAAAGAATCGCGTGGCTTAAGTAGATTAATATAAATATACGCATTCACACGAGACACAGATGTCTCACAAAGTGTCTCGTCTGAAAGGAAAGGGAAGATCCATTATACCTCTGGGTCGTGGAGTGCAGATATTACCGAATATTAGGTTTACATGTGTTGCCACGTAAATCTTTGATGTCAGCTACCAAAATCAGAGATTTTTTTTAACTCTCTTGAAGGTTCTGTTTCCTGGAAAAATGGTTATTCTTGAAGATTCAGCATATGACACTGAAGCTAAGAATAAACGATCCATTTTGTTATTGTTTTGGCTGAAAAGTGAAATAATGCAAACATTCAAGTGATTAACTAAAAATTGATAAGGTTAATGCTTGTTTTTTCCTCCTTAGATAATCAGAAATACTGTTACAAAGGACCACATGGCTTTGTAGAAGAAAGAAGCAATCCATAGCCAAACATTCTTTGTTGGACTGCCACTATTTTCCTGGCAAATAAGCTGCACTTTCAGATTTCTCACTTTCTTTTCAATTTCAATATCACATTTAAAAATATCCGCAACTTCTTTCAAAGCATCACGTTTTTTATTCCGGTTCATATAATTCGGAACAGATACGTCTCACAAAACCGGTAGTAATGTAACTTTTAATTAATGGATTTGTCCTTTTATGATCTCATTTTCACTAAATAACTGCACTACAAAATAACAAGAAAGTGCTGGACATCTAAATTGGTCGAAGGCTGACTGCAGACTAAACAGCAAGTGTTTGTTTATCGTCTACTGCCTCTCGACACGTCCAAACTTGAATACTTGTATCCGTGTTTTCCATTTTGTTGGGAAACAATTTTGTATACCGATTGTATGCAGACTGTACCTATATGGCGATGTCTGGAGACTATGCAGATTGTATGCAGACTGTCTGTCTCCAAACATCGCCACAAACAAAAAGATACAGTCTGCATACAATGTATCCGGATACAAATCTGCCAGTGTAGACAAGGCTTTACAGCGTCGTCTATCACATGGTCTATCAAATAGTACTCGTTCGTTCAAGCTAGCCAGACCTGAGACAGCTGCAGCAGGAAGAGGCAAGCGACACGGACTATACTGAAACAAAGAAATTCAATGAGCCTTCGTTGAAAGACTACGATTTACCTATGACCAAATGATACACACCAACAGACAAGAAGCGAATCTGCGGAAACCATCTTTTAAATTAGTCGTCATATGGTGATTCACCATTGTGTGGAAGGAATTAACAGCCAAGCAGCGCTAAATGCACTCAACTCCGTAGTGGTCAATTCTAAGCTAGTATATGGGATTGTGTGCGGGCCCTAAACACACTGGGTGAGCGTAGCAATGTGCCTGGGTACCGGGGCACGAGGATCATAAGGGCAACGAAAAAGCGGATGAAATGGCCAAACAAGGCTCATCAATGCCATTCGTTGGACCGGAACCCTTCTGCGGCGTTGCAAAAACCATAACAAGAATAGAAACAAAGAAGTGGATCGCCCACAAATCTCTGGAATGGTGGAGGAACTCACCAGGACAGAGGAAACGGAAACAGTTCATATTAGAACACTCGCCAAAATTCACAGCAGATCTGATGGCCAAAGATAGGAAAACTGTCAAAGCTGTAGTGGATCTGCTAACGGGGCATTGTAAGCTCAATAGGCATTCAAAGCTGATGGGATTGACAAACGAAGATATGTGCAGGTTAGGTCACCCAGAAGAAGAAATGGCAGAACACATTCTTTGTCAGTGCGATAGCCTGGCAAGTGTGCGTTTTTTGCATTAGGCGAAGAAAAGCCATTGGCAGAGAGAGCTATATGAAAGGTTCAGTCTCCACGCTAATAGACTTTTTGAAAAGAGTCAGGCTGGAGAATGTAATCTAGAGTTTAGAGGACCACAATAGATCCGAAAAGGTCGCAGAGGAGTAGGCCAAAATCCACCTCATGATATCTATCTATCTATTAGTCATATGGTTTTCTACAGACCCAAATTATATATTAAAGTTTGCTCGTGGATTGGATTTAATTTTTTTAATGATCCAAGTTTAAGTATAATGTATTTTAGTAACTACTGAAATGCTATGCCTACCAGTCTAATTCATTTTGTTACGCTACTGAGGATTGATGAGACTTATCTCAAATAAGCACTTTTGATTTTATGCTCGTTCAATTACATACCGTTTTGTCATTTGTAGCCTTGAAAATTATTAGAATTGTAGACAGTCTGATGCCCGTTACCTCTGTTTCATTTGCTCTATTCTTTGATACATCGTTTAAATTCATAAATAAATGAGCTACTGCCAATGTGCTGTAATCACAGAACAATAAAATCCCAACCTTAACTTTAGTTTTAGTTACTCACAAGCTGTTTTGTTATTTTAGTTAAGTAGGTTATCTATGACTTTGGTTACCAGTGATAATCAATATAGATTATGTGTATACAAATCAAATCGGTATATTTTAGGTATATCAGGTATATTTTAGTATTCATAGTACTTGAAACATTTTTATTTTCAGATATAAAAATATCATTAGCTTGAGAGTTTCACTATTATATTTAATCGTAAACATTAAAAATGTTGTTAAAATGGGGAATCGTAGCAGCCGGGAAGATTTCTAATGATTTTGTAACCGCTGTACAGTGTTTACCAGTTAGCGATCATAAAGTTGTCGCCATAGCTAGCAGATCACAGAATAGTGCAGATGAATTCGCTAAAATTCATGGAATTCCAACTGCTTACGAAGGATATGAAAAATTAGCGAAAGATAAAAATGTTGATATAGTGTATATTGGAGCTTTGAATCCTCAACATTACGAGATAGCGAAGGTAAATTCACACTTTTTGTTATCGTTTATAAAAAAATTTACAATTCAACAATTGTAATTTTTAGCAGTAACAATGTCCATTTTGGTTTTGACTCACCCACCTTATTAATATATCATTCACTTGATTACAATTTAAATATTGTTATTACGTCTAAAGCGGTAATTAGATATAAAAAATAATTTGCTCAAAATCGTAAATTATAGGTATTTTAATTTTTCAATTGCTGTTACATAACACACGGTGGTTGCTAACTAAATACGTCAGTTATTTTAATTTTTTTCATAATATTTTTAAATATTTATGATACTAACCTTAAAACACGGTACTTTACCTAGAGAGCCCTAACTGGCTGAAAAAAAAGATAAGATTGAAGCTGGCAAAAAATAGGCAGATACAACTGTGACATTGCAGAGAAATAATTTTTTTCTACTACCGTGCGTTTTAATCAACTTTCCCGCACGCATTTTAGTTTTGAAAGTGTCACTTTCCCGCACTAGTGCGGGAAAGTAAAATTATGCAAATTTTGACCTTATTAGATAGTTTTTTACTTCGGAAGTTATAACTATTGTTACAACAGCTGAATAAATAGTCCAACAAATAAAATCAACATCTTTTCTAGCTTTTTGTTGCACTTTTAATTTTTTCAAAATATAAAATAATGAAGATATTTTGATATAACCTTGTACATTCTTTAAAGTAGTGACATAGAACACATATCAAACCACCCGGGTTTGATATAAGAAAAATATATCAAATGAAATTCTTTCATCTACAAATGACTTAAAACCGTTGCCGTCTACTTCATCGTCATCTTTATGTGACCTGCAACCGATGCCATGCTTATCAACGTCATCCACTTACCAGTTAACACCAAATAACTCCATTGGACCGGCAATTTCAAGTAATTTACAGAATGCAACAAATAGTGTTTCTAATATTAATATTTATAATAATAATTATAGTTTTTGGTTAGGTTTTGGTTATGTATGTTCAAATAAAATAAATTTTCAAAAATAGGTTGGTATACTTTTTTGTATATACAGTCGTAGAAAAAATAATGTTCCTCACTCATGCGTAAAGTGTCTTTCCCGCCCTTGACCGCTTGCCCGAACTACACTTCGCGTCGTTCGGGTCAACTGCAGTCACGTGCGGGAAAGTATCACTTTCCGCATTTGTTAGGAATAGTATATTATTAAACGAGCAATTTATGATAGCCATAATTCACGATGGGTGACGTTTGCGTCACGAGCCGCAGGCGAGGGGCGCAAGTCACCCAAGTGAATTATGGCCATAAATTGCGAGTAGAATACTATACTTTGTCCACGACACTTAATTTATTTATTAATAAATAAAAGTCAGTAGCGATTTGGCATATTACTAACCTCAAAATGTTGTGGCAGCTACTTCAAATAATTTGACATATATAGTGATGGGCGATACTGAAGAAAGTATCAATACAGCGTACCGTTATAAATATATTGTTTTAAAATACTTAATATTAGAAAATATCGTTATGAAAAGTATCAATACTAAAAATTACAATATTTTATAGATACGATATATGTCAGAAACAAATTTCCTGAACAAAATACACAGATTTAATAGTTTATTCCATATTGTACCCCCATCTCTAGTTGTGAATTATGAACCATAATACACTACAGTGTATTATGAACCATAATTCACGACAGTTGATATATGGGTACCATATACCTTTAGTTAGGAGGTAAAATATTGACTTATTATTAGGTGGTCGTGGACAAAATAACTATTTTAGGTTGCAGTGTAAAGTGGTTGAGGCTATGATAATATATGTTCTGGATTTTTAAAATTTGTTTTTTCAACTAATGTAAAGTTCATGTCCGATATTGACTGCACCAATTACGTTTAATAAGTGTGTTTATTCATACTTCTCTGTATTCAATTATAACTCATTGATCATTTGAAAATGGAAGTTTGAAGTGCACATGCTTGAGGAGCATTGACCTAAAATTTATATTATTTTTTATACAAAGTGAAAGAAACATCTGGTCAGTAATATACTGTGCAAAATTTGGAACTTTGGTTCCTTATGTTACAGGCACAATCGACATTACATAATATTTTCCAACATAACAATCACTGTCCAAATAGCATTTCAATACAGCTTTTAACATTTTTTATTTGTCTTTGATGATCTCTCATGCACTGAAAAAGCTCTCGAAATACACTGCGAAAAAGAGTCTATCGGTATATGTTCACTTATGTAAAATTGATAAGTATGGAAAGTGCCTTGTGTTGTCTACTTTTCACATAATAACCACAAACAATGAAATGACAGTTTCAGCACCTAATATTGGAGGCTATTTTGAATAAGAACAAAAGAAGGGACTTGTGTATGAATGGATTATTCTGTAAATGTGAAACGTAAATTGATTAAAAACAATGTGTTTGATAATATTACGGATTGCAGTCACGTGTATTTTATATCGATAAGCTAAATTTCCATACCACAGGTATAGTTAGAAATCTCATCAATAGTCATTAGGTTCTGTATCTCTGTATCTGTAGAGTAGGGAGGGTGAGTGTAGGCTCACAGAACTTAGGCCACATGTGACCCATTGTACATCCCCCGAGGAGTTGTGCTCCTAGGTCATCGACCATCCTGTCCTTCTCAGGAAGGTGGACAGGTCACTAGGAGACATCTCCTTCATATCGGCATATGTAGGCAAAGACTCACCGAACACACACTCTCTTATCGTCGATAGTTCCGGACACTCGCATAAGACATGCCTGTTTCATCTTCCTGTTCACACATCCTGCATAGAGGTGTGTCCACTAGCCCCTTAGTATGGAGGTGTTTCCTTAGTTGGCAGTGGCCAGTCAGAAATCCCACTGTTGGACGTAGGTCATCGCCTGGTCATCGCCAAATATTTCTTCGGCGCCGGCTCCCAGGGTCGCCCAGGGTGATCCAGGCAAGACTGCATCCTTTGTTTCCATCCCATCTCTTAATGGATTGAGCATGTTGTAACGTCTGGGTAGTTCCGCAATTGTCGAAGTTGTCGGGTCCTAAAATTTTTAGTCCAGCCGCTTCCCTGGCTAAGAAATCGACAATGCGATTACCTTTACTCCTGTCGTACCGCAATATAATATTGTAATGTTTTTCTTTTTTATTTGAACTGTTTTTACCGTGGGATAAAATTATACACTCACTATGGCTAATTACTACTGATTTATTAAAGAAACACTTACACACTACAATAAATTTAGTTTATATACACACTACTTAATGTCTATTAATTTATCTACACTCGGTATAATAATTGTCCTGATTTATCTTCAACACTATTTATATTCACTTCTGTTCACTCACTGTATACTGAAACTGTTTACCGATTCACTGTATACTGAACAACTCGCTGACTCACTCGAAAAACCGCGTATATATAGTCCCTCGTAACTCCAGAACCTTCTTGAATATACCACATCTGCGTACACTTTATAATTTGAGAACATTCGTGAATAAACCATTGTATGGTACGGTTCGAGAACACTTTGAATATTACCTGCGAAAGAACCTTTCTAGAAAGGTCGCATTCATAGTGTAATGTTTTTCTTATTTATTTAAACAGTTTTTACCGTGGGATAAAATTATACACTCACTATGGCTAATTACTATCGATTTATTAAAGAAACACTTACACACTATAATAATCTTAATTTATATACACACTACTTAATCTCTATTAATTTATCTACACTCGGTATAATAATTGTTCTAATTTATCTTCTACACTATTTATATTCACTTCTGTTCACTCACTGTATACTGAACAACTGCTATTCACTCGAAAACCCGTGTATATATACTCCTTTTCGAATCTCTAGAACCTTCGCGATAAACCATTGTATGGCCTGGTACATTTCCAGAACAGTCTGGATATTACCTGCGAAAGAATCTTTCTAGAAAGGTCGTATTCTTCGTTTGCGGCAGGACCGGCTTCTGAATCAGTGAGTTCGTAACATTGACCCCTCCTTAATAGTAAGTTCCTCATGGAACTCCTGTGTCGCCGGGACTGGATGATTAAATCGGCAACTGGATCCATTCCTGCACTTTACGATCGTATGGAAATAACATGGTACTGTCTTCATCGGATACTGATAACGTGGGGAATAGCTGCAGATTAAAATGTGGACATCGGTATCTTCACTTCACTTCACTTCACTTCACTTCCACCATATTCCTAATGACTCGCCAATCTAACTGGTTGCTCTCTATCTTAGGCATCGCTAGTTTCTTCACGTTGGATTCCAGCACGTGGTCTCGAAGACTTCGTAGCGCTTCCCACACATTCCGGTAGGTGGATCGATCTTGAAATTCGTCCTTTGTTACGAGATAGAAGATGTGTCGTGAATGGTGTTTGAGTTTCAGTGTCTTGCCAGGGGTCGGAATCTGTTCTGAAAGTCTTTCTGTAAAGTAAACTCCACATACTGAGCCTTCTTTCATTTTTGAGCCATCTGTATATATGCGTATTGCATTTGCAGCAGTGTTCTGTTTAGTCATTAGGTTATAGTCTATTCAAAATCAAAGCATCCTCGCTTAATGTCCTCAATAAACATGAATGCCGATAAGCATTATTCACCTCTCGGAAATGTAGATGGAAACTCAAGAGTTGCCGTTCATTAGAAATACATTAGGAATAAATATTGGAACTTTATAGAAGATGTTAAAAATTAACGGCACGCCGTTATATTTGACGTTTATATTTATATTTGACGATTCTTCATCGGTTATAGGAATTGTAAATGTTGTGGGTATTCATAATATTGCAGCTGTTCCAAAGAATCCTCAGCACTCGTTTCGCAGGTCTTCGGCTACTATGCTTGTAGAAAATGATGAAGGTTGTTCAGTGACAGAAATTCGTCACGATGACGTACTAGGATAAGGTTATTTATTAACGCCAGCTGTAATTTACAGCATCTAGATGGTGTAATTTGTAGTCAAAATTTATTTATTTTCAGTTTTACAAGATTTAACCCATTTTTCCAAATTTTTTCAGTTAATGCTTGAACATGGCAAACATGTATTGTGTGAAAAACCTTTTACCCTTAATGAAAAACAAACTAAAAAACTCCTTGGAATATCCAAGGAAAAGAAATTATTTCTAATGGAAGCGGTATGGTCGAGGTGCTTCCCTGTTTACAAAGAAATGAAGAAAATAATTGAATCTGGACAAATTGGTGAAGTAAGTAATAACAGCTTGAAAATTTTATATATTTTTTTTTGGTTCTCTTCTAATTTGTTAGCGATTTTAATAATTACTTTCCGAAATATTAGTATCCAATAATCTAATTCTAATTTCTGCTTGCATGAATTCACCTTTAGGTCTATTTTTTAAACTATTCTAGATTTTCAGCATAAACAATAAGCGAATAAACCATAGGCTACTGGATTAAGCACAAGATCGAAATATTTTTGTGGTTAGGGTTAGGTACGGCTTAGAACCACAGAAATGAATATTAATTGCATTCAAGAGAATTGAATAACGATGACATTGAAAAGAAAGGAGGAGAAGTGATTCTAATTCTATACCAAGGTCCCTAAAGTACTTGGGCTACCTACCAACTTTCATTCAATTATAAAGCTCGATTAACATGCGCGGGAATACGTCATCGTGCCTGCCCAATTCAAACTGCACTGTGGGTTTGTTATAGAAACCTCACTCGACTCCTACCCATACTAGGTATACCGTAGAATATGTGGTTTATCTATTGTAGATACTTATTGATTTATTTCATGCATTAGTATCAAATTTTATAAAAATTTTAGGTTTTCCAAGTAGATGTAAACTTTGGTGTTCCTATTATACAAATCGATAGAATTAAAAAAAAGGAGTTAGGAGGTGGTGTAATTCTAGGTTTGGGTGTATATCTTCTACAATTTCAACAATATATTTTTCGTGGCTCAAAACCGAATAAAGTACTGGCCACTGGCATTTTAAATGAAGATGGTATTGACAGTAGTGTTGCGGCCGTGTTAACTCATGATGGTGGTAAAATAGCCGTAATTTCTGCATCTGGAGTCGTTAAATTGTCTTGTGAAGGTAGATGTATTATAATGTCAATTTGTTCGTGGAGTAAAGTTTGAGATGGTATAGACTTTTATAAAATTGAACTTGCCACTCAATGTGCAATGTGTTAATTATCTGGTATGGACTAATATCTAACTTTTTCTCCAGCTAGAGTATCCGGCACCAAAGGCTATATTCGAGTACCGATGTTTTGGTGTCCAACTTCTATAGAGGTTAATGGGGAGCACAGAGAATTTGCACTTCCAAAGAATGAAGGTAAATTTGTGTACTCAAATAGTGCCGGCTTAGCTTACGAAGCTGAAGAATCAAGGAAATGTATTATGGAAGGTAAATTGGAATCTCCTCAAATGACACATAGCGAAACGTTGGAATTAGCACAACTTATGGATAAACTTAGAGCTGCAGTTGGTGTAGTATACTCGGCAGACAATGAAACATTCTAAAATCACAAAAGTGTTATAAAAATTTTATAGCCTATCAATTATTTAATAAAATAATTTAATTATTATATGGCATTGTTACTTATTCACCTTATTCTAGGAGGTTCAGTGGCTCCATTTCGTTTAAAAATACACTCTTTATTCGAACACAGCTCAATACTCCTGTACAATAAAAATTGTTCCCGAATATCCTTCAGACATCTTCAGCCTGCTGATGGAAGCAGCGTGGACGCATTTACTTTACATGCTTCACATTAACAAGTTGTTTATAAATATTGATTAATGTATAAATGAACTGCTCGAAGAGCACCAGAAATATTTTGTTGATCATTCTTTATTTTATTTCCCGTTTATCAAAAATTTTTAATTTTACACTTAATTCCCCGTTTTCACTACTTATTTTAGAATCTGGCAACAGTGCTCTGAGGCTAGATTCCACAAACCTCTCACGAAACACGTGTTGCTTAACTCAGTTGCCGTTTTTTCTACCAGTCAAATTGCTAATACCGTAAAAAATAGTGGAAATGGCAACACTCTCAGCAGGCCACTTTCTAGCGTTTGCGATGATATACGAACCAATACGAACTACGCTTTTGTTTTAGATGATTAGCGAGAATAATTAAGTTTTGTTTTATATCGATAGCTTAGAATTAATATTTTAACAAACAGATGTTATTTTTTAAATTTTACAACATAAATTCACTGATATAACTTATTCAAGACTTATTCAAGTTTCCGTAAAACAGAATTGATTAGGCTCCTCTCGTGAAAAGGAGGAAAACGTATAATTTAGTAGACAAGAAACTACATTATAAACAACTTTTTTATGAAATTTCAGATACTTTTTTCTCCCATTTTTTTGCGAATCAAACCACAATAATGTTCTTATATTTTTTATTTCGACGTTTCGGTAGCGTTCCAGCTACCGTTGTCAAATTCTCTATACCTCCACATTGGTTTTTGCTGGCAACAATTAATTTTGTCACTGAAGTAGCTGGTACGGTCGCTGCGCAAAGGTTAAATTTACTGGCTGAATAGAGTATATTTTTATGTCCAGCCTCCTCTTTTGAAAGATTAACGAGCCGCCACTGTATTGAGGAACCATAAAATAAAACAAGTACATATAAATATTTATTATAAAAATAAAAAATGAGTATTATGTATAAAAAATAAATATTTTTTTGCAAACAATTACCAAAACCATTGTTAGACAATGCTAAAACTAATCTATATCCAAATAAAAAGAATATTTGGTAATTAGACATTTACTGTAACTAGATACTCATACCATTTCAAGCTCTTGGCAACATAGTCAGACGTCATAGAAAACCGTTTTTATACTGCACGACCTATACATACTTATCTAATGTTAAATATAACTATTAACCCCTGCAAATTTATGTCCGTTAACAAACCATATATAATCGTATAATAAATAAAATAGCAACATGTTTAATTTATGTACTCGTAATTTTATAAAAATAATTGTACGGTAATTGAATCAATTATGATAGATATAAGTTAGTTGCAGTTTAAATTAAATAATTTTTTTCCTTTAGGCTAAACGTTGACAAGAAATTGGATTGTTGTTTATTTTTACCGATTGCCAAAATTTCTTAAAAGCATCAAGATCAACGTCCCAAGAATCGTATGCCTCATCTACCGTATCGTTTGTACATAAGTATTTACCGTTTAGGTACTATTCCGGTTTAATGTTTCCGGATAAATAAATCCAGTCACCGGAGTTTTAGTTTTATGTTCCGAGATTCGTATACCGTATTACTGTGAAATACCGACTGTTGGTGATTTGTTTTTATCACGTAGTGCGAATTGATTATGTACCTACTTGTAGCAAGTATTTTCTTACCGTTAAATTCGCTGAATCAACAAACCACGCCTTCCGGTGCTAATCTTCATTATTAAATGCCCATTGAAGTTGGTTACTTGAAAATGATTGTGGTGATTCGCCCAGAACTTCCGGATACAGGTATCTTGCCAACATATTTTGAATTTCTTCAACCTGCATCTTCCCCGCACCAATTAATTGCGGAGGAGTTATCACGCCTTTTTCTCAAGATGTACAATAGTGCCTATACCGCGTCTGAACTATTAAATTATGATAGCTAGTTTTTTGGTAGAGGAAAGTCACCAAATATGGAATAGTATCCTAATATGGAATGCCTTCATTTCTCCAAGACTATAAGTATGAAACGCAACACTCGACCATCTTCTGTTTCATTCGGTCTACTAACTATCGCACCCACACCATCGAGTCAGTTGCGCGAAAGCTTCACGTGTGGCAGGCGTGTTTTATTTTGTTGTCGTGCAGAAAATTTTAAAGGTACGTAATAAACGAGTATTACCAGCTGTTATGTTTGTTTACGTAAGTGCTATACTATTTAGTATATCGGTATTATGTTTATTTCACCATTTTGTGATCTTTTGTCATTAAAATATTGTGACTTTAAAAAATATTTAGAGGAGTTTGAACTAGTATAAAAATCCAAATTTGGACAGTCGTCGATGTCTAATTATGGAATATTAAATTAAATGCTTGATGTGTGGGCTCTGGGCACATTATGATTGTGCTGGTCCAGAGTTTGATACTTGAATCTGTGACTTTTGCAAGTAATTATGTAACTTCTTTCATTTATCACAATATATTATATTTATTTAATTGATCTCAAAGATATTAATGTCCATTTTTGTTATTGTTATGTTGATTTATGCTTATATTCCATATATGGATACCTATTCCATATTTGGTTACTCATTTGTGATTTTGTTTTTTGTGTTAGATTTTAATTAATATATTCGATTAAAGGCTGTTAATTACTACATATAAATGTAAGACTGATTGGTAAAAACATTAAACTGATTTAATTTATATGAAGTTTTTTTTATATCCCAAAAACAAAATGGTATTTCATATTTGGTGACTTTCCTCTAACATTGTCATTGTTTTAAATAATACATATCTATGTTCTAGGCCGGTTTTATAGTATCTTTTATAGTAATTAAGAAATTCGGTGTGCACACTTCTCGTATTATTTTCCGTCCTGTTGCCTTCAATAACGAAAGTTCGATTGTACCTCTTATAGTATTTGTTTTTTAGTTTGTTTATAGTACAAGTTTTATTGACTTAATTTTTATAACTTTTTTTTTGATAGAGAAAATCATTATCGTATTTTTGTTCATACCGGTTTTTTAGATATAAACGGAAAATAATTGTGTCTCGTCTGAAAGCGCTCTTAGGGTTTTCCTCACAACAATAGCAACATCGTGAAAGATTGAAAGTGTGTGTGTGATATTAGCCTGTGTTCATTTGCACAAAATTATCTGAAGGGATTCTACATCTATAAACAATTACACTACACGTGGCAACTTTGACACTGAAGACATTGAGGGAAGATCTATTATACCTCTGGGTCGTGTGGAGAGCAGATATTACCGAATTAGGTTTACATGTGTTGCCACGTAAATCTTTGATGTCAGCTTCAAAAATCAGAGATTTTTTTAACTCTCTTGAAGGTGCTGTTTCCTGGCAAAATGGTTATTCTTGAAGATTCAGCATATGACACTGAAGCTAAAAATAAATAATCCATTTTGTTATTGTTTTGGATGAAAAGTGAAATAATGCAAACATTTAAGTGATTAACTAAAAATTTATACGGTTAATGCTTGTTTTTTCCTCCTTAGATAATCAGAAATACTGTTACAAAGGACCACATGGCTTTGTATCGGGCAAAAAAAATAAGCAATCCATAGCCAAACATTCTTTGTTGGACTACCACTATTTTCCTGGCAAATAAGCTGCACTTTCACATTTCTCATTTTCTTTCCAATTTCAATATCACATTCATAAATATCCGCAACTTCTTTTAAAGCATCACGTTTTTTATTCCGGTTCATATAATTCGGAGCAGATACGTCCCACAAAACCGGTAGTAATGTAACTCTTAATTAATGGTTTTGTCCTCTCATGATCTCATTTCCACTGAAAAACTGCACTACAAAATAACAAGAAAGTGCTGGACATCTAAATCGGTCAAAGGCTGACTGCAGACTAAAAGACTAAACAGCAAGTGTTTGTTTCTCGTCTACTGCCTCTCAACACGTCCAAACTTGAAGACTTGTAACTTGTATCCGTGTTTTCCATTTGGTTGGGAAACAGACAACATTGAATTTTGTCCATAGAAGCAAAAATTTTGTATGCCGATTGTATGCAAACTGTATGGCGATGTCTGGAGACTATGCAGATTGTATGCAGACTGTCTGTCTCCAAACATCGCCACAAACAAAAAGATACACAGTCTGCATATAATGTATCCGGATACAAATCTGCCAGTGTAGACAATGTATCACATAGATAACACATGGTCTATCAAATAGTACTCGTTCGCATCAAGCTAGCGATACCGGAGACATGCTGCAGCAGGAAGAGGCAAGCGACACGGACCATACCGAAACAACGAAATTCAATGCACAATGAGCCTTCGTTGAAAGACCACGATTTACCTATGACCAAATGATACACACCAACAGACAATGTTACCTATTATTTATTTAAAATAATAATGCAAGATAAATTGCATCGGCGACTTAATGTGGAGAGCACCTCAGGTGTGATATTTGGAGACCAAACTAATATCAATTCAGGGAGTAGTCTTACCGGTTCGCGGGTAATCCTACTTTATTTAAGTTATTGAAGTTATATTGAAGTTAATGAGATAATAAATGAAGTTAAGAAACCAAATGAATTTAATAAGTTAATAAATCAAGTTAAGTTAATCAAGAAAGGCAAGTGGGCGCTACCCTGAGTAATATTAGTCGACTTGTTTTTCACCGCACAACTCTCTATCAACAAACCTGGCAATGATGGAAGGGAAGGAATATGAACAGCGTTGTTAAATTTACAAGTTGTATAATGACTTTAAAACTAATATCACAGTAAAATAAAAAAAATGTTGTTTTTTGTTGAAGCAAGTTGTTTTACTTTCCTTATTTTCTTCGGACAGGTCCTACGTGTCTGAGATGTCTCTACCTCATAGAAACTACTTCGTCCGGAAAATTGGCAGGTACAAAGTCTCAGGTACTAAGTGCTAAGAAAGATACATTGTTTCAGCAATAGTGACATTATTTTTTTTATGTAAAATTCAGGATATCTACAGTTATTTGGTTTACAATTATTTAAGAAATTCATTTAAGAACGTGGTTCATAAAAAAAATATCCTGTATTTTACTATTAAAAAAACCAAAAGAAGCAATAAAGAAATGTGATATGATATTATTAAGGAAATCTTATTTATTTCAATTCATCAAAGAAACAATATCTAAATAACATAAGAACTCAATTTTATTTTATTGCTTATTTAAATCACAGAAGGCGATAAAAAAAATGTAATGAAAAATGTTATCCGGAAATATTATATTCTAGGCTGGCAATTTGATTGAATTAATTAAGAAATATGCATATTTTAAAGACTTCAACTATATACATGTGAACCTTTTATCAACTGTATAGGAAAAACTATACCAAAGAACAAGACAAAAAAAAACAATATCGCTGTATGTGTGTATCTGGCGCTTATCACTAGGAGGAAAAAATATAAAATCAAAAATCAGAAATGAAAAGCATATACGTAAATGCAACTCACCATTCACATTGAATGCACTTTAGGAAAAAAAGAGTTTGAGGTAAACCTCTCACAATAAATTAAAAATTAACCTTATTGGTTCATGGTTCACAGGAGAAAGAAAGCTTATTCTTACTACTCGCTATTAAATTGAGCTATGTGATGAGCAATCGACATACGTTGTATATCCCTTTCCTATTCACATGCTCCGCTTCGAAAAAGAATTTACATATTAATAGTGTGTTCATAATTTCTATCTCTATAGGAGAGAAGAATTGAAATATTTGACCAATATCAGTGTATACTCATCCTCACCAACGGAGATTATCCGTCGCACATTAAATGTAAAAATTTGCCTTTCAGCGGTGATCGGTGCTACAGGTTCTCTTCGAGAATCACATGTTGGTAAGGAAAAAGGACTGGCTACTCGCCGTCCGGTAGATATTTAAATATTCCAATGATAGTGGCCAAATATAACGTTACAACAAGAAGCGAATCTGTGGAAACCATCTTTTAAATTAGTCGTCATATGGCGATTCACCACTGTGTGGAAGGAATTAAAAGGCAGAAGAAAACAATTGCCATCTTCACAGACAGCCAAGCAGCGCTGAAGGCACTCAACTCCGTAGAGGTCAATTCTAAGCTAGTATGGGATTGTGTGCGGGCCCTAAACACACTGAGTAAGCGTAGCAATGTTACGGCAGCCTGTATACCGGGGCACGAGGGTCATAAGGGCAACGAAAAAGCGGATGAAATGGCCAAACAAGACTCATCAATACCATTCGTTGGGCCGGCACCCTTCTGAGGAGCTGCAAAAACCATAACAAGAATGGAATGTATGTATGTATGTGTGATTTTTGGGGTGACATTCACTGAGACCGAAAAGATCTATTGTGCCCCCTTACTTCTACTCAGTTTCTGAGCAGAGTCTCAGAAACTAGAAGTTCCTTTAGTCCTATTTCTCGGAGACATTTTAGGATGTCTGCAGGCTTCAACTTAGGCAAATGTTCCTTTTCTATCCAGTAATCTCCCAGGTGCTGTGCTCTAGGATTCTGGAGTGCTGTGCAGTTGGAAAGTATGTGGATGGAGGTTTCTTCTTCCATTCCACAAAATCTGCATTCTTCTTCCTCCACTATTTTGAGCTTTTTCAGGTGCCCATTCAGGCGACAATGTCCCGAACAAGAATGGAAACAAAGAAGTGGGTCGCCCACAAATATCTGGAATGGTGGAGGAACTCACTAGGACAGGGGAAAGGGAAACAGTTCGTATTAGAACACTCGCCAAAATTTACAGCAGATCTGATGGCCAAAGATAGGAAAACTGTCAAAGCTGTAGTGGGTCTGCTAACGGGGCATTGTAAGCTCAACAGGCATTCAATGCTGATGGGATTGACAAACGAAGATATGTGCAGGTTTTGTCACCCAGAAGAAGAAATGGCAGAACACATTCTTTGTCAGTGCGATAGCCTGGCAAGTGTGCGGTTTTTGCATCAGGCGAAGAAAAGCCATTGGCAGAAAGGTTCATGAAAGTCTCCACGCTAATAGAATTTTTTTAAAGAGTCAGGCTGGAGAATGTAATATGTAATCTAGAGTTTAGAGGACCACAATAGATCCGAAAAGGTCGCAGTGGAGTTGGCCAAAAGCCACCTCATAATATCTATCTATCTATTAGTCATATGGTTTTCTACAGACCCAAATTAGATATTAAAGTTTGCTCGTGGATTGAAATTAATTTTTTTATTGATCTAAGCCTAAGTGAAATGTATTAATAACTACCGAAATGCTATGCCTTTCAGTCTATTTCATTTTGTTACGCTACTGATTAACGATTAATTTGACTTATCACAAATAATAAACACTTGTGATATTATGCTCGTTCAAATACATACATTATTTCCTTTGTGGCCTTGAAAATTATTAGAATTGTAGACGGTCTGATGCCCGTTACCTCAGTTTCATTTGCTGTATTCTTTGATACATCTTGTTTAAATCAATAAATAAATGAGCTACTTCCAGTGTGCTGTAATCACAGAACAATAAAATCCCAACCTTAACCTTAGCTTGTCTGACCTTAGTTTCAGTTAATCACAAGCTGTTTTGTTATTTTAGTTAAGTAGGTTATCTATGACTTTAGTTACCAGTGATAATCAATATAGATTGTGTGTTTACAAATCAAATCGGTATATTTTAGGTATATCAGGTATATTTTAGTATTCATAGTACTTGAAACATTTTTATTTTCAGATATAAAAATATCATTAGCTTGAGAGTTTCACTATTATTTAATCGTAAACATTAAAAATGTTGTTAAAATGGGGAATCGTAGCAGCCGGGAAGATTTCTAATGATTTTGTAACCGCTGTACAGTGTTTACCAGTTAGCGATCATAAAGTTGTAGCCATAGCTAGCAGATCACAGAATAGTGCAGATGAATTCGCCAAAATTCATGGAATTCCAACCGCTTACGAAGGATATGAAAAATTAGCGAAAGATAAAAATGTTGATATAGTGTATATTGGAGCTTTGAATCCTCAACATTACGAGATAGCGAAGGTAAATTCACACTTTTTGTAATCGTTTATAAAAAAAATTTAAAATTCAACAATTGTAATTTTTAGTAGTAACACGCGTTAGTCCAATGTCCATTTTGGTTTTGACTCACCCACCTTATTAATATATTATTCATTTGATTACAATTTAAATATTGTTATTACGTCTAAAGCGGTAATTAGATATAAAAAATAACCTGCTCAAAATCGTAAAAAATGTTTAGGTATTTTAATTATTTAATTGCTGTTACGTAACACACAGTGATCACAAACTAAATACGTCAGTTAACTTAATATTTTTTATAATATTTTTAAATATTTATGATACTAACCCTAGCTGAAAAAAAAGATAAGATTGAAGCTGGCAAAAAATAGGCAGATACAAGAGTGACATGGCAGAGAAATATTTTTTTAGGTCGCAGTGTAAAGTGATTGATGCTATGATACCTAATATGTTCAGGATTTTTAACATTTGTGTTTTCAACTAATGTAAAGTTCATGTCCGATATTGACTACACCAATATTTACATTTAATAGGTGTTTATTCATACTTCACTGTATTAAATTATAACTCATTGATCATTCGAAAATGGAAGTTTGAAGTGCACATGCTTGAGGAGCATTGACCTAAAATTAATTTTTTGGAACTTTAGTTTCTTATGTTAGGTTGGAGCGAGGGGAAAATCTGACCGTTACGTTACTTGGAGCTAGGGAGGTCGCGACGCAAAAGAACTGACCGTTACGTTACGTTGTTACGTTATGTGCCCCTCTCCTCAGATTCAGAGCTAGTCACTCGGCGCAAAATGTTGATTGTCAGCATACATTGTATTATTAATTACAGTTAGTAGTTTTCTAGCTTCAATATGAATTAAATTATATAATTTTTAGAAATTAGTGAAAGTATATATAGTGTATAGTGTATAATATAACATAAGTGCAAAGTGAATATTATGGATTCATTAAAAAATTTTCTTAGAGAAAAATTTGATTTAGATATGAACAACGATCCAGAACAATCAACAACAAGATACCATACTACTATTGATGCTGGTTTCTCAAGATATTTGGAAAAAATGGAATCACAAACATTCAGTTATCATAGACCTATTATTTCAATGATGGAATGCACTGACTAGATTTTAATACTTATTATTATGTACTTTGTACCAATCAACTTAATGATAAGATTTTTATAATTAATACCTCTCTATATTTTTGTCAAATGAAGTTTCATCCAGAGTAGAATAAATTCTTATATTAATATGTGTATTTATTTATTGATTAAAAAAATTTGATTATTGCTTAAAAGGAACTAAAGTCCCTACCGTGTGTCCCGCGACACACGTTCTACCTTTTTTTTATACAAAGTGAAAGAAACATCTGGTCAGTAATAATAGTGTGCAAAATTTGGTGTGTATTTATTTTGGAACTTTACCAGGTCCCATTTTGTGTCTTCAATAGAAATGAGTCAGATCGAAAAGAAGTCGAGCAGTCAAATTGCAATCAGGCACGATCGACATTACATAATATTTTCCGACATAACAATCACTGTCCAAATAGCTTTTTAATATACCGTTTGACATTTTTTATTTCTTTGATGATCTATCACGCACTGAAAAGCTGTCGAAATACACTGCGAAAAAGAGTTTATCGGTATATGTAAACAGTTCACTTAGGCAAAATTGATAAGTATGGAAAGTTCCTTGTGTTGTCTACTGTTCACATAATAACCACAAACAATGAAATGACAGTTTCAGCACCTAATATTGGAGGCTATTTTGAATAAGAACAAAAGAAGGGTCTTTTGTATGAATGGATTATTCTGTATGTGAAACGTAAATTGATTAAAAACAATGTGTTTGATAATATCACGGATTGAAGTCACGTGCATTTTATATTGATAAGCTGGATTTCCATACCACACTGTATAGTTAGAATTCTCATCAATGGTCATTAGGCTCTGTATCTGTAGAGTAGGGAGCGGATTTACCAGCAAGCTCGAGCCTAGGGCGGCAGATTTTAGGGGCGGCAAATTTGGGGAACGAATTTTCTTTTACCTCATAGAAATCAAAAAAAATTTCTATGACGGTCTTCTGATGTCTTTTACAGATAGAAGTCTTCAACAAATTTTGTCGGTGACTTTTCTCTCTCACTTGTCATTGCACATTCCGAGAATAGCAAACTTCCATATTCTAGACAGAGTAAAACAGCTAGTTCGCCGCCCCTCAACCAGTAATCGGCCTCTCGCCTCTGCGCCCTTTGCCCACACTTTTTATGAGTGTAAAGAACGAAATTGTAAAAAATATGCCCCTCTTATTCCCACTAACAGCCCATACATGCCAGTCTTACCACTGGCTGGAGGCTACGAACTGGACGGTTTGTATATAATTTTTCGACTTTTATTCGAATAATAATGAATACTTTACCCCATTACCGAGCCCATACATAATTGAGCTTCGATTAGCTCAAAAATATACCGAAAAATTATTTTACGTGTAATTACAAAGAAATTGTTGCATTGTAAAAATAATGTACCTATGATATGACAATTGTTGAGGCAAGGGCGGCAAAAACTATTCAGCCTATACCTTGAAATTTTGTAAATCCTTCACTGGTAGGGAGGGTGAGTGTAGGCTCACAGCACTTAGGCCACATATGATCCATTGTACATCCTCCCGAGGAGTTGTCCTCCTAAGTCATCGTCCATCCTGTCCTTCTCAGGAAGGTGGACAGGTCACTAGGAGACATCTACTTTATATCGGCAGATGTAGGCCAAAACTCACCGAACACATACTCTCTTATTGACGATAACTCCGAACATTCGCATAAGACATGCCTGACAGCTTCATCTTCCTGGTTACACATCCTGCATAGAGGTGTGTCCACTAGCCCCATAGTATGGAGGTGTTTCCTTAGTTGACAGTGGCCAGTCAGAATTACTACTGTTAAACGTAGGTTTCTCCTGGTCATCGCCAAATATTTCGTCGGCGCCAGCTTCCCAGGGTCGCCCAGGGTTATCTTGGCAAGATTGTATCCTTTGATTCCATCCCATCTCTTAAGGAATTGAGAGTCGTGAGGCCGTAGGTGTCACTGGGCCCTAAAATTTTCAGTCCAGCCGCTTCCCTGACTAAAGAATCGGTAATGCGACTTTTACTCCTGTCGTGCCCTTTAACCCACCTCAGGATAATATTGTTATTTGCCGAGGCGTTAGCTAAATCTTGGTGGCACTCTAGTACTAGCCCCAATATAAAACGTTGTCTTTTCAAGGCTAATAGGGCTTGTCTACTATCAGTGCAGATTGTTGTTTTTGCCAGCTCTGTTTGAACCATGCTGGTATTGTTTCCCATTCCCCACTCAATCCATAGGCTTAGTGCTCTGGAGTAAACTCCACATACTGAGCCTTCTTTCATTTTTGAGC
Organism: Galerucella calmariensis; assembly: GCA_910591675.1. Taxonomy (NCBI): domain Eukaryota; kingdom Metazoa; phylum Arthropoda; class Insecta; order Coleoptera; family Chrysomelidae; genus Galerucella; species Galerucella calmariensis. Next base: position 327,613 of record CAJUYG010000151.1, on the reverse strand, counting down.
CATCTGTATATATGCGTATTGCATTATTTGCAGCAATGTTCTGTTTAGTCATTAGGTTATAGTTAAAATAATATCATCAATAAACATGAATGCCGATAAGCATCATATACCTCTCGGAAATGTAGATGGAAACTCAAGGGCTGCCGCTCATTAGAAATACATTAGGAATAAATATTGGAACTTTATAGGGTCAATTCTATATGAAGTGGTTAAAAATTAACTGCACCCCGTTATATTTGTCGATTCTTCATTGGTAAATATGTAAAACAAGTTGTTGGTATTCATACTATTGGGGCTGTTTTGTTTCAAAGAAAATTACATCATTCTAAAAATTGGTAAATCCTCAGCTCTACACAGTGCACTTGTTTCGCAGATCCTCGGCTACTATACTTGTAGAAAATGATGAAGGTTGTCCGGTGACAGAAATTCGTCACGATGACGTACTAGGATAAGGTTATTTATTAACGTCAGCTGTAATTTACAGCATCTAGAGGGCGTAATTTGTAGTCAAAATTTTTGTGTTTTTAGTTTTACAAGAGCTAACCTATTTTTCCAAATGTTTTATTTTTTCAGTTAATGCTGGAGCATGGCAAACATGTATTGTGTGAAAAACCTTTGACCCTTAATGAAAAACAAACTAAAAAACTCCTTGGAATATCCAAGGAAAAGAAATTATTTCTAATGGAAGCAGTATGGTCGAGGTGCTTCCCTGTTTACAAAGAAATGAAGAAAATAATTGAATCTGGACAAATTGGTGAAGTAAGTAATAAGAGCTTGAAATTTTTTTTGTTCTCTTGTTAGCGATTTTTATAATCACTCCCCGAAATATTAGTATTGAATAATTTAGAGGTTCATCATCATGCTCTCAGCTGTCACTTCCTCAACACCCCTTATTACACTTCGAGCTGCTTTCCAGCTGACCAAATGTTTATGTGCTCTTAACGCTGCACTTGAAACACGAGCGCTTCGAGCACAATGGTGGATCTGGAACAATTCATAACCAATAAATAGATTCAGTCACTTCTACTAGTCGTTGCCTGTCGATATATCGAGTTAGGTATTAAGATCAAAAATATATTTAAAAGGTGAAGAAGGGACAGACAAAAGACAATAAGATTCGATTAGCAAGAAAACTGAGCCAGAGAGAAAAAAGGGCTGTAGTATTACATTGGAAAACACGAAGGGTCAAGGTACGAAGATCAAAGATACTTAAGAGGTGAAAAAGGGATAGAAGAAAGCTACAAGATAAAATATACTTGAAAGGTGGAGAATATGCCAGCGTAAGGTGAAGAAAGGTCAGACCAAAAGCTAGAGGAAGAATCAATTAGCAACAAGAGTAAGCTAGAAAGGATAGAGTGGCTCTATTATAAGCTGAAACTGCAGTATTCACTGGGAAAAGGGAAGATCTGAAGTATTAAGATCAAATATATTTAAAAGGTGAAGAAGGAGACAGACAAAATACAACAATAAGATGCATTTAGCCAGGGCTCTATTTTTGCGGTGCCATGATATTCCATAAATATTAGTCATCGACAAAGTACCTACCCATACTAGGTATACCGTAGACTATGTGGTTTACCAAGAAAAAATCGTCTATTGTAGATAGGTACTTATTGATTTATTTCATGCATTAAGTAACAACTTCTTTAATTTTTAGGTTTTCCAAGTAGATGTGAACTTTGGTGTTCCTATTATACAAATCGATCGAATTAAAAAGATGGAGTTGGGAGGTGGCGTAATTCTAGATTTGGGTGTATATCTTCTACAATTTCAACAATATATTTTTCGTGGCTCAAAACCGACAAAAGTACTGGCCACTGGCATTTTAAATGAAGATGGTATTGACAGTAGTGTTGCGGCCGTGTTAACTCATGATGGTGGTAAAATAGCCGTAATTTCTGCATCTGGAGTCGTTAAATTGTCTTGTGAAGGTAGATGTATTATAATGTCAATTTGTTCGTGGAGTAAAGTTTGAGATGGTATAGACTTTTATAAAATTAAACTTGCCACTCAATGTGCAATGTGTTAATTATCTGGTATGGACTAATATCTAACTTTTTTTCCAGCTAGAGTATCCGGCACCAAAGGCTATATTCGAGTACCGATGTTTTGGTGTCCAACTTCTATAGAGGTTAATGGGGAGCACAGAGAATTTGCACTTCCAAAGAATGATGGTAAATTTGTGTACTCAAATAGTGCCGGCTTAGCTTACGAAGCTGAAGAATCAAGGAAATGTATTATGGAAGGTAAATTGGAATCTCCTCAAATGACACATAACGAAACGTTGGAACTAGCACAACTTATGGATAAACTTAGAGCTGCAGTTGGTGTAGTATACTCGGCAGACAATGAAACGTACTAAAATCAGAAGTGTTATAAAATTTTTATAACCAATTAATTATTTAATAAAATAATTAAATTATTATATGGCATTGTTACTTATTCACCTTATTCTAGGAGGTTCAGTTGCTCCATTTCGTTTAAAAATACACTCTTTATTCGAACACAGCTCAATACTACTGTACCATGAAAATTGTTGCCGAATTTTCTCCAGACATCTTCAGCCTGCTGATGGAAGCAGCGTGGACGCATTTACTTTACATGCTTTACATTAACAAGTTGTTCATAAATATTGATTAATGTATAAATGAACTGCTCGAAGATATATATTGAGGCAGCGGCAGTTCCTCGAAGGAGGCTGAGATTTATCCAGCAAATAGCACCAGAGATATTTTGTTGATTATTCTTTATTTTATTTTCCGTTTATCTAAAATTTTTTAATTTTACAATTAACTCCCCGTTTTCACTACTTATTTTAGAATCTGACGACAACAGTACCCTGTGGCTAGATTCCCAAACCTCGAAAAATGTGTTGCTCAACACAGCTGCCGTTTTTTCTACCAGTCCAATTGCTAATACCGTAAAAATTAGCGGAAATGGCAACACTCTCAGGAGGAGAGTTTCTAGCGGTTGCGATAATATACGAACCAATACGAACTACGGAATACAAAATAAGAGCATGGGTTCGTGCGTGCTTGTTTTGTTTTAGATGATTAGCGGGAATAATCAAGTTTTGTTTTTCTTGATACTTTTAAATTAATATTTGAACAAACAGATGTAATTTTTCAAATTTTACAACATGAATTCACTGATATAATTTATTTAAGAGAGCGTTTGAAGCATCTTATTGATAAAATTTCAAGTTTCCGTAATACAGAATTTCTTTTTAATATTTTATTTGAAAATTTTTCAACTAATGAGGCTCCTCCCGTGAAAAGGAGGAAAACATATAATTTGGTAGATAAGAAACTACATTATAAACAACTTTTTTATGAAATTTTAGATACTATTACCCAAAGGTCAAATTGAGATTCAATTTTCCGATTTACATGAATAATTGAGGTTTTTCGACTTTACGAATAAATGCTTATTTGAATGTTTTTGATAAACATTCCAATACACTTTTAGATAACTTAGTTCTAAAATATAAATTTTTTCATAAAATAGCAATGCACAATTAATTATGCGAACAAAAAAAATTTTCTGGCGAGAGAAAGTTATACCTCCACGTTGGTTCTTACTGGGCCACAATTAATTTTGTCACTGAAGTAGCTGGTACGGTCGCTGGGCAAAGGTTAAATTAACTGGCTGAGTAGAGTATAGTTTGTTCAGCCATCCTTTGCCGTTACGTCATAATGGGTGACGTATTCTGCTGTTTTACGTATGTCTTATATTACTTGAATGTTATTTTACACTCAACCTCAAAATTATAATCAATGAAAGGCTATCCAGAACACGTGACCATCTGACATACAAAATGGCCGTTGGTAGACACACAAAAGATCATTTACCTGCGTTTTGCATATGTGCATAGTTGTGTTAATAGTTTTTTTCTATTATTCGTGTTTAAAGTTTAAATAATGGCTTGTTCCAATAAAAGTGATTATCTATTGACGTTAGAGAGTGACTGTAAAGAAATTACCATAAGATACAAGGAAAAGATAAGAGTTATTCAGGGTATTGATCCTTACACACTCATGAATAACCCTACTCCTATTGAAGAAACTCAAGAAGTCGACTTTCCACCTTTTTCTTCTGATCTTTGATAGTTCATTCCATTCAGGTTTGTGTGGATAGTGTAATTCACTAGGTATTCGATAAAATCTAACATTATTACGATCTCCTCGACTTCCACAATTAACCACACAACAAGTAGTAGGCATATTTTCTAGTTTCACACTGAATTATTTATAATTAATCACAATACAATAAAGAACTGAACCTTTAGATTAAAGAAGACCACAGAAGACGAGTAAATTGACCGAACCAAACAGATTTCACATACAATAATATCATAACAAAAGATTTGTGTGTCTACCAGCGGCCATCTTGAAAATCATCTGACAGCATCTTGTATAGGTCTATTGTTTTCAAAATATGACAACTGAACTGTCAAAAGTAACAGATGAAACTTATGTCGACCTCAGATGAGAAATACGTTAATGACGTCATAATTCCGTCTCATCCATTTCATGAATGAGAGTGCAAGCTGGACAATGTATGACGTAACGGCAAAGGATGGCTGAACAAACTTTACCTATATTTTTATGTCCAGCCTCCTCTCTTAAAAAGTTTACGTCACTGAATTAACGCCACTACATTAACAAGCTGTTTATAAACATTGGTTAATGTATAAATGAGCTGCTCGATGACATACTTTGAGGAACCATAAAATAAAACAAGTACATATAAATATTTATTATAAAAATAAAAAATGAGTATTATGTATAAAAAATAAATATTTTTTTGCAAAGAATCACTAAAACCATTGTTAAAATGGCCTTAAATATCAAGTCATACCTCATTTAAAAGGTCTGATAAATCTGTAAAGAGAACCAGACAAGGATTAAATAACAATGGAAGGCTGGTATCAAAGGCAAAACAAAATTATCGAATAGATAATTACCAGACCTTTCAAATAAGGTATGACTTGATATAGTCAAAAGCGCTCTTATCGTGCGGGTTCAAAGGTCACTAACCATATGTATCCAATCAGAAGACACAGAGGTTACCAAAATGTGAGATTACAAATATACCCGGAGAAAATAGTGATGGTTGATGTTTCCTGCACACTGGTTGACGGGTTTCCACTTTTTCATTCATACTCGAAATAATCTATCAGATTAAGTACCATTTTTTTGCTTGAGGATGCAAAATACCGCAAAATTGCTTCTTATTATTCATATTGTCACTTTAAATTGTCAAAGTGACATAACTGACATTTAAATAAAAACTTCGCTAGTAAAAGACTTTTTAGAATCGCTGAAAACTGAATACATATTATCCTTTTTTCTCCCGTCAAAATTGCATAAATCTGTCTTATTCATCTTACGGATTTTATTTGGAAGTTATGACTAAACGCAATAAAAGAAAACAAAAACGGTGATAATGTCTTTGTTGAATCGTATGACCAGCATGATAAGACTGCATTCGACTATACCTAATGCCGTTTGAAAAAATTGGAAGGGTATGTCTAGTAGGAGGGGTGAATCTGACGTTTATGACATTAGCTCTGTGGAAGATAATACTGTGGGGTTGCTAGTGAAGGAACGGAGCAAAGCGATGGAAGTGGGAGTGAAGTATAGAGTTCGATTCAAAGAAGAATGGGCCATGACGGGCACACTAAACTAAGACAGAAATCAGTGCGTTCTCTCTCCACTCCACTGGAATACCGATTAATTCACCAAACGCCAGCCTCATTCTTCTTTGAATCGGAGTCTAGTGTATAACAGAAGTTTCTTTTATAAATTCAAACTACTCCAAAATGTATAACTTTAATTGTAGGTTGTTCGTTATCGCCTTCCTCTTCTCCATCCTCCTTTTTGACCGGAGCAAAATCTTTCAGATAATCCTCGTTAGGATGACACAGTGGCAAACTGTCTGCCAATTCTTTTTGTGGATTAGTAACATGAGACGGTGGAGGTGGTCTTTGAGGTCTTTTTATTTCGGGTACTATAAAAGCAGTTACAGTATCGGAAAATTTGACTTTGGGTTGATGTTTCTTATTATTCGAATTAGGAATATTTGGAGTTGATGACGGAAACGATATTAAATCTTCACTATTTGAATTGGAATACAATTTCGGTAATGGAGGCGCAACTACTTTCCCAACGGGTGCAGGAGATTTTTTTGTATTGTTTAACGAAGAACTAGCTGTATTAAACTCTGGAAACTTACTATTGCCCAAAAACGATGTACTTGTAACAGAAGAGTTGCTAAAAACATTTCCGTTCAAAGAAAAAGCGTTGCTTACGATCGGATTGGTAGAAAAACTTTCTTTAAAGGATTGACTTTGTATATAAGGCATATTATTCGCATTAGTTGAAGGTACTGTAAATGGCAGAGGTGGTGGTATCATATTATTACAAGTACTCATAACAGTTTTACTAAAAGTACTAGGTACTTGTGGTGACTTAACGTAGGTGGCTCTCGGAGTGTAATTGTACCTAAAGCAATCACTTAAATTAGTAGTGATCGGCAAATTTTGTTTTTCGTTTATTGGTTTATAAGTAGTTGGATCGGGCTGATTAAAATCAGTGGCAAGGCAATTATCCGAGCTGAGAGGTAACGGTGGCACATATACCGTTTTTGTAGATGATACTTCCTCTCGTTGATTCTCAAAAGAGCTTTGATCTTCACTAGAGCTACTTTCACTTTCTGAGCATTGGGAACACGACGAACGAGAGCAATTTGATGCTGAAACAATAAATATTCAATTAGAGAATATATGCAAAGATTTAATGTAACCAATATTAATTAATTATTATAAAACAGGGTTCATAGCGACCTGGAATACCTGGAGAACCTGGAAAAGTCAGGGAATTTAAAGATGGTCAGGGAAAACATCAATTTCAACAGAAATAACCAAAAATGTCAGGGAAATTTTTCCCCTACCTGGAAAATAATTATTGATCTTTCCCCTTCAAGTTTAGATAAAATTATTGATCGTACCCCATAAACTTTAACCATTCTTTTATTATTTTTTATACCTATGAAATAAAAAGAGATAGCTAACTGGGACATGATACTAAAGGTTTATGAAGTAGAACTAGTAAAATTTTGGAAAGAATATCAAACATTTCTTATATCAGCAGTAAAAAAATTGCTGAAAAATCATGCTTAAAATATAATTTGGCAAAGTATATTACTTGTTTTGACCCAAGAATATTTATGGATTCTGTACAAAATGCAAATAAATTGATTCAATACTTTTACGATAAACATAATAACGAGTAGGCAAGCAGAAAAAAGTTTTTGTCAATTTAAAAAACTTGCATCTGATTGAACATTTTTTAGGAGCTAAAAACTACGACTACAATAAAAAATGACTCACAGAACATATTATAAAGACTTTCTCGAAAAATAAAATAAAAATTCAATTAAAAAGTTGATGTTAAAAAGAGAAAAAGGGAAGCTGAGAGTAAAATCTATAATTTGGATTAAAAAGAGAAAAATCGAAAACGAATCAAATACTAGCTAGTTTTTAATAAACACTGAAATTAATGACCTAAGACAAACTTCAAGTACTATCGTTACCTAATTTTTCTAATGTATTGGCCAATCTGCAGGGAATAATTTGTTGTTACCCTGCAGATTTTGTGATGCGAGTCTGGGGTTTTTTGTCCTGAAGAGTTTTATTTATTTTTTTGTATACTTAACTATTTGTTTTTATGTTACATTTTTTTATTTGTTCAATATTTTTGTGTGTTTATTCCTTTCAGATTTTTTTTTTAAATTTTGTTTATAAAAATGAGACATATGTATTGGTTTTTTCAAACGTGATGCTTCTTCCCTGTGTACTATGGGTTTGAATGAAAATAACTTTTTTAGTGTGAGTGTGAGGGGAGGAAGGAGTGAGCTTAGGAAGAATTTCATTTGCCACAGACTTACTTTTTTAGTGGATACCTAAAAGTGACCTGGAAAAAAAATTGTGGGTCTAGGAAATCCTGGAACAGTCAGGGAATTTTATTTTGTAAAATGACTATGAACCCTGTAAAGAACTGATTGTTAGGTAGTTAATAGTTCTATAATGTCTTTATATTTTATCATTAACCCACTAACCTTCACTAGAACACCTGCTTAGTAGAGCAGAGGCTTGAGCTCTTGCGGCAGCTGCCATTTCAGTTTCTCCAATTTTCACTGCGATATAATGAAGATCCATAAACAAATCATGATGACCTACATCAACAGCTAATAAAAATGCAGTTTCAAACATTTCCGCTCGTACTAACTGATGAAAAAATCGCCTTGTTAGGGATATAACCTAAAAATATAAGTGATTCAATTATTTAAGTAATCAGTACTTGAAAATAGCAGCACTATTGACTTTATGAGAAAAAGGTAGATACATCAATTGTAGGTAATTGTCTTTAGTCTCATTTTGTATACAGGGTGTTTTATTGGGAAAGGGGCTAACTTTAACTGTAGATGGGGATTAGTTTGGAGCTTCCAGAAACCTATATTTAATGTTTCTTCTGCACTTTATAACCGAGATACAGGGTGTTTTATAAATGTATCTTATTTCTTTCAAACCTCATAACTTCCGAGTTACCGTGTATATTATTTCGAAATTTCCGGCTTAACAAAAAATTTCAAAACTCGTATTTCTTAAAAACAACACCCTGTATATAGATTTTTTTAATTGCTTTTTATAATTGGAAAGAGTATTAAAAATCGAATCTACTATTCCCTTTTTATTTTTCCGCAGACAATTTTACTACCAAAAATTTACCGTCAAAGTAATAATTTACGCACGTTTTAGGGGTTAAAAATGGTATCGGAGAGGTTTTTTTTTTATTTTTTAGCTTGAGATGAAATCTATTTAATGCATCTAGAGCAGCATCCTAGAAATTCAATGGAGTTTGTATGTTTACAAGTACAGACCACTAAAAAATGTGATTACAGGGCCGTACTTAGAAATACTCATTCAATATGTTTCGAATATTTCGAACACCCTGTATAAGGATGTGTATCTGGAAACTATGCACTTCTACATTTAGAATAACAAATTTATACAGGGTAACTCGGAAGTTATGAGGTTTGAAAGAAATATGATAAATTTATAAAACACCCTGTATCTCGGTTATAAAGTGCAGAAGAAACATTAAATATAGGTTTTTGGAAGCTCCAAAGTGATCCCCATCTACAGTTAAACTTACGCCCTCTCCCAATGAAACACCCTGTATAACTGTTTTTATCGTAAAATAAGTGTTGTATTGTCAAAAAACTACTTTTAGGTACCATTTTTCCAATATGGCGACGTAAGCGGCAAAAATACGAGAGAGCAAAGTCAAAATTCGGAAAGAGCACATCACAATCTAAAAATTCACTAATTTTCAAAACCCAGCTAACCACTATTTTTCAAACCAAATGTCTGTATTAAATACAAAATGAATAAAAATATTCTTACCTGACCTCCATAGCGATGTCTAATCTGTGAAGAAATAGGTACTGGACTATTGTGATAACATCCCAATACATTCTGTAATTGTTGAGCAACCTCGTCATTCAAGGGCCTTCTAAGTAAACACGCAACAATTTTTTGTAAAACAAAAAAACTGTCTTCTTTAAATTCCCAAGATAGTAATAACTTAATTGCTTTATCAATTTTTCCTAGATGTAGATAATTCTGTATTAAACATTTGAAAGTTAATGATTTACTGATATGTGATATTAAAGCTATTGGGCCTTGTTCGAATGTAACAAGTAGATTTTTTGGACCCCAATGAATGGACGCTACACTGAATTGCAAGTTGAAATAAGTAGATAGATTAAAAATTGGAGTAGGTAGACAATCTTCATTCAATAACTGGCTTTTAATACAAGTCAATGCAGTATCAAAATACTGTAGCTGGCCTTTATCATTTCCGACTGCTACTACAGCTTCGTCTGGATGCCAAGCTAGCAAAGTTGGAATAAAACTAGTTTTAATGGTTCTCGTTGAACCTCTGTTACGATCTAGTAATGCTAAAGAACCATCTATACAGCAAATTAACAGTCTATTTTCAAGTTTACTTAAAGCTGAGCAGCTGACTTGAGTTTGTAAAGGTACTGATGTTACTGACATTCTTTTCAGATTATTTCCTACCAATTCAAAATTGCTTACTTCCACTGATACAGCACCTAGAAATACAAATACAATTTTAAATTAAAGCTTTAATGTTTAAAAAACATAAATAAGTGTAAAAACTGTTACAAAAAACCATTAATATTTGGGTAAAATAAGTATACCTCTTTGTGTAACTTTTTGTTCTATTAGAATCAATGTCCGGTTAGTAAATTTGCTGACAACTACCTCTAAAGGTTCGGCATCAGTCTTTTTATAAGAGAGCAATTCAGGATCACGAACTCCAATCCAATACAAATGTAAATTTGCTCGCTGATGGTCTTTTGCTAGAGGGCTCCAAGGCTGGGGGTGTTCTGTTCCAGCTTTGCCCCAAACAGCAAGCCATTCTCCATAATAATTTAGCATTCGCCTAGGTCCACCTTCCAATACCCATCCATCTTTCCACTGACCACCGTAACCCAGTACATGACCATCATTACAAATGCATATTACTTGGTTGCCAAAAATTATGCCTAAAACACAAATTGACATTTAAACAAAATCCCAACCAATTTTACACTATTTATTATGTCAATATTAACTTATTGTTGAGCAGTAGAAAGTAATTAAAAGTTTTCAATATTTATTTACATAACAGTACAAATTATTTACTGGCTCTATATAAAGATGGATTTTAGATGTAAACACTCACACTTAACATCTAACATACTGATGCCAAGAAATAATAATGAATATTCACAGAGCACAATATTCACAAAATTAATAAAATAACTGTCTTTACAGTCTGTTGTATTTACAAACTTTGGAAGAAGCATGGTAATTATTAATAGACAGTGAATGAATTTGCATGCATTTTAAAATAAAAGCATGTAAAAGTCCATTATTAAACATTTAAATTATAATTTTATTATGTGTAAATAATACTTGAACTTACCATCACAAATAATGTTGGCTTGAAGTTTTGCTGCCAATTGTTTGTCCAGAACAATATTGGTTAGATCACCATTATTATTTGTTGATAAAGTTACTAAAAGGCCAGTTGATAATAAAAGAAAAATTTTATTTCCTTCAAAAACAAAACAAACAATTCTACTTTGTATCAGATAGTCTTCTAATTCTTTCAACTTATCCTTAAGTCTCTGAGGTCTTTTGTTAAGAAGATACCAACTGATACCACGCTGCTCACAATATTGCTTTTTAGTTTGACTATAAAGACTCTCAACCCCATCCTTTTTAGCATAGTACCTAGAAAATACAAGTTGTATAGAACTAAAAAGTAACAGTTACATTATTTAAGGATACCTAACATTTTCTGAAATGAAAATAAGAGATCAATTTTCTCATTGAAAAAAATTTTTGTTTAAAACATAAATGCGGTGAATGTTATCTAACAAATTTGTTTTATTTGTTGGGGTGCTTTTAACTATCAACTTTTTAAAAGTTCTGATGGGAATTGACACTCAAAACCAATTCAGTGTTCTTGGAGATTTTGTGTTATTGTAAGTGTATTAATTTGAAATGAAAACTAAACTTTAGGTGATAAATATAGTAGAAATTACCTAAAAGAGCCATAATCTGTGTTCTTGACGACAATATCTTCCTGAGTTGTCCAAAAGTGAATTTCACTAAGTAAAGAAACCATTTCATTCACGTGAAATTATACAAATATATTTTCAAACATATTCTACTCATTTTTTTAACAAATTATACAAAATCCTCAAACACCATTTGGAAGTTTAGCAACAAGTAAAACCGTATGTACATTTGGGTTAAAAATTAGTATGTTTAGTCTCTCTCGCAAATGTTTTTACCAATTTCACACACAACAATACTTGATAATAAATACTATTCTATTCTATAGTTTTTCCTACATTACAATACACAATAGCTTACAATCACCTGACAATAGTGTCCATATTTATTTATATTTATTATTTATACATACGTTTGATATTTTCATAGAGAAATAAATATATATAACGGATAATGAGAGTGGTCACTTGTCGTTTCCAGTAGTAACAGTTGGCATTGCAGCGCACCAGGAAGGGGTGTCGGAACTAATTTATACAGGCGCCATATTTAAATCTGCTAGTTTGAAAAAAGTACTTTGGAAATGAAGAAAGGATAATGCTTGGTGAATGTACGGTGGTAGGGTCGGTAGGGTGAAGCTGAGCAGCTGCTCTAGTGGTAAAGTGGTAGTTTTATCTTGAAGATGTTGGCTGCTGGTAATTTTCAGTTCTATAATTTACTTCAAGTTAAGAATGAGAAGAAATGAATGAACGTCAACTGTCAACTTTTTAGTGTAAATGACGTTTGTAATGTAGGGAAACGCGAAACCTAAAATTTTGAAAAAATTGTAAAGAAATACAAAATGACTAAATCTGTAACATATTTTGTCTTCATTATTTTTTATATTATTTTTACTGTACAAGCTTTGCCAGATGAAGGCAAGTGGAATGAAAATTTAACATCTGTAAGTGAAAACAAATTATTCGCTTTTCATCATGATTTTATACATTACTAATAAATATTATATTTCAGGTAGACAATAGTATCTATCTGTATAAAAGTTTATACAAAGGAGCAGAAATCTTAGTGGGAAGTAAGTTTTTCAATAATTGACTTCGATTATCATTATTAATTTTTTTGGATTTTTAGTAAATTGTGATTCCAACAAACAAGATTTAAAAATAGGCATAAGTTTAGTTATCATTCAGTCGAATTGCTTTGATATTAAAGCTGCTCTCAACAAAATTAAGAAGGTAGGTTCAGCTCTGATTGATAATTTATATTGCCTTAAAATATGAATCATCTAATGTAATAAAAATTGATTGTTATAATAAAATAATTAATTTTTTATTATATTTAGAGCAGATCCAAATAACACTAAATATAACTGTTGAATTATTGATTTAGTAGTCAATTTATTTCCTAAATAATAAAACATATTATTCACATCAGATGAAAAAACTACATAGGATATTTGTATTGACAAATATTACAAAATTAAATAGCTGATAGTGTCTTACTCACTCAAGGCTTTTCCATGGCTATCAAAATTAGTCATCTGATTTGATTTGGTATATTGCTAAATAATAAAAAAACATTTGAGCTTTTTTTATTTTTCAGGAAATTACCTTACCACCTTCAGAGAATAAAAATTCATCTAAAATTTACCATACTAATGAAACATATGATTGCAATAATAATATATTCATTAAAGAAAACTCTGCTACAACATCTAAATCAAAGACACGAAGTAACAAACAACCAATTCATATAATAACCCATGATGGAGTTTATGTTTTGGCTCTCGTCGTTAGTACAAACACTACACAATACAGTGTTGGAGTTCATATAGAAATGAAAAATGATTATGGTTACCTCTCAGCTGCAGATTGGCCTTTATTACCTTTTTATGGATGTATGTGCATATATTATGTCATCTTGGGAATAATCTGGTTAATACTATCATTTTCACAATGGCGAGACCTCTTGAGAGTACAGTTTTGGATTGGAGGTGTTATATTATTAGGAATGTTAGAAAAAGCAACATTTTATGCTGAATATCAAAGTATCAATAATACAGGAGTTAGAGTACAAGGAGCTATGTTATTTGCAGAATGGATATCTTGTGCAAAAAGAACTTTAGCTCGTATGCTCGTTGTTATTGTAAGTTTAGGTTTTGGTATTGTAAAACCCAGATTGGGAGCAACTTTACATAGAGTGGTTGGTGTTGGCCTTTTATACTTCCTTTTAGCTGCATCAGAGGCATATCTGAGAATTACTAAGGCAAAAACAGACAGTAATAGAGATATGCTAGTGGCATCTGTACCTTTGGCAGTATTGGATTCTGCTATTTGTTGGTGGATATTTTCTGCTTTAGTAAATACTACAAGAACATTAAGATTGAGAAGAAATGAAACTAAATTAACTCTCTACAGACATTTTACCAACACCTTAATCTTTTCAGTGTTGGCGTCTGTTTGTTTCATGTTATATTGTATTAAGGATCACCACTTTGTAGAGTGCTTAGTTGTTTGGAAAGATATTTGGGTGGAAGAAGCTTATTGGCATATACTATTTTCTTTATTATTATTAGTTATAATGATATTATGGAGGCCAACAAATAACAATCAAAGATATGCTTTTGTTCCACTCCTGGATACCGGAGATGATGCAGAAGAGGAAGAACAGCTTGTTAATGATGCTTATGGGGTTAAAGTGAGAGTCCACCATCCTAAGAATAATACACCCCAAAGGACATCAATTGATGATGATATCAAATGGTTAGAAGAAAATGTTAAAAGTGATCCAGCTCTTCCTATTTTAGATTCAGATGAAGAACTTGTTAATACAAGATTTGAAGTGTCAAAGATGCAGTAAATATCTTGCCGTTTAAGTACTTATTTGTTTTTCAAATGACTAGTTTAGTTTTTGCGGAAAAGACTGACTTATCCAACTTTAAAATAATTGTAAATTTAGGAGTAAGAATATGAACATTGTAAATATTTGAGAATATTTTATTGACAATATAGTTACTCTATGTAGTTATATTCAGGACTAGACTGTAACTTGAATATAAATGATTCAAATCAAATTGTCAAGTCAAGTTATCAAATCGGAATTAGGCGCCATCAGCATTGTGTTATCCTGTAAGATTTCTATCAATGAGATGTTGAAATAGTTTGACATCACCAGCCTTGTTGAAACAACATTTCAATATCAGAATCTGATGCTAAGCATGCAACTGTCACTAATAACTTTTGATTGCCCAAATAGATGTCTTCATCTCTTATCTATTCATTTTAGTTACAGAATAGGGCCCATTAGTAGATAATATTGTCATATTTGAATTTTATAAGTGAAAAAGATCAAAGTTTGAAAATATACACCTAAAATTGATAAAATATTCTCCTTAAATGAATCTTTATAACTTGAATTCGCACAACTATGTAAATATAGCTCAGTATTCTTTATCTTAAAAATGTATTATAAAAAATATTTGTAATAAGTGTGACTATTGTAGTTAACTATTTTTAAATGCTTAAAAGTTGCTTCAAAATAAAATATATTTTAAAAATCTAGTCATCAAGCTACATATACATATTTAACATTAATTTTTCATTTCAAATTATAGTCTTGTTAATGAATGTGTAGAACAGGCTTTGATTTTGATGATTTTTTAAACTCAAAACCTTTGGTGAAATTGTTTGCAATATATCCTTGTTGTATCTTGTCGATTGTTCTAATATTTGGAGTTTATTTCAGTTTTTCGTTATGATAAAGGGGCTTCATCAAAAAGGGACGTAGGTCAAACAAGGTAGAGGCAGAGATTTAAGATCCGAGGATAAAAAATCTATTCTTTTTAAATGTTTTTACGAAGGAAAAGTATTTGGCACGTATGCTTTTTTGACAAAATTTCAATTATCATTGTTTTAAAAATTATGTAGGATATAAGTTCGGTTTTTTTTATGAATTTTTCATCTGTATTCATGTATTTTGTGTTAATCGTTGTTTTGAATCACTAGATTTTTATTGATTTTGTATCTTAGATATCTTAGCATTTGTGTAAATTCCTCGACTTTTTCTTGTCTGTCATTATCCAAATGAATTTCTTCTTTATGTTCGCCTTCTCCAATTTTTGCAAGCCCAGTGAACTGAGTGACCAAATCAAACTAAATAAATGACATATTTATTATGTTTGACCACTGTTACTTAACATATCGTTTGCTTTTAAATAGTTATTTTGTAATATGTATTAAAATAAAGGTATCAAAAATAATTATACATTTTATTAATAAATAATTAAATAGATTAGATATTTTTAACAGTTGATATCATAAAAAGAGAATTTTCATAACCAAAATCATTCGATATCTGTCTATAGGTTCTACAACCAAAGGTTTCGCTTATTATTTGTATTATTATGGTCGGGTAGTTATTGCCAAATTGTTTATTAATATTATAGTACTAGTAGATAATATGTTAGAAATGGGTAATCTTAAGGAATATTCAATGGAAGTACTATTAAACATATCTCTCTTACACCTTATTATAAACCTGCACAATTTGGTACGGGGAATTAAGGGACTACAAAAGCCACTTTGGCTACAGTCATTGTACTCTGATGAAAATGAGTTTACAAAAATTATAGTAGCACAAGTTTTAGATTATTCCAAAATTATCCTATTTACACGCAGTTTTGAACTGCCGGCACAGGTTAAATTGTCACCTCTTAATGGAAGGATTTTTTGTCATTTAGCACAAAAGTAAGTGAAAGATAGATTGTAAATCCAATACTTAGTGAACTAAAAAAATTGTGAAATAAATTCAGTTTTTCTTAAATTGTTTATAAACAAGTGCTGATAGTTTTTCAATCAATTTGAAGATTTATTCTATAGATATGGTAAATATGGCAGCAATAACAGAAATATTTTAAAACATGCACCAGATAACTCAAATAATGATAAATACAAATCAACAACCAGTGGCGGCTGGAGAGAGGAGGATTTTAGTTTTGAAAATCAGTTGGATTTTCATTTGAAATCGCCAGTTTGTCAAACAGATCTAAGAAATACTTTATTTTGGTAGTTTAAATCATTGTCAACATTTTCTATAAATGATGATAGTAATTAAAGTATGGAAAAAGCAACAACTGATTACAGAGAGGTTTGGCTTCCGGTCGTTAAAAAATCTTTTCCGTCGACCGTGTATTAACATATGCTATTAACGTTCTCCAAATTAGACAAAATCATACATTAATGCATGATTTACCTACATTAATCAACGATTTTCTGTAGGCAACCCAACGCACATCGTATACATTATATTTATATTGAAAGTTACCTGTGGTGTAGGCAACCAAACATACAATAACGTCTTCCAAAAATGAATCGTAGTATAGAATACTTCCAGTTTTTGACTTACCTATCGTTTTATTTCATTATTCTACAAAATCATAATAATTAGTGTCAAGACATCCAAAAAAGAATTGAAGAAAAACGAAAACAGTGACATTTGAACCGGCGACCATTTCTGTGACATTTCAATGTCATTATTTATTTTTGACAGTACTTACCTATGAAACAAATGAAAATAACAGTAAGGGATTACGAAAAAGTATTAACATTTCCAAGTACGTCATTGTGACGCATTTCTGTTCCGGGACAACCTTCTAATATAACCTCAAAACTAATCATAGAACACGATGACATTCTTAACAACTGCATTTACATACTTTTATATTTTCCAACTAATACACAAATTTACCAAAAACAATTGGGAAAAGTAGAATTCGATAGATGGCGCTCTGAAATGTCAATGTTATCTTAGCAACGATTAAAACAAATCAGCTGCCGTATAAGCCCCCTGATACTTAAGTGGTTTTATTTTGCTGTTTTAGTTATTTTCAGTTTGTGTTTTGTGAAACTTTTTCTTTGATTGTGCTTTAGTATTTTGTATTGTTAAACTAAATTTTGACTCCTAAGATTTTTATTTTTGGGTATAGTATGGTTGATATAAACGAATTATTTTACTCGTTGCGACAGTTACAATTTTTTCCGCCAGAGGTCTCATTGAATTCTACTCCGCCCAATTAACTTTTGTTCTTGATTCATATTTAAATCAGTAAAAATGCCATTTCCATCCATCTTTCTGAATGTTGTCCCTCTATTGTTACACTATTCAAATTTTTCTCAAATTAAGATCATTTATAATGAATGAGTAATTATTTCAGGGATATTTCTTTAGTAAGGTATCTATTTGTATATTAATATTTTTTAGAGCAATAGCCGGATATTTTAAGTTAAAATTATACATCCGTTTGCTGCTGTCGATCACTATGTTTTGCTGCTTTAAACTTAATAAATATTGTAATTTATAGGTAGCATGTTATTAAAAAATATAAAATATATATTCAAAGGAACATTTTGTAATTAATTTCAAACCAGATTCAATTCGTTGGACAGTGTGGTCATAATTTTTGCAGGTCTAGACACAACAACAATCTACACTTAACAAATCATTTAAAAACTGAACAACTTATTCACCATATATGAATTCCTTTAAATATGATAATGTTAAAGCATGTAATACATTTTTTTAAATACTACCACTTTTAGCAAGCAATATTTATTATGTAAATAATACTGATTCTTCTGTAATGCAACTACAGCCGTTAAATCAATCTTTCAACAACATTCTCGAGTGGTGCAGTTCAATACATTACTTATTTGTTTGTTGAATAATCAATTTATTTTTCTGCCTAGTAATTTTAGCTTGTGGAGCTGGAATCACTGACTGTAACTGTCTTGGTACGATTTCATGTCTTGCTATGCTGGTAATTCTCGTTATTAAACTACTACTTTTTCCAACTTGCTTGCTACCACTACCAACTGATCCTGGTATTAATTTATTTCCATTCACTCTGGGTATCACCTGATCTGAATCAGCCGTACTATCGTTTGCAAGGTGTCTTAACACTAAATGAATTTTATCTTCGTGCTGTTGCTGCATCAAAACCATTCTTCTTTCTCCTTCCAATCGTACTTGTTGAAGTGTATGACTCAAATTTTGCAAGCGATATGCTAAATTTTCATTTTGGTTTTCGTATTCTATCACTTGGACTTCGAGTTTCTTACTGCTACTTCTTAAATCTACAACCTGAAGAAAACAAAATTACAATAAATTAACAGATGTGGTGTGATTATAGCAGCATAAACAGGGGTTATCAAAACCACATTATTAGATAGTAAAGTTGCACTGAAAACTTTGACAAATAGAAAAATGATAAAAGGCAGTAGGCAGTGTGGAAATTCCGCAATTCAAACTGGAACTATGCTGGGTTCCAAGTCACAGCAAAGTGGAGGGAAACTGTAAAGCAGATGTTCTCGCAAAGCAAGGAAAAACAATAGACATGGCAATGGCAGTAGCAACAACACTACTACCAAATAAGACTCTGTAAAATGTCATTGAACAAATAGGAAAATGATTGGAGAAAAAACTGCTACATAGCCTAAAACCTTTGGCACAGGATATACAAGAGAAAATAAAAATACTATTGGAGATATTAAAGCCTGTTGTAACCTTATTTAAGGGAAATTATACAGTAGGGATGAAAATTTGGGAATGAAAAATTTTAAATGATCTTCTCTGCCAAGAATTTGAAGAATAAATTATTGACTGTGAACACCTACTATGTTAGGAATAAAAGAAATCCAATTTTGTGACAAGACATTTATACAGATCGCGTAATTTCTTATGGAACCTTTCTGGATTACACAAGTACGACAAGGAAAATATGAGAAAAACAGCTTGAAAGAGAGAGAAAGTATAACTGTACGCGCGTATCGAAGGCGTGTACCTAGGTCTAGGAGATGGCCGAATGTTGATTGTCCTTTACAGAGAGAAAGAGAATTCACTAGTAGGTGGTATTCAGAACTTGAAAGAGAGATAAAGTGTAACTGTGCGCGCGCATCGGAGGCGTGTACCCAGGTCTAGGGGATGGCCGAATGTTTATTGTCCGTTCTGAATACCACCTACTAGTGAATTCTCTTTTTCTCTGTAAAGGACAATCAACATTCGGCCATCCCCTAGACCTGGGTACACGCCTTCGATATTCGCGTACAGTTATACTTTCTTTCTCTTTCAAGCTGTTTTTCTCATATTTTCCTTGTCGTACTTGTGTAATCCAGGAAGGTTCCATAAGAAATTACGTGATCTGTAGATTGATACAATAAGGAGATTCATAAGATACTCTAGAAGTGAGTCTAGAAGAGTAACAAAACGGAGAGATATGGAGAGGTTTGTTGGTTCAGAAAGAATTAAGCATCACATAATAGTTACTTTCGTAAAAGATATTTCAGTTAAAATTTAGTTGTCTATTTTGAAAATATAACATTTACCTTTTGAAAGTATTTGTGTAGCAATACTCTCATTTCGTTTTCACTTAATTTCATTAACCTATCCATAAGTAGTTTATCACCTTGCTCTTCCACTATTTGTAAAGATATTTCAATTACGGGAATATTACCACAGATTATTTCGTTTTTGTACTCGATCGCCAAATCGATGGCTTCAATTGCTTCTTCGTACTGGAACAATTTCCTCTCTTCAAATTCATTTATTATTTTTTTATTTTGTGATTTTATATCCATTTTAAACTTTTGGTCTAGCAAAAAGTCTCTGGTTTTTCTTAAATTGCGAATTTCATGCCGTAAACATTCGAGTTCTTCATTAGATACTGGAATGGTAAGATCCCTTAAACCTATAATATAATTTTCACTTTTAACAACAAATTCTTCATTTAATTTAAGCATTTTACCTGTATTAAATTTATTTGGGCAAACAACAAGTTGCATATCTTGCAAATTTTCACTACTCTTCTTCTCACTACCAGAACTATCTTTGGATTTACTCATTCTACTTGATTCCTCTTTAATCTGTGCTTCATACTTTTGTCTCCTTTTTTCTTCTTTCTTTTTGTACTTTTTTAGCTTCTCTAACTGTTTTTTAGAAGCTTCAAGACTAGTTTTTAATTCTACCAACTTTTTACCATCTTCAGTAATATGATCTTTTAAACTCTTCACATTACCTAATTTTACTTCTAATTGTTCCAATTCCGTTTTATACTGCTCTTCTAAATAATGATTTTTTTGACTTTGAGCTTGTACCATTTTGGTTTCTATATTCTCATATCCTGTCTTCAGTCTTTGATATTTTTGTTCAATTTTTACCAGTGCATTAGACTGGGTGTCTTTGTGCTGTAGTAATTGTTGTCTTAGGTTTTGTTTAACCTTGATTGTCTGTTCTAAGTCACTAATTTGTTTTTGACAGCCTTGAATGGCAGCATTGATTTGTTTCAACACCTTTTTCTTGGCTTCATATGTAAGAGTATTGGGTTTTTGCTCAGTTTCTGCAGCTGGTTCTTCCTCTTGAAGTTTTATAGAATTTGTTACACTCCAAAGATCTGTAATGAAGAACACTAGATAAATACAAGGAGTGAACCACAACTAAAATTTTATACCTACACCAAATTACCCATTTCAAAAAAAGTTCATCCAGTACTTAACCTAACACTGACAAAGCATAGACAAAAAAGTAGTGGGCTAAATAACATACCTACAGAATGGATACTACCTCTTCTACATCTTGCTCCTTTTGAATGATAAGTATTACTGGAACTATTTGGTGTATCTTTAGCATCATCTGAACTACTATTAACTAAATTATTGCAGTCAGAAATCAGATGATCAGTAGCAACTTTAAAATTTTCAATCAATCCATCCAATTTTTCCAACAATGTTTGAGATTCTTCTTCTTCTAATATACTCTCACTATCACTAACTACACTTTCTGAACTATCTTCAATTTCTTCTTCAATCCTTTCCAATGATCTATGAGGTTCAGAATTCTCACTTAAACATTCTTCACATTCTTGCTTTAAAGTCAACCATTGAGATATTTGCTCAATTTCAGTTTGATTTAAGCCTCCATTTACAACCAATTTTTGAAATAATTCTTCAGCATTTGAAACTAGTTTAAATAATTGATTAGCAGCAAATTGTAATCCAAATACATCTAAACTATCCTGGATTGTTTCATAGGTAATATATGAATTAATAGTAACAATATTTTTTATCAATCTACATCTAAGTGCTAATTGTAAGGAATACAAAGTTTCTGTGAAGTCTTGAATTAAAGGTGATATGCAGCAAATTACTAGTGTTTTTGCTCGTCCACCAAAAGAGTCTCTTAATAATGTTGTCAAAACTGATTGATTGAAAGGCACCTGATCAATATTAAATTGATTTGCATAAGGTTCTGAAAGACCTACAATGCACTGCTGGAGAGTTCTTAGCCCAGAATCTATGGGTAGTGTCTGCATAAAACCATTGCTATCATATACCATCACTTTTTCACTTCCTGAGAGATCTAAAAATTAAAGTAAATAATATCAACAAATTGAAGCAATATTTAATTATCTATTATCTATATATATTAACTTGAAGAATTTGATGTACTTAAATGTTATATCTTTAACAAATAAAATATTCAGAAATGTATTCCTACCTGCAAAACTAGCTGTAGATATTCTATGCTGTACAGTTGATTCTATTACCCACTGCTGCTCTAAAGTTAATGTGAATAAGGAATGTGCTCCTTTAGGAGTCAAATTTGATAAACCAATTTGGATATGCCTAAATGCATCTAAAATTCCCATGCACTCAACACTGCCCCCTCCAATTAAATCTTGCACTGTTTCTCCCAATATCTGCGACCAAGTTATGTGAATAGAATAACTCCTATCCCTATATTGACCAACTTTGGAGAACACTTCTCTAATGAATCTTGGTATTATACCATGTTCGGACTCACTAGCGGCAAAATGAAAGCCGGGGCCAAAGAGAGTATAACTTTTTCCACAACTAGATTGTCCCAAAGTTACAACTGAAACATCACAACCTTCAAGTAAAAGGTTTACCATTGGCATAACTGTTGTAGAGAATATAGTACTTTGGCAAGCATTGACAGGCAGAGCATAATTAACTGGATAAACTTGATTATTAAGTTGGACTGTGTTATTTATGGGATTAGTTTGAACGCAAATAAGTTCGCCATTATTATATTCCAAAGGACAAACTCTAACTGCTGTTTCTATATGAACTTCCATTTTAATCTAATTAATTCACTAATTATGGCACAAAAATAAAAACATTTTTCAGTATATTTTAAAAATAACATTTATTAGTTTATGTACATATAAACTTTTTATTGTTGTCATAGCAAGTAACTAACTGACATGTAACTGTCAATTACTTCATTTGACTAGTGACAGTCAGTTCATTGGTGACAGTACTGACAGTGACAGTTAAATAACATATTTGTTCTAGGTTATCTATGGTTCTAATGTGGACGTAAAAAAGTAAAAAATGAAATGACTTCATTGTCAATGTCATAAGTCAACACCTGTTTTTTGTCATAACTGACACGTTGTTTTAAGAAATGTATGAGTAAATAAATTATTAAAACAATAAAAATCATCGAAGTATGTAGAGATGGCTAGTCCTTTGGAGGAGAGTAATTGGTAAGCCATTAAATGTTAATACAGTTTTTTTTGTTAATTATGTAATGCTTTATGACATTACTTAATTAGGCCAAAAGAATGTTTACAATGTGTCAGTTTAATATTTGTTCCAGGATTAATGATCTAGAAAATGCCTTATTAGAAGAATGTTCAGCAACTGATATTTATTGTATTTGTAAAGGTAAAGCACTTCCAGAAAATTTAAGATCTGATGTATGGCAGGTAAATATATTTTCGAATGAATCATTCTTCAATTATCAAAAAGCAAATATTATATTGTCTTTTGGTTGTGAAATAATCTCTTTATCTGTTTTAGATATGCTTAGATGTTAGAGACAAGGGAAATCAGTTAGATCACTTCAATGAAGTATTTGATTTGCCAAATCAAACTGTACTTAGGGAAGACTGTGCAAATTTTGTAGCCAAATTGGGAAATGAGGAAGATGACAAGCTATCTGTTATTTCTGACCTGGAATCAATCATTACATTTTATTGCAAAAGTAGAAATATTCCATATGTTCGAAATAATGGCTGGATAGAATTGTTAGCACCTATTTTAACATTAAAAACACCAAGATCTACAACATACAATCTTTTTGAAGCAATTAGAGATACTTTTGTACCTCAAAGTTGTCAAACTGATGGAAATGCGTTCCATATTTTAAGATTACTACTGCTTTATCACGATCCAGAATTATGTTCCTTTTTAGACACTAAAAGAATAACACCAGAACAGTATTGTATCTCTTGGTTTCAGTCACTTTTTGCAGCCACATGTAATTTAGAAGTAGTGATTAATATGTGGGATTATTACTTTCAGCAATCTGACCCATTCTTTATATTTTTTTTATCTCTTATTATGGTGGTTAATGCTAGGGATCAAATCATTTCTATGAATGATGAAAGTAGAGATAATATAGTAAGCAGTCTTACCAATATGCCATGTGGTCTTGAAGCAGATGATGTTTCTGACTTTTGCACTTTAGCACAATATTATGCACTCAAAACCCCAGTTTCTTTTCGCAATGATCTAATGCAGACTATTTATACTGCAAGAGGAGATAACTCAGTACTTGTTTCACAAGCTTTGTGTCTACCAGTCACTGTACATGAATTAGTTGAAAATACAACGAATGAAACTACCAATGTTGATGCTGTTAGATTCTTTCTAGTAGATTGTAGGCCTATTGAACATTATAATGCTGGCCATTTGCCAACTGCCTTCCATTTAGATTGCAATTTAATGTTACAAGAACCCAGTGCATTCGCAACAGCTGTACAAGGATTGCTTAGTGCACAAAGACAAGCTTTGGCTCACAAGTCTTATGCAGGTATGTAGTAAAAATATTCATTTGTAAAATAAGACATTCTCGTTACTTACTAATCTATGACAACCACACACATTAGGAAGGACAGTGAGTAGTATACTTTTACCACCTATCATTTTTGCACTCCTAGTTGAATAATCTGTTATAAACCAAAACTCCATTTTTTTACATCTCATTTTTAATTTACATGTTAAAATTCCATGAAATATTTCTTATATAAATCAACAGAATCCACTTCCCATGCAATTGTGATTTAAAAAAAAACAATTAGAAAATATTTGTATGCATATATTGTTGTAGGTGGTGAACATTTATGCTTTTTGGGTTCTGGCAGGAATGAGGAAGATCAATATACCCATATGGTAGTTGCTTCGTTTCTTCAAAAACATACCCAATATGTATCTTTACTAATGGGTGGCTATATTGCTGTACACAATTATTTTTCGGATAACATTGAAGACTTTTTGCAAGATCACAACCCCAAAAACTGTGTAGTTTGTGCGCCTACTTATTCTTTGAAAATAGCCCAAAATATTCAAAAACCATCACAGTCTCATGATCTTTTCGGGAAAATTTCTGCTGCAATGAAGTCAAAATCTGCAGAAGTAAAGGGAAAATTGATAGATTACATTGTGAATCCAAATGGTAGTCCTATGCCAGAAAGACATGTGTCTAGTACTGATAAGATAGGAAAAAGATACAGGGATGTTGCTCCTGTATTCAGCATTGACGATGATCATGATAATGTAGCAAATGAAGTAAGTAAACTTGTTTTTGTATTATAGTTGTTACGTCACAACTGTTCGGTACAGAGTTTACTTGAATTACAAAAAAATTGTGCTGAATTGGGACGATAAACAGTTGGACGCACGCGGACGGCACTCGTGGGTTTGTTTGGAGAGCTTAGGGTCGTGGATATATTTGATGGGAGTTAATTAAACGATAAATCTATCACCAACACTCGGTATTTCACAGTAATGCGGTTTACGAATCTCGGAACATCAAACTAAAACTCCTGTGACTGGATTTATTTATCCGGAAACATTAAATAGGAATAGTTCCTAAAGTGTAAATATGTACAGACGATACGGTAGATACGATTCTCGGACGTTGCTAACGTTACGAAACTATCACGATAATCCGCGGAAAACTAAAAATATAAACGATACGGAAGGACGGCACGATAAATTTTGGACGAACTCGGAAGATTCAACCAATCTTCCTCATCACTTAACGCTGAATGTCACTCTCTGACTAGATTCGGCTGGAGGTAACCTTTAGAATCCCTTTCCCCACAAAAAAATATTGCAAGAACTATAATCCTAGGGAATACCCACAAAAAGGGATTGCTGTCATAAATTTTATTATGTTAAGACGTTTATTGAGACTCTCGGGCAAACCTTATGGTTAGATTTATAAAATATCTATAGCCGATATAAACTATTCCTTTGTCGGAATACCTTTATTAATTATTATTGGCTATCGGACTTACAAAACATTTGTCCTGACCTTCCAAGGAAAGATATTACGACAGGTCCGTACTAGATAGAAATTATTCGTAAATAATTTATTTAACGGGGCAAAAGATGAGAAAATAAAAACGTTACATAGTTGTGTGGCATACTTTCTTTTCTTTATAGAAACAGTGAATAGAATCAAAATTTTTCAATTTTATTTATGTAATTGTGATACGTTTTTTTAGGCTTTAAATACAGAAGAAAAGCAAGAACTTGTTCAAATCCAGACTTATCTAAAAAAACCTGAAGTAATTGAACACTTCCCATGTCAAGAAGTTAAAGTGAATGGCTTCATGTATAAGAGTCACCTAATTGTAACACATACTGAATTGATAGTTTTGAGAGAAATGCCAGATACTAAGGGCGCAGCAGAAGTAATTGTAAAGCGTCCGTTGTCGGCTATAGTTAAAATAACTGCTAGAAAACGACATCCTGAATTAATTACTTTTAAATATGGTGTCCCAGATGGCGAAAATTTAAAAATCAATGATATGGATAGGTTTTTAATACCGAATGCTGATAGAGCTACCAAAATTGTTTCTGATCAAATTCTTAATCAACTTAAAACTAAAGAGTGACCTTTCAACTTATTATTGTAAGCTAAACAATTATTTATTTCTTAACCTTAATGTGCATTATTACTTAATGTTTTAAACGTTTCCAATATTTTAAATGTGTTAACTAGATGTTTCGTTTTTTTTTTTCTCAATATCCTTTATCTCTGCGACCTTATGAATAAATTGCACACTCCAGTAAAATAATGTAATACTACCAATTCATTAACCATACCAATAAATTTTATTATCAATTGAATATGGTATATTTGCCTAGAGGAAAATAAGTTTACAATTTTATGACATTTATTTGAAAAGCTTCAACATTGCTGTACAATGGACTATAACTATTTAAAGTAGCTTCCAAATGTTAATAACTAATCTTAGATGAATAGTTTCAAGTCAAAATCTGACTGTATATAATGCATAGTTGTGTTTGGAGGCAGCCAACTAAACTTTACCTTGGAAAATATTAACAAGTTATGGGGGCCAACTGAAATAATACACATATATAGTATTGTTATAAATTTATGAACGATTTAAATTACAGTTAAAACTAGATGAAACGAGATATTAAAGCTCAACTTGTCGCATTATGTTAAAACAAGTTACTGGTGCAGCAGATCTTACGTGAATGTATTAACCTAAAACAGAAAATCAGCTTCCACTATTAAATGAATACAAATATATCTTAATCATAATTAAACAACATAGTAATATATTGATCAATTCACAGCTTTGCCAATGAAAATTGAAGCTAATAGGTCTGTTCTAACCACAATCAGAGAATGACTAGTCAATCAAACAAAGAGTTTATTTTCGCATAGTTTCTATCACTGATCGGCAAAAAGAACACACCCAATAACAAAACATCTGTCACGTCAATATTACTGACAGATGACATACAGTGGACAGTGAGTGTGTGAACAGTCAAAATGTCAAGAACATTAACAATGAAAAACCAATATAAATTAGTCAGTTCGGGAACAACTGTGAATAACAAATAAGGGGAACAACTGAGTCCAGCTCAAAGATTAAACAAAACATAGTAAATAGTACTTACAATATCATCAATTTTCAATATGGATCTGACGGTTTCTGTGGCAAAACTTAAAGCAGAAGTACTGACTAAAAGCGGTTGGACCACATTCTCTTCAAGAATATCAGTAATTGCGCCTTTACGAACATTAATTCCAGCAGAAGTTTCTCCTTTTGCGTGTCTATTTCTCAATTCAGTGACTGTCTGAAAATAAAAATCATAAATGTAAAACTCATAAATCACTTACGTTTATATATTTTCTATAAATATTGTGATATACAGAACATTTTAAATTGATATAGATAAGATTAGGTATGATGAAATGAAACAAAATTGGGTACAGATAAAAATCGCCCTTCAACTTCCTTTTCTATTTTTTAGTTATACCTAAGACTAAGAGTTAATAGTACTGGGGTAGGACAGAGCCAATGAAAATGTTTTTAAAATTAAGTTTATTTATTACCCTTACAGGGTATTCTCGGTAAATGTCACCCTAAAATACATACATACCTGTATAGGATTTAATCCTGCATTTTCGGCTAAAGTAAATGGTATAATTTCCAAAGCATTGGCATATGCTCTGGTGCAAATAGCATCAATTCCTTCCAACTTATCAGCCATGGCAGCTAATTTAAGAGCAACTTCAATTTCTGGAGCTCCTCCACCAGCAATAAGTGCCTTCTTACGAACGAGACAACGGATTACACAAAGAGCATCATGTAGAGATCTATCTGCCTCATCAAGTACCAATTTATTCGAGCCCCGAACCAGCAGGGTTACTGTGTGACCAGCATTTTGAGCTCCTATGAAAAAATAAATTTTAAAAACATTAAAACTACATCTAATTAAAGAGTATAATAATATAACAATGGTGTGAGGCAACGTGAAAAATGTTATAAGTGATAAGAAAGCAGACATACAACAAAATATATCTTCAAAATGTTATGGAACGCAGGTGGTCGGCAACAACAGCTGAAATTATGGCAATGTGACAATGTTTGGGGTGGTGAAGAACATCAATATAAGGTCTGTTCTCACAAGCATCACAGACAGTCTTTGACAATCTGGAGTCGGCGCAAAGACGCTAAAGTGTTCTCGGGATTGTCAAAGACTGTCTATGATGCTTGTGAGAACAGACCTATAGACTAAGTATGTGGTAAGAACCAACAGATTTTATTGAAAACGAGATGTGCTTAAGAAAGTCAAACCAATTTGAGTGAGAAATGAGTAAAAAAAATGAGGTGAGCAAAAAGCATATATCATAAGAGCTAATACCACACTCACACAGAAGAATCACTTTTGTTCTCACTAAAAACAGCCTCCTTATCAAATGTATCAATTATTATTAAATAGGTAAATGTGACAATAGCAGATAAATAATTATATTTTTTCATCATTCCATAAAATGTCTTAAGAAAATATTCTAATATAATTCGCACCTTTGGATAAACAGTGACAATTGCAAACATTTTCAAAAATGAGTTGATACTGTCAAATTATTCTTAAAGCTCAACTCTACTAGTACAAAAAAAAACCGAATTGAAACTCGTCTCGTAACCGCGCTAGACGGATAATATTTCAAACAGCATGGTCACCAAGAGCTGATACTAGCTACTGGGCGGAGAGGAAAACCTACATGTACTGGGCTGACATACCGGGGCTCTCTCACTCTAAGGTTTTCATACAATACCCTTGGAGTACAAAAAATAAGCAGATCCTGGAATGGAGCAGTACAAACCTACGCATTTTGACAGGACTGCTTTCAGGACACTGTATACTAAATTACTACCTAAAGAAGATGAGTCTGGTTCAGACCTCGGACTTTAGGTTCTGTAATTTGAAGGACGAGACTGCGGAGCACATACTATGCTCATGCCCAGCCTTGGGCAGGGTAAGGTATAATATATTCGATTTTAGTACCTTTTAGAGCCGAACGACTTCAAAAAAGTATAACCAAATACAACCATGGACTTTGTCAGAAGCACAGGATTGTGGGGTGAATTGTAGTAAACAAAGGTCGCAGTGGAGGTGGCACTCATATAGATCCTAACCTAACCTAAGAGCTGATACTAACTATTACAAAACTAGTTATGGTGGGGAATGGATGTCAGTAAAAATAAAACTTAGACAATAAGAAAAAAAAAACAAAAGTGAAGCAAGCATACACTTCCAAATTTCCTATTCCTGGTAGAAAATAAGAAGACCTAATCAAGTTGGATAACACTTATATTTTTCACTTATAAATTTGTCTTTTGATGCCTTTTCTTTTTATTGTAATTCAGGAAATAAGGAACAATGACACATTTGTAAATTTTTCCAAATTTTCATGGATTTAGGAGGTCATTTCACAATGAAAACAAAAATATCAATTTTTCGTACAATATATACATGAACCAACAATATGCCGTTTAAAAACTAACTTTTTATAACTTATCCTATTTACTGCCAATAACAAAAACAAAAATTTTTAAAAACCTTACTGTACAGTCAAAGTCAAATGAAATGAACAACTAGATTAGGTTGAGACTGCATTATTTAAATATCTGCTATCCCCATCAAACTTCTACATTTTTTAGGTCACAATTGAAGTATTTCTCATACATTTTATCGAAGGTTTACCATAAATCATTGAAGCTAATTGAATTTTTATGAATTTTGGTGTTCGTCTTGTACGTTTTATTTTACTTTGACTACAATTAATGAATTTGTATGTCTGTCAGTGTTTCTCCAAAGGTGCAATATGATTACTTATATAATGGTGTCAATACAAACCTGTTATTTTCACCATTCTATTTCCAGCTGCACCCACTTCTTCTACCAAATCAGCAGTAACCAAATTGTCTGCAACAAAATGATCCAAAGATGCTATAGGACGGCAACCCAATGATTTACAAACAAACTCAACATCTTCTCTTTCAATATCCTTAATAACCATACATTTGATTTTATCCAAAAAGTGCAAAGCTAGATCAGATACAGCATCTCTCAAAATTGATTTCTGAACCTAAAATAAATAAATCAAAATAATCAAGTCATTTGCCTACTAATGGATCCTTTATACAACATAATTTTAAATTGTTTGATTTTAATCTAGATGTTATTAGATGTATGTATTCTTTTGTTCAGTCTGTTTCCGATTATGTTATTTTATTGAAAAAATGAAAATCCTTTTTTGATTATAATGCCTTTTTTATGGAAAATAGTCTTATATATTATTATTATTATTATTATTATCAAAACCAACTAAAAATTGAATCACTAAAGTTTTTCCAGGATTTCAAATTACATAAGTGTGTGCTACCATTTTTTAGTCCCAGGCATTGGGAGAGTTAAATCTTACTCCAATTTTATATAATGCAGAAATTTGAATAATGGTTTTAGATAATATGATTATAAAGTTATACTTACTAGAAGAACATTGCAGCCTGCTTTTTTTATTTGTTTGACAATGTTTAATATATATGCCCTCTCTTCTTTCAATACTCTGTCCATAGCAGCATAATCTGATACAATCACATTATGATCCATATCAGTTTTGGGTGGTGAAATACAAAATTGGATAAAACCAATTTTAGCTTTTTCAACTCTCTTTGGACCAGAAACATTAGATGATCTTTGAGGAAAAACAATGCCTTCTACTAATTCAGTATCTTCTACGGTGCCACCAATCTGTTTAATTACCTTTATGTCAGATAAGTTGCAAGCTTGTTCTCTGCCTAGGATAAATAGATAAGAAATATGATTTATAAAATATTTCTATATAAATTATTGTGGATGGAACAATCTAACATTAATTAATTGCTTACCTGGTTCAACAACTCTAAGTACAGCATCAACAGCTAAAGGTCCTAGTAAACTAGATTGTTGGGAAACAACTTTTGAATTCAAAGAGGTAGATGCACTTTTGATTAGCAGTTCTCTATTTGTAATTTCTATGGGGGTGGAAATCTTTGTTAAAATCTAAAAAATTAATATAATGCTATTTTTTTTATATACCTATGCAATAAATACTGTATATAAATACAAATATATAAAAGGAATATTTACATCCACTGCTAATAATGACGCCCTTTGAAAAGATTCCGAAATAGCTGTAGGATGGATACCCCTATGCAATAATTTTTCAGCAGCATCTAATAATGCTCCAGCAATAACTACTACAGATGTAGTACCATCACCAGCCTCTACATCTTGAGCTCTTGATAGTTCAACCAACTACAATTAAATTTCAATAGATTACATAAAACTGATCTGTATTAGTTTATACCAACCATTTTAGCGGCAGGATGTATGACATTAATTTGTTTCAAAATAGTAGCTCCATCGTTAGTAATAGTCACTTCCCCGTTTCCTGCTTGGATCTGAAAACCGGTTATAAATTATAAAATCCAATATTCAATAGACAAATTGACATACCATTTTGTCCATTCCTCGAGGACCAAGACTTGTACGAATTGCATCGCAAACAGCTGAAAGTTCAAACAGAATTTCAACTCATAAAAAAAATGAAAAAACCAAAACATTCGTTTATAACACAAAAAAGAATATGTAAAATTTCATATAAGCTTGATAAAAGACATAATCGATAAACTATTTTGAAATTATACCTTTTGCGGCATTTATATTGCTGGTTCTGACATCGGCGGGTTTACTTTTATCTTTGTAAGCAATTGTTCTTCCTTTATTGGCATCTCCACCGGCTGCTGGGGCTGTCATATTTAATAAATTACGGTTTCTTATTTGTAATATTAATTATTGAAATGGATGTTTTTGGATTAAATAAAATAAGAAACACTCCCAAAACTCTTTATTTTGATGCTGTCTTCTTATGACAATGACAAGAGAATTGACAGATTTGACATTTATCACAAGTTCTTCTTTTTCAATGTAAACGTCATTCAGCTAATCTTTGTTTCTCCTTATTTTTTTGGGAATCAAACCATGGCCACCTACAACACTGTGTTACAGGTGGCCATGATCAAGCCACAATGATGTTTTTATATTTTTTATTTCGACGTTTCGGTAGCGTTCCAGCTACCTTTGTCAAGATTAGATGATAATTGAATAATTTTTGATCCCAACCTGACACAACAAGTCCGAAAAGAAGCACTTCTGATAAAACACAGAAGCGACACCTTTTCACCTATGTTTTATAGAAATGGCTCCTCTATGTGAATAGGCTATTCTATGGTAGTACTCAGACCATTTAAAACCATAGATCACCTACCTGAACCACAGATTATTATTCTCTTTATAATCTATGCTAAAATTGGAAAATCAACATCTTAGTAAAAATAAAAGATCACAGGAAACTAAAGATGTTTAGGATTAGTTACATAGATAAAGAACAGTGTATTATATTGTCTTTGATTAGTTATTTATCAAATTAGGTTTAAAAAACTATAGGCATTACCTATATTAGTGTATTAAAAATCAACAAAGTACAAAAGGAATATCAATAGTAGGTAATTAGTTTGTTTCAATCTCCATATCATTTTTATCATTTATTTCATTGAACATAAATTCTTGCTGATACTCTCTCAAGAATTGGACAGATCTTCCTTCATCAAAAAATAATTGATAGGCTCTTTTAATATCTTCAACATCAATTTCATGTGCCTTACGTTTTCTAGCTATTAAACTGGAAGTCATTATCAATTGTATACCATAACGTAGAGATGTTTCTTTGCAAATTCTTGTTAGTACAGTTAAAGCATTGTCTGAC
The DNA here is from genome assembly GCA_910591675.1 of Galerucella calmariensis. NCBI lineage: Eukaryota > Metazoa > Arthropoda > Insecta > Coleoptera > Chrysomelidae > Galerucella > Galerucella calmariensis. Next base: position 294,237 of record CAJUYG010000151.1, on the reverse strand, counting down.
ATTTGACAATCTTCTTCTTCACAACGAATGCTCAATATTTCCCTCAATTCTTTCTCATCGTAGGGCTGAGTTGGAACAATAATTGTTCTATCTAACAAGTCTAAAGGTATACCATGAGGTGATTTGTATGTAGTTCCTCTAATTTTAGTAATGCCTCTATTTGTAGCCATTATAATTATTGGTGACATTTCATTTTCAAGTGCCCTATTCAAAAAAGAAAAACATTCAATATCTAACATGTGTACTTCATCTATAAATAGAACTCCTGGTATAATTTCTGCCTTTCCTTCTTCTCTCCATTCTGCTACTTTTCCATTTATCTGCTCTCTTACTTCAGGTTTTATTTCACCAGTATCCCCTGAAAATAATGCTAAGAAGCCATGAGTTCTGCTATTTATAACATCAATTTCATGAAGTGTTACTGTGTGAACAACTTCCTTGCGTTTCTGTAGTTCACCTTCAGGACACTGTACAAATCTAGTTTGTTGTCCTGTAGCATCATAATCTCTAGCTCTGGCAAAAGATCTGCCTAATCTTGTTATTTTTCCTGTAGCTTTATCAATAGTGATAACATCACCTGATTGAACCTTTTCTTTCAAAATACTGTCAATCATTTTACCACCCAAATCATAAACAGTTTCCATATCAGTTGTTTTTAAAATCAATTTGCCCACTTTTGTTCCTACCCCAGTAGCTGGACGTTCAATTTGTATTTCTACCACTTCACCTTCAATTATTTCACTTTCTTCTTTGATACGAACTCCTATACTTTTTCGAAGGTACTGTGTAAGTGCTTCAGTTTTACTCATTTCAAGTGAATATATTTCTGATCCTGCCATACTAGTGAAAGGAGTATCTTGACCCAGAGCTTGGGCCAAAGCTGTTGCTATTGCAGTTTTGCCAGTACCAGGCTGTCCAGCTAAAAGAACAGCTCTTCCAGCAATTCTTCCTTCCCTAACCATTTGTAATACAATACCAATTGCTCGTCTTGCTGCTACCTGTCCAACCATTCCTTGAGACACATGCCTTGCTTCAAGACTTTCATCTAATCCTAAGCCTCTTATATGTGAGTGAGCACCAATTCTTTCTACTCGAGTACTTTCACGAACATCCGCGATTTTAGCTGCTGCTGCAGCAGCCATTATTTATGTTGATACAACAAATATATACGTATATAAATAAACTAACTAATAAACCATTCCAAAACAGCTGACTTTGACAGGTCTGCCGAAGCGATCAGTTTGGTCAGTATGGCCAACAAAAAGTGGTTTTTATGACATTCAACGTCTACCATTCAAATAATAAGATTTTGGCAAGATTTTTCTCGTTGCGAACATTTACCCCCATTGATTTATTGAAACAATGTAATATATAATCAATATATACACCCCCGGAGACTAAATCTTGAAATTTAAAATAACGTCTTAGCTGAATTCTCAACGCATCGAAGGCCAATAATTCTAGGAACTTTTGGCAAGTCCCCATTTCATTTCTGTAATCTGTCACATGTCTGTCACTGGTTATGTCAGTCACTCAGTCAGATGTGAGTGGAAAATGGAAATAATAAAATGATGAGGGTGTGCTGCAATGAACTGTCAATACGGATTCATAGTTCGTTGGTGTGCTGTGGATGTGAACGCTATCGAAATTTATAAAGAAAATACTGTTTTGTTTATTACCAAATAAATAATATTCATATGTTGAATTCTTATTAAAAGTGATAAGTTTTCCTCGGTACTTTTCAATGAATATTTCAATTTTTCTTTCGTTATTGGTTGGAATATTCTTTTGATTGTAACCGTGTGGAAACAGAACATCAATATCCAAAAATTGTGAAATAATGAATGGTTTTACTGGAGAAGATGAAGCTACCTCAAGCTGTCCGTTTTCGCAATCTAATTGTTTACAGAACGGAACAAGTGAATTTAATACATTTCACATTTTGGATGAAACTGGCAATGGTAATGACGAATCTGATAACTCCGGAGACTTCGACTCCGATATTCCCGACGAGGAAATTGATAAGATGCTGGAGGAAGCATTAGAAACGAGAAAAAGAAAAGCTTCAGAAGCGGGGTAAGTATTTGCTATGCTAAATGAATACAAAATATAATGGGGATGTAAGAAGTAGAGTTAATTTATTGAAAAAATGCAGCTCACTATGCCTTGCATTATGCATATTAAATAGACAATAATCTAAAATCTGTAGAAATTCCAGATTTTGGATAGTTGTTGGTTTAGCTTGTGTTGAATTTTCTACAACTGAATTTTGAGTGAGGAGTGAAAATAAATACAGTGTAAACTCTTTATAACGATAGACTCCCTATAACGTTGAAGTGAGCCCAACTTGGTTGGTTTGCGGTAAAACCCACTTATTGAAACACTCTTTATAGCGATACGCCATTCTCTATTACAAAGAAATGTGTTCATATTTTTAGACAGTAATTATTTATTATCGGTTATCAGGTAACAAAAGGTAACAAAAGACTTTGAAGCTAGCTTCAAGTTTTAAGGTCTAGCTTTTGTTATCCTTAATTGCCTTGAACACGTGCAGTATGACACATTGTTTTCTCGGAAGTGATGGTCTTCGACCAAGCATACTGGTTACCTATCGTAATATCAATCGTAAACCTACTTTGAAACTGTTTACATATTAAAAATTCCTGTTAATTTGGTTGTTTTCTTGTTCACTCCATATAACGATAACTCTCTATAACGACAAAAAATGCTCAGTCCCTTGAGTCTCATTATAAAGAGTTTACACTGTAAGTCCTAAAAAAGTACCCTAGTAGGGCTTAGCAGTGATGAATTGAATTAATGTGTATTGGTAGATATTATATTTTTTATATTCTATTGGTTTTTATATCAATAACATATTTTGTTTTCTTATAGTTTAGACAATGAAATTCAATTTGAAGAGAAGAATAAGATATTGTTAATTGAAAAGGGACAAAACCATTTTGATGTACTGCCAGAAGGATGGATTCAAGTTACTCATAATAGTGGAATGCCTATATATTTACACAAAGTTTCTAGAGTTTGTTCTCTATCAAGGCCATATTTTCTTGGTCCAGGTTCAGCTAGGAAGCATCATATACCTGTAAATGCCATAACTTGTTTGAACTATAAAAGAGCTTTACAAAAAGAAGAGGCAGAGGCTAAAGAACCTGAGGTTAATAATCAATGTGACCAAAGATTTCCAAATGCAAAAATTGAAACTTTACAAGAAAATATTCAAATGCAAAATCTTTCTCCAGAACAAGTTCGAGAATATTGTGAAACATTATTCAAATTTCAAAATATGAAAGTATTAAGGTTTAAATCTTGGTCAGAAAGAAGGAAGTTTACCAAAAAATTGAAACAAAAAAAGCAGTTACAACGACCTACTCTACCTGACGGTACAAAGCTCATAACATTTCCTATCCGAAATTTAGAAAATCCTGAAAGCAATACTAACACCAAGAAAGAATGGATTATGAATCCTAACGGAAAATCTTACGTTTGTATTCTACACGAATATGTTCAACATGCTTTGAAAAAACAACCTACTTACCAATTCACTGAATTAGAAAATGCTGCAACACCTTATGCTGCCACTGTTATTATAAAAGATATGCGATATGGTGTTGGATATGGGACCAGTAAAAAACAAGCAAAGTCAGATGCGGCTAAAGCCACTTTAGAAATACTAATTCCAGAAATGAAATTCAAGATTGCTCCAGACAGTCAGACAGGTCAATATCAATCACATATTTATTTTAATAAATAATGCTTTTTTTTTATTCTGTATTTTCCGAGGTATTTTCTCATTTTTTTTATTTCTGCAATGGTTCGTGGGGATTCAATATGAGCACCACTGCAGCTGGAGGCATTAAACTCTACTAGTTTGTTGTACATTATTTATAACCTCACTTTATTTGATTTCAGCTTGGAAGCTGACTGCATTTTTTATTTTTCTTATTATACTTGCTGCTCTATAGTATTATTTGTTTTGAAGTTGTTTGTTACAAAAGTTGTCTATAAAGTTAGGTTAGGTTAGCTACAAATAAAAATAGTAACCATTTTTTTTGGATATATTATTACCAAAAATCAGCCTCTATTAAATTAATCTCGAGTGAAAATAAAAAAACACTTTATTGAATTTACTTATTGGTTTATCAAGTTTTAAATCGTTATATGCTCAAAAGTTTCAGATGCATTACTGAGACCAATATTCATTATTATTTTTAATTAAGTACCACAATTTTCATATATCACATTTAGAGTCTGCATTAACCTTTTAGGAGATTCAACAAAAAAAGAAAAAGATCAAGATCTGTCCTTCTTTGATGAAATAAGAGTAGAAGATCCTCGAGTAGCAGAATTTTGTTCTAAAACGACTGAACCAGCACCTTATGATATACTTTTAACATGTTTCCAAAGAAATTTTGGTTTGGATGATCTTCAAATCAGTTATCAAGGAAATACTTCTAAATCTCAAGGAAACGAATTCACAATGACAGTAGGTAAGAACATATGGAGGGCTCAATTTGATTTGATTAGTTTGTTCTATAATGTTTGTGTTGCCTACTCTGTCTAATTCCTATTCTCCTTTTTGTTCTTTTTTCTCCTTCTACTGTTCTTGTTCTTTTTCCTCTTTTCTTACAGATTCTTATCTATGGGCATTGTCTTGCTCTACAAGTTCAGAGTCAATTTCTTCAAATTATGATTAGTGCAGTATTCCAACACATGACAATTATGACATACATTTGAACACTGTAAACTATGCAACTACCTTTCAGGATTTTGTAGGATTTTTTTCGTTTCAAAGCCATTAATTTAGCTGAAAATAAAGCTCTATCATATTCCTAAGATGCAGTACTGTGAAACATGGTTTTCAGAGTTCAAACTTACGTTTTAATTGCATCAATACTGAAAAAACCATCTTCTTAAGATGTCGACTTCGAACCATAATAAATAATATTTTATGTTTAGGTAAACATACAGCAACTGTGGCATGCAAGAATAAAAGAGATGGTAAACAAAGAGCATCACAGGCGATACTTCAAGCCTTACATCCGAGCATCACCTCTTGGGGTTCTTTACTTAGACTTTATGGAAATCGTTCTGTAAAAAGTTTCAAAGAAAAAAAGTTGGAAGAACAAGAAATCACTTGTCTGCAAAGTAAAGCAGCTGTTAATCAACCGAACTATGCCATTTTAAATAAATTACAAATAGAATTAGGTAAACTGCGAGAAAAAAGAAAATCAATTAAACCAATTGGTATATTAGATACGGAAGGAACTGGAGGAGTGGCATGTATATCCACATCAAATTTAAATAGCGAAAATGTATGATCTTAGTAACGTTTGTCAGGAACTTTAATTTGAAAATAGGGCATAAGAATATAAGTATGAGTACTTCTACTGTTTTTATCAGTGGCGACACGTCAGGATGGGCAAGGTGGGCAGTGCCTATCCTATGAGAATTCAAAAAGGAAAAATATTGTTCAGCAAGAGCCATCGGCTCGAGTAGCCGTAAGTGATAAAAAAGATGTTGATTTTTTGTTAAATTATAAATTACATAGCCTCAATATGGACAATAAATTATTTATTCATAAATGAATACCTCGTCTAAATATGAATAACTTGGTAGTTAATTACAAAACAGGGAAAAGGTCATTTGTTACTTTTTGGTTCAATAAAAAATATGAGTGGTTGACGGGTAGCGGGACTAGTGACATCGTTTTAAATTTTAGGTATAAAAATAGGTGAAAAGAAAATTTGTATTTTATTGTCTTCAATTTTGTCTGTCCACGTACTGCCGAACTCCACGAGCCGCCACTGGTATTTATGCGAGTTTATTAAATTGCTTACAAAAGATCATTGGGAAAAGTAGAATTCGATAGATGGCGCTCTGAAATGTCAATGTCATGTTAGCAACGAGTATAACAATCAGCTTCCGTATAACCCATATTTAAGTGGTTTTATTTAGCTGTTTTAGTTATTTTCAATGTGTGTTTTGTAAAACTTTTGCTTTTTCTTTGATTATGCTTCAGTATTTTGTGTTGTTAAACTAAATTTTGACTCCTAAAATTTTTATTTTTGGAGTAATAGGTATGGTTGATATTTGTGAAAAGTACAACAAGCGTTCAGGTCTGGTTTCGTGTTACTATTTTATTTTTGATACAGTCATATCTACAAAATCTGTAATGAAAACAAAAAATAGAATAACATAACCTCTTCCATAATATCTCCTGATTATATAAGAATATTACCTCAGAAATTATGACATATGTATTAAATAGAAAAACCCAGTTTTAAATTTGTTACCGACACAAAATTAAACAAATAAAGTACGAATTTACGGTAATTACGTTGACTTGCATATAATACAAAAACAATGCAAAACGAATTATTTTACTCGTTGCGACAGTTACAATTTTTTCCGCCAGAGGTCTCATTGAATTCTACGCCGCCCAATTTCAAAATGTTATTCTAGGTTCTCACAAGCATCACAGACAGTCTTTGACAATCCGGACTCTGCGCAAAGACCCTAAAACGTTCTCCCGAGAACACTTTAGGGTCTCTGCGCCGAATCCGGATTGTCAAAGACTGTCCGTGATGCTTGTGAGAACAGACCTTATCGCATTTCGACGAGATACAGTTTGGCAAATTCACCTGAAACTGTGATATTGCCACTGCATGCGCGTATCGGGAGAGTGAGAACGCATTCGGAACGAAAAAGATAACTTTCTTCCCTGGATCTATGCTTGTTTAAAGGTACACTCGGAGGCACAAATATTAGGTAGTAACTTTAACTTATGTGGAAGAAGTTCAGTAGTTATTTATTATAACTAGGACTTGGATTACAAGCAAAATGTCATTTTAATTTTAAACTGAAATAACTATAATATTGCAATATTTTTCAATTGTACCTGCATTTTACCAAGAAATTACAATAATTTGGAAATTTTACTGGTCTGACCGGATGTAGATAGGTATTAAGGGTATTAAAAAAAGAGCTTGAATTACGCTGTTAATTAGCGAACTGTGTTTCCAATTATTATTGAGTTGATCGAATAAAACTCGAAATCGAACACTATTTATATATTACACAGAACTTTTACTTAATTATTATACATTTAAACGTTTCTTTTAGTTGCGGAAATTTGCTACTTTTGATTTACTATTGTAAACTTTTGTTACTCGAGATACTGGCGTTTCAACTTGAGCTGGAACTCAACGTTGGAGCTAAACCGATTCATTTAACATAACATGAAAAAACTGAGATTTCAAAGTGATATTTTCTAGTAAGAAAGCTCGCATAAACCATAAAAATATTCATATTATCAATGTTCCCACGATTTTTGAGAACGACGGTATATGACACCCGAATCCTTCTGGGAAAGGTCTTCAGTGCCATCAATAGAGAGTTATTGGAACTTTTATAAGGTCAAGCAGTAATAGTGCTGTCCTTATAGTGACATATACGCATGCGCATTTGCTGTTTTGAATAAGGGAAACATTATTAAGGTTAGTGCTTGTCCTTATTTGTGCGCGATTACTGCAGTGGACTATCCCGACTCTACTTCATGTTTCATATGTATATGTCACAATTTGTAATATAAGGATTAAGTCCTCAACTCCTGAGAGTCTTTTTACGACGGGTCAAATTGGTTGACGCCGACGTTTATTTTGTATATAAACAAGGAATAACTTTTGTCACGTAGTACAAGAGGTTGTAAATTTTGACTAAAACAAATTTTTCGGTGAGAAAAATGAATTTTCGAACAGAGCTCACATAAGAACCCACTAGCCTAAGGCTTTGACCGATATTGATGTTCAGATATTGTTATATGCAGCTTCTTCGCGCATACGACTGCAACTTCTAGTGGTTTCTTATGTGAAACGGGGTCTATTAGTAGATAATTGAAAACTTTTAATATTATTATTTGCATGTATAAAAATTATTATTTATTTTCAATGCACATTTAAACCATTCGTTGGTTATATAATAATGAAAATTATGTTATAGTAACACAGTTTTCATTTATAATTTGGGAAAGCGTAACTTTGTACAAGAAGTGTATAATAAAAAAATATGTTTACTCATAAGATTCCTGACATATCTGATTCTGAATCCTAGGTATCTTCATCAGTCTCGCACTTACTGTCACTTTTAGGTCCTAAATTGATTATTAAATCATCGACTGCAATAGTGAAAGGTTCGTTTGCCATATAATATAGTTATTTTTTTTACAATTCCATTGACTATTTAAAATTTTGCTTTTGAGACTTGATTGAAACTCCATTATTTTATTAAGAATTTCTCCTAGACTGTACGTAGATGTTTACTCGCTGAATTTCTCACAGCAACAAGCAACTGACTGCGTGACTGCTCCTGGATAGTCTGTACGAATGCGCATCGTGGTCTTGAACGTTTTCATACTTGCAGGTGTTTGTGTCCTACTGTATTGAGTCAAGTAGCATGTTTGTTATTTTTTGTAACTCACTTATCATGTCTGAAGATTAAACTTTAAATAACTCCTGTTTGCGTTTGTCATTTACAATGTAATATTTCAGGTGTATCAGTTTGTGTCACTGGACGCGCTCAGATGAGCTCAACTGTTAATTTTCCAACTTGGAGGTTGCGTTCAGGCGTTCTGTCAAGTCTTTACGCTTTGTCAAAGATGACAGATGACAAAATATTTATTTCCAACAATTCGATGTTTTCTTGCTTCAAAAACTCAATTGTTTTTCGAGCTGTTTTTCGAACTTGCATTGTTTTGGTGGAGGCAAAGATTACAGAATAAAAATATAAGATGTTTCACTCCAGGGCGGTTTGATTCAAGTTGCTGTCCCAAACGGACGCCGCTTTCATAAATTATGTTTACGACTCGCTTTTGTTGTCAATAACGAGACCGACAGATACCAGAGAAGTTCGAAAAGCTTATTTTATTTTAAGCTATACAGGGGTAATTAGAGAAATATATTTAAATTAATAGGATTCTTTATCACAAAGGTTTGTTTTTAAATGTTAATTATTACGAAAAATGTTCGGGATATGAATTTGAAAAGGTAAGTAACAAATAAACTTGAATTTTAATAATGAATCAATTCACAGTTTTTATCCAGCCTCTTGGTAATTTTGTGATACTTATTGATAATCTAGCAGATATTTATCACAAATTCAATTAAATATACTCATTAGCCACCGGAATAATAGGGCCACTAAATCTTAAATTTTGATCTTTAAATAACGCGTAATTTTTGGATTGACAAGGTTAAAACAGTAAAAAGAGAAGCAGCTGCAGGATACCTTTATTAAAAAATTGTATAAATGTTGTGAAATACTAAGTTTGGAGCTTGGTTTATGTGTTAAATTTAATTTATTGTCTTTCAAATCTTTCAATATACATTTGAGAGTAAAATATATACCTACGGACTCTGGTATAGAGACTTGCATAATATTTGAAAGGAAATTCATTACATGGATGATAAAAAGAAAATTTAGTAAATTCGTCCAAAAGGAACTGACCAATTCCTTTTTGGTTAGCTATATAATTGAATTTTTGTGTTTTTTTGCTTAATGTACGTTTATATAATATCCTTACTATAAAAACAAATCCGCGATTTTGTATTAGCAAATATTACAAAATATTTAGTGTTTTAGCTTTGCTATTAAAGAGAAAAATATTAATATGACTTTTTGCTCATTTCAACAATTAATTAATAAATAAAAAAATCTATACAACATAAATATAAAACACGAACAACCAATAAACATTGTTCTAAAATAACAGAGTTCGACGGGCGACGTCCTGTATAATATGCAAGTATAAGGACGTAGCGACGTACTTTACCATCCAAGTCACCAGCGGCATCGGTGCTTTACGCGATAAATTCGAACGAGTGAAACATCTTATATTTTTATCTTCTGTAAGTTCCTTGTGGCATTACTTATCCTTTTGGGAATCAAACCACAATAATTTTTTTTATTTCGAAGTTTCGGTAGCGTTCCAGCTACCGTTGTCAAGATTAACTAGTAATAAAATTAATTTTATTACTAAAATTAATTTTATTACCGAAACGTCGAAATAAAAAATAAAAAACATTATTGTGGTTTGATTCCCAAAAGAATAAGAGAAAAAAGGATCTCATATTTTTATTCTGTAATCTTTGATGGAGGTTAGTTTTTCGAAAATCAGCAATTACTTGGCAAACAAATCGATATGTACCAATCAGCAACAGATATTTGATCTTGCAAAGGAATTCATGCTACATGTCCCGCTTTTAAGACAAATGTCGCCATATCTTTTTGGAACACACAAACAGCCTACTGACGTTTATTTTTCGGGTGTATCATTAAGAAACAATTAATTCAAAAAGACCAAATGTCAATCATAACTGAAGACTTTTACCAATTGATCTGACAACTTCCTGAAGGTTAGCCAAATTACAAATATACATTCTAACCAAATAATTGGTTATCCTCAGTAAGACATGATGGAGACTAGTCTCCATGACAAGGGATATCTACGATTGGTCTGTTACCGCGTCAAGTGAATCGTGTATAGATTTTCTTTCGGAACACACTCTTAAGTAACTAATCTAGCAAATTTTAGTGTCACTCCTGGTTTTTAAATGGACTTATAATTGTTGCTTTCGTTTATTTGGGCTTCAAGCACTTGTGCGTGACGCCTCAGTCGTCACGATTTCTAAGCAAAACGAACACGACTTTTTAGGATCCTCAAAACCACTTGTCATGTGCCAATGAATTTCCCGTGTTGTAAGAAGAACAGTTTTCAATTATAATTTTATTGATAATATAATTTAGCACATTTAGATTTTTAGTGAGGTTTAAATCGTAATCGGCACAATCTTAACCTTTAAATAAACGTCAAATATTTAATGTCCGTGGCTTGAAGCAGTTTGAAGGACATACTTTTCGATATGTGCTCAACGGGAAGGTAAGACTAGGCGTCACGCCCGGTAATAAACGAACGAAATTCAGTCACTACGAGCTGCTACCAGCAGCCAAAAGTGAATAATCGAAAGCACCTATATATAGGCTATAGTATAGGCTCACTGGTTCAGTGGCGTAACTAACGCCAATGCGGTGCATTGTGACTATGGCCTTAGGGGGCGCAAAAAAACTGATATTCTGGAAAATTTTTAGCAAAAAAATATGTTGAAGCTTACCGAAAATTAATATAAAAAAATATTCGTGGTATTATTCTTTTGAGGTTACGGGGGGGTAGAATCTGTCTACGGGGAATACTTGCATTGGGGCGCAGTCAGGACTAGTTACGCCACTGCACTGGCTTTCCCTTCAAGTTATTTAAATTGTTGGTAATACCATTGTCCATTGTTTTCCCACTACTAGCACTTAGTTTAAAATTTTCATTTTCAATTGTTATAAGTAATATTAGTATTCCCAAAATAAAAATATATTTAATGCTGATGATATATTTATTTAAAAAGTTTATATACAACAAACTATCCAGTAAGAAAAATACACATAAAAAAATAAATACAGTCAAAAAACTATCATTCCCGAATACTTTGGTTTTAAAATATTTACAAGTCATTATCCTCTTGTGTAATTTCTGACGACAGACATTTTTTTAAGAAGCAGTAACATAAAATATAGATGCGCTTTAGAGCCGCAAATTCTAAAAATAAGTTTTCAAAGAAATTCAAGAAAAAGTAAATTAATATGATTTATAAAACTGACGCCATTTTATTGTGCATTTTTAAGATTATTATTATTACTTAATCCCATTAAGATTTATTAATCATTTTTAAAATTAATCAGCTAATAATTTTACGTTTTTCATAAAAAATGTTTTGACAGTAAAAGCTGGGTACAAAATAGGTAAGCTCTACCAATGGAAAGGCAAAACGTCTTCCGCTAGAGCTGTAGAGATATTGTTTTGACGGAGCGTAAATAAACTTTGAACAGAGGATATATAAACTGAAAATGGTGGTATGGATAGGTAGGATATGGATTAGTATGGACAAAGAACGCAAAATATCACTTAAAAATACACAATAATATAAAAATAATAAAAAATGAATATTTTCGAAGAATTTAATAATGATCGTTGGTAAATACGACCAAATTTGTCAAACTAAACGTTTCAACTGCCCCAACAAAAGATTTGAAAATGTTGGAAGAGGATATTAAAAATAACTATACATACTACGTAAATACAAATCTAAAGACTAGATAACAAAACCGATATAATAACCAAAAAGTATTTTTGAAACATTTTTTTTTGTGTGATGGCAGTCCAAAACTGCGATTCTGAATTAATTTAGTGGGTTTTGAAGATCACAGAATACATGTTGTACATAGTCAATAAAGGAATCTCTTCTGAATATAAAACATTTTATTTTAAATAACGAAAACTAAAGGAAAATGTGGATGATAATCATTGATCTGTCAAATGTTCTGCAAAATAGTATATTGTGTAACAAGGGCGGAAGATGAGCTTTAGCAGCATTATACTATATAGTTAAGGGCTGCTAAAGCGTTTCCTGTATGTGTGACAAACAATAAAACTTTGACATGCACTGACGTTTTAAAATTCACGTCATACGTCAAATTAATCAAGTGACAGATGGTATTGTAATACCGATTGGGTAAAATTCAATGAATTGCAAATTATCAATCTTGAAATTTAATATTTGGTTACCAATACTATGGGAGCGTTTCCTTCATTAACTCTGTAGTTAATCATCAAAAAGAAATCTATATAATTACCACAAATCGAAAAAGATGTTGGCTATTTTAGACGGAAAAAATAACAGAAAGTTTATAAAAACATACATTAAATAACAAAATTTCCTTGCATGGCATTATGTATTTATTACCTTTTACAGAACTTGTCAAACTTAAAAAGAGACGTACAAGAAAGAAAGAATGAGATATGTATAGCTCAAGTATACTTTTATCTATACTCCGCGATTTTTATCCATACCTCTAACAACTGATGAATTCATCCGCTGTACTAGGGACATGGCCGTATTTAAAGACTCTCATCTCTTTCTACTTTTGACAAGTTTCATTTAATTTTATACCATCACAATTGATGGTTTTACGTACCTCCATACTGCGGTGGATCTATTGTGGTGCAATCTAGCGTCACGTATCGAAAGTAGTAATGATGTAAAAGTTTCAAAAAAATAGTGAAACTGATAATATTCTAACACGTTTTTCCCATAATTTCCAAATAATTGCTAATAACTGAATTTCCAACACAACAACAAACGAATGATATATGATATTTTTTTATTAATTATCACAAATATCTAGTTGAAACATGGCAACAATAACAATATTAAGTGAAAGAAGTGTAGAGGGCAGCACATAAATTACAGTTTCTTATTACCTACTTTCGACACGCACCGCTAGATTGCACCTCAATACAATCCACCGCGAGAAAGAAGTATGCAAAACATCAATTACTAATAATAAAAAATCTAAAAAAACCAACTATTTAGAGTGGTTCGCTAAAAACATGAATCATGTAGTGTGTAAACCACTTTTAATTCCAAAAACTTTCCGCTAAAATATTAAAATTGATATTATATATAGAATACTTTTGTGATAATAGTAATATTTTAAGGCACTTAATTATTTGAGATCAACAATTTACAAACTTAAATTAACTAAATCTTATAAGAATTACTGGTAATTCAGAGATCAAAAAGTAGATACATAAACTTATTTTCTGGTTACAAAAAACTTTTTAACACACACTTATTAACTCATCGAATAAAATAAATTAAATATTAAATAACACAAACAAATTTGCATTCTGCAAGTCAACGATAAATAAACGTAAAACATGTGAAATAATGATATATCAGTGAATATTTTGTATATTGAATGTGGGTTTTTTAGTTAATTTTTAATAAAAACTATTAACATCAATATTTGCATTTGAAGGTTATGTCACTGATAAATGACAGATGACAGTTATGAAAAAATTGTATGTTTAGTGACGTCTCCCGCGCCATGTTGTCAGCTCATCATGGGCAACCTTCAGAAAAATGGATGGAAATGGCATTTTTTACTGATTTAAATATAAATACAGAACAAAAATTGATTGATTTTGGTAGATTTGTGTACAAGTGTGTATTAGATCAATACTATAATAATTTAAAAATGTAAAAAAAGAAATTGTTAGGAATGCTATGGTGTTGTATTAGGTATTAGGTTTGAGGTTATATTAGAATTTAGTGTGAAGTTTGTCCGGTGAAAGAAATTCGTCACGATGACGTACTTGGAGAAGAGCAATTAGTTACATTAGTTACAAGTGGAAGATGAGTAAAGAAAATATTTCCTCCATTAGGTGCCCATTAGTTCAGAGACGAGCCAGACATGAACGACTATGAGATGGGGTGGTGGTGGAAGGTTCTTCTTGGAATACATCACTGTCGAGGAGTGTATTCTTTAAAACTGATATATCATTGAATTGTACCAAAATAAAAAAAACTGCTACAAACAGCTAAGTAACAGAATATGACATTCATGTCAAACTAATTACGAACACAAATCAGTAAAAACAATTAAAAATAGATATTTTCAACTTCTGTAGGGGTTTCCGGTTGGCCATAGTTAGGACTTTCGTAGCCTTGCACTGTTGTTTTGGTTTCGGGTGTGGTTGGTGTTGGAATTGGAGCAACTTTTGATACAGCATTATCGATTACTCCAACCAAAAATTCGATGGTCCTGGGATTGACGTTTAACATACTACAAATTTCTTGAAGAGCTACTTCAGCCGACAAGAGTTTCAAGCCTCGAACTGCGGAACTGATACAAGCGGCGGCTATAACGGATGGAGGTGTTTGGATCAAACTGGGTTCTGAAACAAAAAAAATAAGGTTAATGGTGTCATTGATTTTTATTTAATATAAAATCTAAGGTACCTTCCACTGAATGCATCTTATAATTCTGTCTATTATTGTTGTTGTTATTGTGTTGTGAGCATCTGGTCAAATATACCGTAAATAAAATATTTCTGACCTAACGCAACAAAAACCACATCACCAAAAAATCGCAATTTTAAATAAATGCCAAGAAATAACACCGTCTTGAAGGAAATGCGAAATCAGTCTTATACAGACTACCCGAGACCCAAAGGCAATACACAAAAGGACGTCTCGCAGCTGTCGCTTTATCAAAAAAAAAATGTGGACCATATCGCTAATTCAACCTTTATCAACTACTTCAGATCCATGCTTTAATCTGATCGACTGTGTCCTTATTTTTGGTAAGGTTACTTTCTTGAAACTTATTTTTCAATGTAGTTCAAAGTCTATTGTTGATTTTTGGGTATTGTTGTGCACCTTAGGGTCGCTATGATTTTATTTGTGACGTTTAGAAGTCTATTTTTGCGTGTAACCGTCATAGAATTCGTTTTTTATAAACGAGTTAGATGCAATAAGTAGAAAATTTTGTTTTAACTATTAGGTACTGCCCAGGAATTAACCCTTACTCTGTGGAATATACTCATATTACTTTTTCAAACGAAACTAACTGTTTGTGATAAGAAACAAGAACTAGATAGACACTAGAGAAACACAATATGAAGTTGTCAATGAACAGATAAATCTAGGGAGAGCTCTCCAATATTAAATTGTCAACTACAAATCCAAAACAATAGTACATTGTTTTGCTAAAAAAAGATCTTCTTTTAAACCTGCTTATGCAAATTAAAACAATTTAATACTAAAATACTGCTTCACGGCAATAAGAATAATTCGTAAGTAGTGATTATCCGAATACCGTAATGGTAATGTCCAGCTGCAATGTCACACATCTGGATCCGGGGTGTTTTTAGGGTGTAACTGGTAACAGCATAGCTGAACTTTCGCCTCTCACCTCACCTGATGCATTCTAATAGGTATTATATATTCGGCATCGAATCAAATACTGTCCATTTCCCCTAAAATTACTCATGCACTCACGCACCTAGAACAACACGTAGCTTTTTGGCTTTTTTAATGATAATTGGTTATAATGCGATATTGAATGTGGAATTTATGGATATTACACGTGTTCGTACCTCGCACCCCAATACATTCACGATGCCAATTAAAAAACGCATTCCTTTATTCGATATTTTTTAGTTTTAAAACACGTGCCT
>CAJUYG010000151.1:264920-278086 GCA_910591675.1 Galerucella calmariensis | reverse complement strand
ACTTACCTAGGAAATGTAAAAGAAATTGAGGAAAGTTCGTAAGTCAAAGGACGAATAAAATTACGATCTACAATAATAATTATCGACAC
The DNA here is from genome assembly GCA_910591675.1 of Galerucella calmariensis. Lineage (NCBI taxonomy): Eukaryota > Metazoa > Arthropoda > Insecta > Coleoptera > Chrysomelidae > Galerucella > Galerucella calmariensis. The sequence goes on along the minus strand of CAJUYG010000151.1, from coordinate 277,997 downwards.
ACAAGAGGCAGGTGGTAGACAGAACATAAGGCAGGTACAGGTATTTATACTATAAACACAAGATCAAGATATCCCACTCCGTATTACTCTTTTACCTTACTACGAATGCCGTAGTACACCTTGCTATCCGACTATCCCTTTTCCTCTCTACGCGATATACCTACGTCAGACATGCTCGAAACAAATATATTATTTAAAAAGAATCTCATTTTCTATTTTGTTTTGTTTTCTGTCGCTCAACATCTGCCGCGCTTTAAAGTGGTGCAACATTACAACCTTTACCTTGATGATGATGATGATGATGGACCATGCAGGCGCAGCACCCACTATGTGGCCCCTATCTAGAAACGAGTTAGCATTTTGTTTTGAATTTTGTGAACTTTGTTTTGTAAACAACGGTCAGTTTTTTTTCTCTATAAGCATTTAAAATACATTTAACTTGCTTTATTAAAAATATTAGTCAAGAATAAGATGTCAAAATGTGTATTTTAAAGAAATACTGCTGAAGTCCATAGTCAATGAAATGACAAATACTCAAAAGCAAATTTCGCACCAAAACGCTTGAATAGTAATGGGTTTAGAATCTTTGCAATTTATACAATTTTTGCAAATGATTATTTCAGCTATTCTTAGTGACTGTTATTTGAAGTCCGCCAAACAAACCGCCTCATACGAGCGAGATTTTTCTTATCTTTTCTCGGAAAACTGACAAAAAGAAACATTTTTGAAAATATTCTACACGCGATCCCGCTTAGACCTCATACAGCGCAGCCCGAGATTCTCGTTGCTGTTCGAGTCAAGACTTTTATTAGAAAAGGTCTGTCTGCATAGGTAAAGTTTATCCAAAATCAATTTGCAGGAGCTAAAGCACCTCCTTCACCGACTTTTTTCTTTGACCGCCCGTAGGCTCAATTCTATAAGTGGTTAAAAATAACCTAACCTAACCGTTAATATTATAAAGTACAAAAATATTGTCTTATTTCTATCCAGGGGTTAAAATTCAACATTTGCTTAAATAATTTCTACTTGTGTTTTCAAATAATTTTAACGCCAAAAAGAGAAGAACTTTTTAAGCGAAAATGGATGTTAAAAGTTCTGGAAGTTTTTTTTCTGTTTCGAATATTTTCACAAAAATTTAAGGAAATATGGTCAGCCAAGAACTTAAAATAGACTTACCAGACGGTTTTTTAAATCTCGCCATATCTAGTTTCGAGTGAAGTCCCAGCTAAAATATACGTCAATAATAGGTCTGTTCAACAAACGGTTGGAAACTGGACGACTCATGCGCAGTCTTTTTGTGAACGGTTTTCTTTCACTGCGCATGAGTCGTCCAGTTTTCAACCGTTTGTGACTGCTCTAAGAACAAACGTAATATTTGCCGACTTTTTCAGGGATCCAAAAACCTTGTCCAATCATATTAATTTTCACTGTTTTGCAGAAAAACATTGAAAATGCGTATTTAAATATAAAACTAAACATTCCATAAGTACTTACATTACGCATGGTATTTTTTCAGTTTACTGGTTAAAACGTACTCTAAGATGTGTTATTCACCTGCGCCTTTAATAATTACAATAAAATTTCACCCTCCTTGTAATATTTACGATACGTCAGTTGGCCACACTGTTTTTATATATATCAACGATTATTCCTTAAACAACCACCTGTTACCCTCTTCCTGAGTTCCTCATTATCACTAACGTGTTCGATACAGAAAAGCATCATGGGCGTTCTTAGATAGATATTAAAAATATCAACCATTTAAATTCACATTACATTAGGAGCGGTATAATTGGGGGTTCGAGAAATCAATTTTTTCGCATTATTATCAAAAATGCTTTAAAAAGTTTACATTTACAAATAAAAATGTATAGAATAATTTTGAAGAATCGTGGTTTTACCCAAAACATTTTTCAAGGTAAGCCAGCCGTCGTTAGCTATTTACGAGAAGACTTTTTTGATAAACTGATATTTCAGTTCAACAAACCAACCATAGTACTTCAAGTAAATATGATTTTAATATTCGTTTTAAATTTCCATATACATAGTTTAGTAATAAGGGGTCATCCATAAATTCGGTCCTGTTTGTTTCTTATAAGGAACTGTGTTTTCACTTTGGCTAGACCAATACAATTCCTCTTTAATCTTTCTTTAGACTTTTAGACTCTGGTATCTTCCCTGATTTTTGGAAACAGAGTTTCATTACTCCAATCCATAAATCGGGACCTAAAGATGATGTAAGGAATTATAGATCCGTCTGCATTCAATCTGAGTTACCTAAATTACTTGACTGCCTTATATCTAGGAAGATGAGTTGGTATACTTGTCATCTAATTAATAAGGAACAACACGGATTTATGAAAGGTAAATCAACTACCACTAATTTAGTACTGTATAAACATTTTATCCTAAATACATTAGAGAAAAGAGGGCAGGTTGATGCAATATATACCGATTTTACCAAAACATTCGATCGTGTTAACCATTTACTTTTATTAACAAAATTGAATGCAATAGGATTTGACGGTTGTATTTTGAGGTGGTTAGGTAGCTTTTTGGAAAACCGTACGCAATCTGTACGTTGTGCTGGCTCTTTATCTACGTCTATCTCCGTTACATCGGGAGTTCCACAAGGTGCTTACCTAGGTCCAGTGCTGTTCAATATTTATGTCAGTGATATTCCTGATGTTATATGCAACTCAGAAATTTTGATGTTTGCAGATGATCTAAAATTGTTCAAGTGTATAGTCAATGGTAATGACACTATCTTGTTACAGGGTGATTTGGACAATCTTTCAAATTGGTGCAATGTAAACCTGTTGAGGCTTAATCCTACTAAGTGTCAACAAATTTCATTTTTCAGGAACAACAACCCTATTTCAACATCTTACATACTGAACAATGCTCCACTTGATCAAGTGAGAAGCGTTAAAGACTTAGGTGTCGTTTTGGATCATAAGTTATTTCAATCGCATATTTCTAAGATAGTCGCAAAAGCGAATAAAATGCTGGGTTTTATAATGAGATCATCAAGAGATTTGTCACTGCATTCAATCAAGATTCTATACTGTTCCTTGGTACGTTCAAATGTGGAGTATAATTGTGTTGTGTGGAATCCGTTCCGAATGAAAGACGTTAATTTGATCGAAAATGTTCAAATAAAATTTTTGCGTTATGCAGCTTTTAAGATGGCGTTTAGTAAAGGCGCATATCAAAGTAATGCTTTATTAACAGTATTAGATTTAAACACGCTATCACATCGTAGATCTGTTTTCTTTTGATTATTTTTAAATACATGCATAAACTTGAAAAATGTGTGACGTCACATCCGGGGGGAAGGGTTTTTAAGAATGTGACAACCTGTGACAAGGACGGGGGGAGTGGTTGAAAAGTCCTAAAACTCGTGTGACGTAATTTATGGATGGCTCCTCTGACATAAATAACATATCTACTTAAGCCTCATTTTGTAAGCACTATAATATTTAAAAATCAATAAATGGTTACAGATATTTTGTGGTATATATTTTCTAAATCAGCATATAATATTGTTATCCTTTTGTTTTTATTTGAAGGGGCTTTCGTTTGTGATTTTGCCGGTATATTTTGAACATAACTATACTATACCTACCTGAAATAAGCAACAATATTCATACCTCTCCTTATTTTCAATAAGCAAATTCTAATACGATAAATACCTACTAGTGAAGTGATTAGACTTTCTATAAAATGGATATGAGGGTACCACTACCAGAGGTAGAACCAAGTTACAGTTTAAAGAAAAGGATCTCGGATATTTACAGAAATGAGTTTATAATTTATTTATAATCTTTTAAGCTCGTTAAGACCTAGTAAATTTTATTATAATGAAAGTTTTGCGGTAGACGCACAAAAATTTAAATTAAGAATGAACACAATTTCAAGTTGTTTATGAAAAAATAGGTTCGTTCGTGGAGCAGTAAGAAACCATTATAGTCTGTACAGAAATTACGAGGAGTAATGCCTGCCTTCCGCTTTTAATGTTTTCATCTTGCCAAGATTTGGAAACTGTATATCCAGCATTTATACACACATATATACAAAAATATATAAAATGATTATTGTTACAGATTGGTTTGTTTTCTATTATGAATAAACTGTGTTGCCTTTCTTTATCAAACTTACTAAAATTTATGTACCTCTATCACTTTTTTATATTAAAATTAGTACATCCCGTTACCTCTGACCTAAATCTTATATTCTTTAGCATAGCTGCAACTCATTCGTTCAATACAAAATGTACCTTACGGTATACCCTCTTAAAATATATTTTGGTACGTCTATGAAATCTACTTAAATGAATGATTTATTACTCCTCGTACTTTCTGTACAGACTATAGCAATTGTACAACACAGGCGCATTTCGTTAAAAGCGTTCGCACAAGCCAAATCAAAAATAAACAAAATATTCGGTTTGAAACTAAAAAAACAACTAAATCCTAGATATTTGTAGATCGTGGGTTTTACCATTTTGCATGGCAGTTATAGTACCTATTATACCCATTGGGTACATCTTCGGTAACGATTTTACCCTTCTTGATATTCAAGGTTTTACACTTGTCTAACCCAAATTCCATTCTTAAATATATCACTATTATCTTGTTATTATTATAAATTCTTTTACAAAAGAGTTGGCAGCCCTAGTCACGTTTATCAATATTTATTGAATGAATACAATGCTTTTGCTACCACTCCTAGAGGGCTATTTTTAAAATCTCAACTAAAAATAAGTATTGAGCTAAAAAAATTAATTAAAATGTATAAAAACATTTTATAGAGAAAAAGTAAAAATGGAATGGTCAAACAATGTAAATATAAAATGTAATAAATGAATAGAATTTTCGTTTCTGGCCTAAAGTAAAGACAATGGACGTAAACAATATTTTTGAAAATAAATGTGATAAGACCCGAAAAAAGGCTATTGATATTTTGAAAACAAACCGCCTGCCGCCGAGGTCAAAGAATGTAGAGTATTATTTTTATTTAGCCATTTTACCGACTGAAGAAAGGTTTGCTCGTGTTTTTTTGCAGTTTTGCCGATCGGTATTATTTTAATACAAATACAAACATAATATTTATTATTCTTAAAGTTTTGAATACATAAACACAACAAAATTGATCTATTGAGACAAACTATCCGCACCATGAGGACGACAGAGTTGCCAGATGGATGGATTAGAAAATCCCAAATTGTGGCTTAATTTTTCCCTAGAACTCCCTAAAAATTAAAAAATTAAAAATCCCTAGAATTTCCAAGAAATAATAAAAGAAGAAAGTTTACATTAAAACATGAGTTTTGGAAGGAACAAAGTTTATTTTGTATTTGGTGCGCATGAGTAGTTGTATCATATTTACAACAAGGTTAAGAAATGAACTAGAAAAAACTTCAAAAGTTCAAACTAATAGAAGTAGGTGGCGGTAGGGTCGACATTTTTTCAAATCGAAGTGGAGAGAAAAAATCAATTTGGCGATTTTAAAAACATGAAAATAAATTATAATTATTTTGGAATATTTGGTGATCAAAATCCCTAAATATAGCCTTAAATTCCCTATTTTCATTAATTTGATGAAAATTTCCCCAGAACTGGGAAAAATTCCCCGAATCTGGCATCACTAACATAAATCGACTAAACCAGAGATTATAGAATAAAAATATAAGATGTTTCACTCCAGGGCGGTATGATTCAAGTTGCTGTCCCAAACGGACGCCGCTCTCATAAATTATGTTTACGACTCGCTTTTGTTGTCAATAACGAGACCGGTAGATACCAGAGAAGTTCGAAAAGCTTATTTTATTTTAAGCTATACAGGGGTAATTAGAGAAATATATATTTAAATTAATAGAATTCTTTATCACTAAGGTTTATTTTTAAATGTTAATTATTTCGAAAAATGTTCGGGCTATGAATTTGAAAAGGTAAGTAAAAAATAAACTTGAATTTTTAAAATGAATCAATGCACAGATTTTATCCAGCATCTTAGTAATTTTGTGATACTTATTGATAATATAGCAGATATTTATCACAAATTCAATTAAATATACCTACTGCTGCTGCAGGATACCTTTATTAAAAAAATTTATAAATGTTGTGAAATACTAAGTTTGGAGTTTGGTTTATGTGTTAAATTTAATATATTGTCTTTCAAATCTTTTAATATACATTTGAGAGTAAAATATATACGGACTCTGATATAGAGAGCATAATATCTGGAAGGAAATTGATTACATGGATGATGAAAAGAAAATTTAGTAAATTCGTTCAAAAGGAACTGACCAATTCCACTTTGGATAGCTATAGAATTGAATTTTTGTGTTTTCTTGTTCAATGTACTTGTTTATATAATATCCTTATTATAAAAATAAATCCGTAATCTTGTATTAGCAAATATTACAAAATATTTAGTGTTTAAGCTTTGCTATTAAAGAGAAAAATATTAATATGACTTTTTGCTCATTTCAACAATTAATTAATAAATTTTAAAAATCTATACAACATAAATATAAAACACGAACAACCAATAAACACCGTTCTAAAATAACAGCGCTCGACGGGCGACGTCCCGTATAATATGCCAAATTAAATGCAAGTAAGGACGTAGCTTAGCGTAGCGTAGTTGATATATTCCAAAAATTTTGAATTTTTTCTCTAGTTCTTACTCTTTTCTCAAAAAGTACCTAAAAGTTTGTATTTTCTTGGACCATGTAACATCAAATACAGAATACATAATAAGCACAATATTTATTTTGGATAAAAATTTTTATTGCCCTCAATTTGAATAGAAACGACTTCCGGTCGAACTTGAAACCTTGGCACGCGCCCCTGCCTAAGAACCGCAACTAACAAATTGATTAAAAAGGCGCGCACGAGATATAAACTCGCGATTTCCGGGTTTCTACTATCAAAAGAATGGTCTTAATAATTATTCCCTTTTTGGAACGAGCTCTTCCTTTATATCATTACCAAATATCAAGAATCCAAAATTTCCTTCTGTTTCGACTTCACGGTCGGCCGACTTACCTCACGACATATTGGTTTACGGTTTGTTTTTTACTAGACTACAAGACGTTCAATTAATTTCAATAAGAAGGAACAGTTGGTACTACCGGTACTAAAATACCTACATTTGATGCACAGACAATAATTTCTAACCGACCCATAATAATTATCGAAGTCTGTTAAAAAAAACAAGTAACAGAAATTATTTGTTTAGAAAGAACATTCTAAAAAATCATACCTGTAGTTTGAGAAATTCTCATAGAATGTGTTCCATTGGGTACAACAAAATAACCTTCCTATGCGAAAATAATAGGTCTACATACAGGTAGTGTGAATACCCAATATTCCACACAATCTAATTGTATACGAATATAACATAGTTTGCAGGTGTCTAGAAGGATATAATGCTTTCGCAATGGTGGGAAAAATATGAAACCATTGATATTTTTAGCTGTCAGATTGTTATAGTATAGTAATAAATATGAAAACTTTAAGGCCATACGTCTGAAATCAGTAGAGCAATAATAACTTTGAATAGAAATAGAACAGCTTCATGGGAAAACAAAATTTTGGTTCCGGACAAGTATTGAATATTATTTTCTGTAGGAATGGTTATTTGATTTGGTTTGATTTTAGTGGATATTCAGCCATAATATTTTCTGAATATTTTTATTTCCATAACTAATGAAGATTTTTATATAAATGTTCCTCTTCTATCCAGTAATCTCCCAGGATTCTGAAGTGCTGTGCAGTTGGAAAGTATGTGGATGGAGGTTTCTTCTTCCATGCCACAAAATCTGCATTCTTCTTCCTCCACTATTTTGAGCTTTTTCAGGTGCCCATTCTGGCGACAATGTCCCGTTAGGATCCCTGTTAAAACACTTAGCGCAGTTTTACTTTGACTTATGCATTCTTTTGATCTCAACAGGTTGTAGTCACCCAGCAGAGTCTTTGATTGTATAAGCCCTACTAGATCTTTCCAATGGCCATATCTTTTTTTTTTCTCGGCTTTACTTATTTCTTCCAATATTACATTGGGGCTGATTCCGCAAAAGGGTTCAGGCCCCCAGAAAGGTATTTCAGTCCCCCTCTTTGCTAGTTCATCTGCTATTTCATTTCCTTCTATTCCAGTGTGTCCTGGAATCCATAGTAAGGTGACCATATTGTTCTCGCCTAGCTCATTGAGTTTGTCTAGGAATTCCCACACCATTTTGGAACTGATTACACAAGAGCTCAGTGCTTTAATGGCTGCTTGACTATACGACATTATGATAATCCTTTGTCTTCTGTATCCTTTATCAATATTGAACTGGGCGCACTTTCTTATGGCGTGGATTTCTGCTTGAAAAATACTTGGGGTTTTTCCCAAGCTTTCAGAGTGTTTGGTTCCTGGCCCGAACACTCCTATCCCAGTTCCTTCTATTGCTTTTGAGCCGTCTGTGTATCATTGAATGGCATTCTTTCCAAGTCTGGTAATGGTATTTGGATCCCATTCATTTTTTGCTCAATTCCGTAACGAATTTCTTTGAAAAGTTATACTTTTTCATCATACCGTCTTGTGGCATGTCCCATTTTGTCTGATTTCTAAGAAGTGAGGAGGTGGTTTTTTAAATGATTCCCTCTGTGTTATATATAAACACAAACTTAAAAATTGTGTCAGTTGTATCAACAGGCAGCAGAAATGCCAACTTAAATTCAAATCCTCTCCATTCTCTTAAAACTAATTTGAGATTAAGATTAAATTTAAACTAAGAATAGTCAGCTGTTCATGCAAAATAAATTAAGAAATTAATAAAGCAACCGGACATGCGCAGTATTTTCAATCATTTGTCAAATCTTCCTTGGGAAAAGTAGAGTTCGATAGATGGCGCTCTGAAATGTCAACGTCATCTTGGCAACGAGTAAAATAAATCAGGTGTTTATTTTGATGTTTTAGTTGCTTTCAGCGTGTGTTTTGTAAAACTTTTGCTTTTTCTTTGATTTTGCTTTAGTATTTTGTGTTGTTAAACTAAATTTTGTATTTTTATTTTTGGTGTAATAGGTATGGTTGATATTTGTGAAAAGTACAACAAGCGTTCAATTAACTGTTTAGTTTTAGGTCTGATTTCGTGTTTTTATTTTATTTTTGATATAATTATATTGGCAAAAGTTGCAGGGAAGGTAGGTTTGTATTGAGTGAAAAGTACAACAAGCGTTCAATTAACTGTTCAGTTTTAGGTCTGATTTCGAGTTTTTATTTTATTTTTGATATGATTATATCTACAAAAGTTGCAGGGAAGGTAGGTTTGTATTGAGTAATATTTTTAATCTTTAATACCGACTCATTTTCTCTTTGATCTCCAATGAAAACAAAAAATAGAATAACATAACCTCTTCCATAATATCTCTGATTATATAAAAATATTACCTCAGAATTGATAACAGTTGAGTTAAATAGAAAAACACAGTTTTAAACTTGTCACTGACACAAATTTGAACAAATAAAGTACGAATTTACGGTAATTACGTTGACTTGCATATAATACAAAAACAATGCAAAACGAATTATTTTACTCGTTGCGACAGTTACAATTTTTTCCGCCAGAGGTCTCATTGAATTCTACTCCGCCCAATAGTAATCGAGATGTCAGATAGCTGAAGATAAATATTAGAAGTAATGCAACTTGTTTACGGAAAATATTGTTGTATATAAACTTTCTTCAAGCATGTAATACAAGTTCATATAAGCAATAACTCAACACAAATCACCAGTAGGTAATCTATGTTCAGGGCATGAAGCATACGTTGTGTTGAATTCATGGAGGAAATTAATTTCTTAGTTGAAAGTTGGCCATCTTTTTTAGTGTTAATTTAAATCTCAATTTTTTTGTTTCTTGAATGAACATCTACATTCCATTACATGGTTTTATCTTCTTAGTTTTAGTTTCAATTTTTTCTTGCATGAATCCTCCTTTAGTTTAAAAATAAGGCATAGTGACATATGCAGACAACTCACAAGAAAGCAGACTAAAAATATTTAACGGTAGATTTAAGCGACTTGGACGGACTTTTTCAAGGGCGATAGAACCAGCTTGTCGTAGAATTTACCCCTCGTACCCAAAAGAAAGCTATCCTGTCTTTGACAATGGCCTAATCACAATTGAAATTTTCTCTACAAAGCGAGCAGGGGTAGTTAAAGTAAACGACCCCGAATTTTTTTCTTTAAGACTTTTTGCCTGGTCTGGGTTATGTATATATTCGGTGCAGACGGCGAGTTGTACAAATCCGTAGGGGTTTCTTTGCGAGAGATGTACACACCTGGCCGCGCACGAGACTTAATTCTTATAAAGATTGGATAACTTTTAACAACATCTTAACACATAGCCTCGTATACCTGAGAAGTGTGTTCCATTATTTGTAAGAGTAAGAGAAATTTTAATAAGAATTGTAATGAAATTATGCAACCCACCTTTTGGAGAAGGCACAATGGTTGTGACAACTCTTTTCTAGTAAACATTAAAATGATAATAAAACGTTAACTACAGACCTAAGCTTAACCTTCAATACTACATAACTATTTAGTTGAAATATCAAAAACATACAGGGTGTCTATTGAAGTAAATATAGTTGGTAGTGTTTTTGGACATGTTAATAAATAAGAAATATGAATTAGAAGTGGAGAATTAATCTTATCGACGATCCAAGAGTTTTTAAAACAAAATTGTTGGACTATCCTCCATACTGTGTGGCATCTAGATGATTTTTGAAAAAAAATGAAGTTCCGCAAACAAAAATTGCAAAAGTTATTAACAATTAACTAAAAAAAAGAGGGTTTAGTTTTTTGCAAATATCTCAAAAACTAATAATTAATAATATTTAAAAAAAAAAATTTCCAATGATTAATTTAAATTTTTAATTTTGCAACAACGATAATTATTAATAAAAACCTGAAAAATAAACATTTTTCAATTTTTCCAACGGGGATCTATTGTGAAGCCTTCCAAGAATTGCTCCAAGAGAGGAAAAAAATCTCAAATTTATAGTTTAACAATTATCACACTTGCAATGTTCAAGTTCAAGCAGAAAAAAATTATTAGTTAACAATTGAATAACTAATTGAAAAATTGTGATAAAAATTTTTTTCAGGCGGATTATTGTTCATTTATCTATCCAGTAAGCCCCTGAATTTTTTCATTTTTTAAATTTCATATTTAATATATTAAAATAATTTTTATTAATAAAGTGTCCAAAGTAGGCGTGGCTTACGGAAGCCAGAACACCCGTTTTCGGCCGTATTTTCATTCCTCTGGGAAAATTATAAATATTGGTCCTACAGTTCCGGGAGTCGGGGCTTTTTTGGGAAATTTCCTCCTCTTTTCAAATCTTTTTTTTTATTTGAAAAATCTTTATTAGTTTTTGAGATATTTGCAAAAAACTAAACCCCCTTTTTTTAGTTAATTGTTAATAACTTTTGCAATTTTTGTTTGCGGAACTTCATTTTTTCCAAAAATCATCTAGATGCCATCCCGAATCGAATGACACCTCGATCATAATTTTCGGAAACTGCTGAAAAAGTTGGACAAAAAGGCACTTGTTGACTAGACTAATAGAAAACTAAATAGACACCTATTAACACAAATTCTTCAAAATAAGGCAAATATTCCTAAAATCAAAAATAAATACAGTGTATAGAGGCCAAAATAATTCATAATTTTTGCAATAAAATTGAAAAGGTTAACATTTTTGAATGGAAAATAAAGAGACCCTTCAAACGATATATAACAAGCCTATAGAAATTAAACCTTGAAGTTGGCTAGAAGAAGCAATAATTGTCAACTTCAGTAGTCAACTAGTAGTGGAAAAAAGATCTAGTCTATATTGTCATTAAATACATGTTAAATACCAATTTTCGCCATGTATATGTATATTATGTATCCTTTCTAAAACAGATTAAATTTTCTTGAATATTAAAAAATATTACCAATGATTTCTTTCAAGAAATAACGGTTCCCTTCTAGCAACAACCCTCTATAAATCATCTCAAGAATAATTTTACCCTGTTGTGAATCTAAAGAACAATAATGTCTGGATATTACGACTTTGCAGATGACCCTTTAAAAGCCCAAGGGCTGCTGATGCTTTTAAGACACGTGACATTTGGCGAATCGAATGTCAGATGGTGACGGAACAATGCCCTATCCGTACGTTTTCTTTAAGACCTTGAGAAATTGATTTCGATTGGGATTCGAGATACAGAAAGTCAAGGTGTTAGATAAGGTTAGGGACAATAAATACGGGTATAAGTCAATGCGGCGGAAGTCGGTTAGGAAGATTCACGGCGAATATAATAAAATTTTGTTTGGTTACATGAGAATTTATCTCTAGTGTTATTCAGTTTGATTTATTTATAATATAAAGTAGTATTGTAAAAAAGTAGAGAGATAGTCCGGTCAATTTAGACATAAAAATAGTGATCAAATAAAGAAAAGTCCGACTGAGCTAAATATCCGTAAAAACCTTAGGTTAGGAATTCAGTGTCAAAAGTCCCCATCGGTTCCATGTGTGATTCTTATAAGCGCAATATCCGGGAAATGGTGGTTCTTGAAGAAAAAATCAATAGGACCATTTTTATAGAAAATTTTGAGATCTACAGCTTTGCTTTGAGGTACTTTTTCGATAAAACTAACCGTTTTCGAGAGAAAAAAAAACTAAAGTTTTGACCATGGGCTCCGAATAAGTCCTTAGCACACACACAGTAAACCTAAGGTTTCTACGGAGATTTGGCTCTGTCGAACTTTTCTTTATTTCAATTGTCCAAATTGACCGGAGTAAGAATTAAGTTTAATACAGATTATTTTTTTCACTTGTCAAAATCTGACATTTTGGTGGTTTTAACCAATAGCAATACATTATTTTCTCTTGGATGATGGCACTGAATAATTTTGTGTTCATTTTCCAATAAACTTCGAAGCACTTTTAGTTGTCAATAATGACAAATTCAAAGTAAAATTTTGACGTTTCAATGTAAACAAGGTATTATCGATGAGGAAGCAGAATTATCAAA
>CAJUYG010000151.1:110220-259920 GCA_910591675.1 Galerucella calmariensis | reverse complement strand
GGTTTTTCTTGGGATCGGTCAGACTATAGTATCCGTATCTCTGTATCTGTAGAGTAGGGAGAGTGAGTGTAGGCTCACAGTTCTTAGGCCACATGTGACCCATTGTACATCCTCCCGAGGAGTTGTCCACCTAGGTCACCGTCCATCCTGTCCTTCTCAGGAAGGTGGACAGATCACTAGGAGACATCTACTTTATATCGGCAGGTGTAGGCCAAGACTCACCGAACACACACTCTCTTATTGATGGACACTCGCATAAGACATGCCTCACAGTTTCATCTTCCTGTTCACACATCCTGCATAGAGGTGTGTCCACTAGCCCCATAGTATGGAGGTGTTTCCTTAGTTAACAGTGGACAGTCAGAAATTCTACTGTTAAACGTAGGTTTTTCCTCATCATCGCCAAATATTTCTTCGGCGCCAGTTTCCCAGGGTCGCTCAAGGTGATCCTGACAAGACTGCATCCTTTGATTCCATCCCATCTCTTAAGGGATCTTAATTTTATCAAGAACGGATCTGTTAATGTTTACTGTATAATGTGGGATATATAAACTTTTACTATTAAATCCTCAAGACCAAGATACCCAGTAAACGAAATATTGTGGAATATACTTTACTCAACTTTAAATATTAAACTTCTCGCGACCCCAGGACAATCATTTTTTGAAACTTATTTTATTTAATCTCACATAAATCCTTCAAAAAAAATACACTTTGTGCATTATATAAATAATTTATTTATTTTTATTCTAAAAATAAATAAACGGAAATCATTATTATCAGCGACTCCCTCCCTGAACAATAAAATGCATCTGATTACATGCATAGTTATCACAAGAGCAGCAGCGACACCAGCAGGCGCACATTGCATATCTGGGGTAAAAGGAAAAAGGTAATCCTGCAAAACAAAACCTGAAAGCGTGCAATGCCAACACACCGGTCCTCGACAGGACCAGTTCACCGACCGCGAAAATAGCGGGCAGCAGATGCTGGAAGGCATTATTTTTGTTTTATATTTTTATTATGTTATGTATGTATGGTTTTTTTGTGTATACGTAAGCCATCCAGGTGCTTTTAAGCACATGCTCTTACTGCTATATTATCTTTCAGGACCTTTAAATTCGCCATTTTTAAATGGACTGATTTGTTTGCGATCTTTTAAAGTTTTATAAAAATGTGTCCTAAATAAATTATTTCAAGATAATTTCTTCTGCGAATACTACAAGTTTTTTAAAACTAACCAGAAAATATACATCCTGAAATAGTCGCGCAAAATGTCTAATTACTATATTCAACTGAAATGTTGAAGTCGAAAATTGCCAAGGATTGTTACTTCACGCTCTAAAACCAAAAAAGGGATTTTTTTTCTTGCTAATCCCACTAATTTTAATTAAATAAGTGAGTGAAAAATATTCCTTTTTTGCTCTAGAGCGTAAAGTAACAATAATCCGTATTTGTCGACTTCAAGATTTCATTTGAATAAAGGTATTAATTGGTCTTTTACGCTCGACTTTAGAAAAAAGTATGTGTGTTTTTCAAGCGTAAAGTAAAGTTGCGAAAGTGATTTTTAACCACCACAAAATCGTCTACTTATTACAAGTAGTCGATTTCATTCTAACATTATAAAATATGTCCCCCTAAGCTGGAATCATTTGGAAAACTTTTTTATTATTAATTTTAGAAAAAAAACTTATTCTTCATAAAAAATTCTGCATTATCTAATACGGTCATCAAATATCAAATTTTTTAGTAGTACACAAAGTTTGTCAAAAAATATGAGTTTTACTCAAGAGTAAAGTACCTTTAAAATTGAGAATATCGAAAAATTATAAATAAATATGCACTTATTTCGCGTTTTAAATGCAAAATTATTAAAAAACATGAAAAACCTAAAAGATTATCATGTGTTTCGTAATCACAAGAGATAAATGTTCTTTTAAAATAGAAACATTAGTAAAAAATAAAATAATCTGAAGTTTTCATTTAAATGATTGTAATTACATATTTAATCGTAGTTTTTAATTCTGATCAACTTTTTTGTAGTAAAATTTTTCGATATTGTCAAATTTAAAAGTTGAACCAACGGCCTATATCACTCATTGTATTCCGAAAGTAGGCCAATTGATTTAATTTTTCGAAATCCATGCCTGGGCAAGATGGAACCGGCAACCAATTATTTCGGCGGAAGGCCACACTTCCCGAACCGCTTTATGAATACCCATCTCAAAATCACACACAACTTGATTGTTGCTAAAACAATATTGATTTCGGAACACTTATCCAGAATCATTAGAAATAGTTTTTTGTACGTCTCGGATGTCTTGTTTGGTAAAAGACAAACCAACAGTAGTATGTAATGTCCGTTTAAAAAACCATGAATAGTGAACATTTGACAAAAATATTTGGTACAGAAATCAAATGTACCGTCAACGTAGATGCGTTCTGATTTTTCCAGAGCTTCGAGATTTGTTGTGCACGTAAAAACAATAATATTGTTTGGCAAGCAATTGATAAAAAGATATTGTTCGTCTTGAGAAGTTCTTACGTTGATCGAATTCAATACTCGATGTACGTCGTTAATATTCGTGGGAAGAGCGGGTATTAACTTACGTCGACTATTAAACATATTTTTTCTTATTTACTCGACATCTTGAGTTGTCAAAGTTGCTGGTAGATTTCCTTTCAATGCTGAGCGAATACTTTTTGATGGTTTTTCGGAAACATCTTCAACAGCTTTTCTTTTGCAGGAAGCAGAAACTATTTGCCTATTCAAGGTAGAAATATCTGCAGGATGGCAGTGTTCCGACGAAGATTTGGTTACACAAATTATTGAACTACATTCACTGAGTGTATAAACACATGCTTTGCACTTTCTGTTGGTACATTTCCAACAAGTTTCGTCTGTAGTTTTCAATTTTTATGTAAACTACACTTGTAGTTATCGATTACAAGTAAATTTTTGTCACGAATACTTTTAATAATTTCTACTTTCATAATGCTATTTTTCAACACTTTCAGCTCAAATTCACTTCGATAAATGATTACAAATCTGATAATTCAAGGGGTTGTTATTTTTATCAAGTACCTGCCTTACCTCAATTCTAAGAACAACATTTAATTGTATTGTCATTATGGGGGCGAAATTACTGGTCGGATTAATTCAGGGCCAGAGTACCAAAGTATTAACGTAGTTGGCGGGGAACAGATTACCTGACCCCCTTCTGTCTACAGCCCCCCATGAATGCTTTTTTTTGTACATTGTTATATTTTCGATTGGAGTAAGTTTATATCAATGTGTCGGTCTTGAAAATTATTATAGAGTACATTCAATAGCCTTCTTTATGTCCTTCATCGTTTGTGTCATACCTTAAATTTGATAAATAAAATCATCAGGGTCGCATTCAGCCAAATTCGAAAATGCTATGAAATTAATAATTACCATCTTCTTTTTCTAACTGAAAATACTTGAGAACTTTCAAAATGCTGATGTTTTTACGTGTACCTAGGCATATTTTTGTATTATTTAAATAAATATAACAATAAGATTAATATTCACTTCTTATAAATAATAATTGACCGTGAACAACAAAGTACAAACCTGATGAGAACTGTCAGTGGGACATTAGTAAAGACGGAAGACACATTGCCGCTACGAAAGGTCTGCATCCTATTTTGAATGTTGTAATTTCTCCCGATTGATAGGTCGCGCTTGCGCGTAATCTAAACATCAACTAATCAAATTTTTCAAGTCAAAGCTTAGGGTTAACGTTTGTAATACATTTAAACGGTTTATTATTGTGATATTTTGATTAGGATTAATCACAGACCTGCCTTTTTTTCCATTTCTTCCAACGTAATGTGTTAGAAGTATATTAACAATCGACGACGCACACCACAAAGGTTATTATATGAACTCTACCTACGATTTGAAGAATCTAATATTTAAATAATCAACAAACAGGGGGAAATTACTTTTGACTATAAATTAAACAATAAGAAGAATAACTCTTTGGTAATGATAATATGAGGGCCATTAAAATTAACGTTTTTATTTATGTCCTACTAAATTAATAGGTTCCGATTAATTATACTAATTTTACAATGTTCTCATTGTTAAACAAACAAAGAGAACTAAATACTGTTTAAATAAAAGATAAAAGGTATAGTATTCCCCAGACAGCAGACAACTTCATAATATTTTGTTGAAAAACTTATTTTGCTAGGCTAGAATTTTGTTTACTTGGCGACACCGGCAGGTCCTTTGACGGCGGCAACTGATATAAATCCTGAAAATCTTTGTAAGCAATTCTTTTTGTTTATACACAGTACGTTTTTTCTTTTATTTACATCCCTTCGTAACTTTTCGTTTTTAATAAAAAATACTAATATTGTTATTATGTTTCAGGTGAAACTATTTATATATCACATTGTGACATATCTGATAGTGAGATCTACAGCTGCATTTTTGGGGTCAGAAATCGAATGGAAACCCCACATATTTGTAGAGGGTGGATATGCATAACGACGGCGACGCCTTAGATTACTCTACATCTGTTTGGAAATAGCACCTATAGAGTTTTATTTGTTTAATGTAGCGCATCACATTAATTCCTAATTGACTCATCCGATAAAAAAAGTGGTCATACTTTTTTATTAATCTGTGATGGTTCAAAAGAAATACTAAGCATTTTTTTTATTGTAATTTATTTCATTTATAGTTAGTCTCAAAGTATATCGTCTTCACTTTTGACGGCAATCATAAAATTAATTTGCCAATAGCTGCTGTCATAGGCGTGCCTACAGGGGGGCCATGGCCCGCCCCAATTCCTCATAATATCAATCTATTAAAACATTTTATAATTTTTAAATTTTAACGTTATTTCAATGATACGAGGAAGCAGTTTTTTATTCTTCAAACGAGTTGCGAGAAATTGAAGGGCACAATATGTTTTTTTTATCAAAAGATTCCGATTTGATATTTGCCCCCCCCCCCCTAATAGTAGAAGAGATCGCCAGTGTTGGACTATTTAAAATTATTTTAAAAAGGATCAAATTCATATAAATATCTATCTTTTTGTATTTTTATCATAAATCCTTTGTTTTTTACTTGGTCAGAAATGATCAAGTCGACAAAAATGGATTTCAAGATGTACAGGTTACGTAATAACGATTGTATTTTTTTATTTCTTCAACACCCTCACTCCTTCCATGTTGGGAACATACTGAATACCACCAACTAGTGAATTCTCTCTGTAAAGAACAATGTTGCCGGATGAAAGTGTTTAGTTTACCTAATATTGCATGATATCGAAAAAAGTCAACGATAACGGGACAAAAATATCATTTTTACAAATTAATCTGCGCTACTGGAAGATTACAATAGGGGGGCAATGAACGTTCGGCCAGCCTCTGGAACTAAGTAAACGCCCTCGCTGACCGCGCACAATATTTCTTTCTCTCTCTTACAAGCTGATTTTCTCATATTTTCCTTGGCGTACTTGTGTAATTCGTGTGGTTCCAAATGCTTTTTCGCAATCTGTATATGCTGATTAAAGAAAAAGTCTGATGATAAATACTACAATACAACAACTCTTGCTAATAAGTGAAAATATTGATTTATATATTATCGGTCCTACACTACGAGGTTTAAGTCGATTATGTTATTTATGGCATTAAAAGCAGACGACATATCTTGGCGAACAGTTACTTCACCAACAACACGCAAATATGTATATTATTTTAAATCTGACTTACCTGTATAACATATAGACACCAAAGTATGTGCGTGTCTTCTGAGGAATTGACTCTCGTTGCCCCACGAACATCTTTCGATAACTTGGTCGATGTAGTCGAATCCAGTAACAGCAAGAATATTCCATTGTAACTTCGATAGGACCAGCAATTCCCAATTCTGGAAAAAAAATGATTAATGTTTATTAGAAATAAACTATAAGCTGAATATTTTAAACATTGAAAAAGCGAAGCTACCAGGACCCAAACCAAAGATTACAGAATAAAAATATAAGATGTTTCACTCCAGGGCGGTTTGATTCAAGTTGCTGTTCCAAAAGGATGCCGCTCTCATAAATCATGTTTACAACTCGCTTTTGTTGTTAAGGGGCATCTACCAAACTCGACCTTGCACAATTATGCTTTGTATATTTTTTTGTTTCCCTACGTCCTCACGTTCAAGTTCACATAACGAAAATTTTATTAGAAATATGAAAGCTCCGCAACATGAGGTAGCCAAGCGGTCCAAGCGGATTTTGGTTCACGTACTACTCTATAAGCTTCGTCAGTACTGAACTGGGAGACCGCCGAGACCGGCGAGCGTTGTATCAACAATGGAACGGCACGCGACTACCGAAGCAGAGAGACAATGTCAGTCATAGAAGGATAGAAAAGCGAGAGATGGATTTTTATCCGATATTTTAGTGGTAGCAACCGAATTTCAATAAGGAATTGTACGGTCATAAGTAATTTGAGGATTCTGAGATTTTTATATAGTATTCATAAAGCTTCAAATTAGACTTCTTATCAATTAGTTTTTCCATTTAATCCATATTTAATTCTTTACAAGGGCTCAAACTTTGCTTAATATGTGTAATTACATCATGATTCGTATTTTTTTCAACAAAATTTGGTTAGCATTTCAAAGTTTTTATTCGATGAGAACTCTAAGTTCAACATTAACCTACATGATATATTTTTTTCTTAATTTTCAATACATCCATTACCTCAAAATTCTTTGCCAAAAATACTTCGATATTTTGTCAAATCGCTGCTGATAGATTCCCCTTAATAACGCGACCGATAGGTAACAGAGAAGTTCGAAAAGCTTATTCTATTTTAAGCTATACAGGGGTAATTTGAGTGAATGTGAATTGTGAATAATTTAGCTGAAGAGGTTAAATTTACTTTTGTGAGATTGATTTTCTGTTTTAATAAAAGCTTCAATTTTCAATCATCTATCACTTTTTAAAATAGGTGCTCCCAAATTAATATACAGGTAACATCTCGGCTGGTATGGGAATGCGGCGAAGAACTTAGAAGACTGGTGACTCGGAACAGTGTAACACTGGAGTGAGTCCTAGGTCACAAAGGAATCGCTAGCAGTGAAAAAGCTAACGAGCTTACAAGAGCAGGATCGTCAACACTAATGAACGGACCCGAACCATCTGTGGGCATCTCCAGATGCTCCACTAGGTCATGGTTAAAAGGGTGGGTAAAAAAACAATCCATAAAACTCTGGAAGAATACGCCCAGGCAAACACATGGGAAGAAATGTATAAAAGAACTAGCAAAAGAACTGCTCTCAATGAGCAGGAACAAACTACGCACCATAACGGGGCTTCTTACGGGTGACTTTCCCCCAAAGGAGCACCTGAACAAAATAGGGCTGTATAACGGAGACCTCAAATGCAGGAGATGCAAAAAGGACACTGAAACAGCTCTGCACATATTATGCAACTGTGAGACGCTGGACCACAGGAGGCAAAATCTAAATGGAAGACCCCAAATGACTCCAGAAGATTTCTACAACCAACCAGTAAATAACCTGTATAAGCTAATACAGGGAACGGATTGGCTGAATAGGCTGTAGTCAGAATGTTAGGAGAATCCACAATAAGCCCAAGAGGCTGAGGTGGTGCCGGCGAAGGGACGGCTCCTTTAAAAAATATATATACACGGTTATAACCATTTCAGCAGAAGGGGGCAAAACGAAAAACGATGTTTAAAAATACTTTTAGATGTAGCCAAGTCAAACAAATAATAAAGAAAAAACATTATTTCTTGAACTTGAAAAATTGCTTTAGGTCGTGGCACTCGATTTTTTTTGCCTTAGGCGGCGCCTTCAATAAAGCTTCCCCCTTCTAAACCTATCAGATGAAACCAAAGCCCTCCCCATCTAAAAGCTATAGCTACGTGACTGACTCGTTATGTTATCAGTAATTTTTGGTTGAGCGCGAATTTTAAACTGATGGCATTTTGATTTGAATAATTTTATCTTGAGAGGTAATTTCAAGCAGCAAATATGTTAAAGACAATCTCCTGGGTATACAAAATTATGTTGCACAAGTTTTTGTTGAACTACTACCCCTGAATATTTGAATTAGTCCACCTAGGTTAATAATAAAAAAAAGTATTAACCACTAATAAAGAAATTCAACTTCTCAATTGGCTAGAATAAGCAATAATTGTCAATTTCACAGCTTCCAAATATTTCCTTTACCTATAATATAATAAATTCAAATATTACCGCCTTGTGGTTATCCCTTGTCCATAAACACACCTGTGACAAATTTTATTACATCTAGTTATTAGATTGGAGTTTATGTAGGGCAATAAAAACGCGCTTCATGATCTCTTGCTTACAGTTTTCATAGACGTACATATCCAAAGGGGGTCAATATCACAATTAACAAAAAAAAAGGTATTAAATATATTCGAAAAGTTGCACAAATGAAAATACGTGATTTAAAATCATGTATTTTTATGTAATACTCATGTACAAATAATTTACAGTTAATAATTATTGTTACTTTTAGACTAAAAGTGTTTTTAAGTATTAGGAAAACAATTTTTTTGTGAAATTGCCGTCTTCAAGAAAAATCTGTTTTGCAACAAATAATTTTTTCTACATTTGCCCATGGTAAAGTGTCTGATACTGTCTGGGGCGACAGTTACCCCCTAAGTTCACAGCCGATCCTTCCATGATCCCTTAAGGCGAAGGGAGAGTCCGTCTCCGCCGAAACGTCGTCATGCCGTTAAGAGGGTCGCATTTAGACAAAGGGTTGTCTGCACAATGGAGTCTGTGGGAAATGAAGGAGGAGAAAAAGGTCACTGCCAAGTGTATAACCGCGCAGCAGACGGCGGCGTCTAGGTTCCATTGGGATAAGAATAAACTAATTGACCCCTTCGTTTGCATACGAGTACTCGAACTCATTCTTTTTTGCAAATTAGTCATTCATAGATTTGTACTATTGTTCGGAGCAGGTTCGGACTGCAACATAAACAATATATATCTCATATATATTATAAAGACCGTTTTCCACGGGACAAAGGGCCGATGCAGAGACGTTCCTTTGTATTATGTCATTCGTCATCTATTAAACCCTACCTCCAAAGAAAATTTTGATATCAGTACACTAAACTTAACAATCTATAACAATTGTATACGAGGATGTATTGATATCTTGTTAGACTAGACCAGTTCCATGCATAAACAAAATATTGCGTTACCATAGCAACGAACAATAACTCATTAGAAGTTTCAGTGTGAAGTTGGACGTCAAAAAAGTAAACCAGAGTTACGCAATAAATTAAAAGAAAAAAAATGTTCACCGAAATTGTGAAAATCAGAAAAATTGGAGTCATCAAGTATCTGTATTTAAAAGGGTTAAGAGGTAAGCAGATTTACGAAGATATGCTTAATACCCTTGGTGATCAATGTCCTTCGTCCTCTTCAAAACTTATGAAGTTTCATTAAAATAATTTAACTGTATCAATAAAGATAATTATTGTCGTTCGTCCATATATTCAGTCGTTATTTTATCTTGCAAAAACCCTAGTTTTTCTTTTAATAATAAATTTCATTTTGTAAAGAAATAATTTTCCTAATCTGTAATTTTACGAGAAATTCTGATAAAAAAAATTGTGTTTTTACTTCGTATATAAATATTATTGTATTAAAATTCATACTGTGTACCAAACTGCTGGATCCAGCCCTGTTAAAATCACCGATACTTTGACACTATATAGGTATATCACCCTATATTTCTCCGCATTGTAGAGCGCGCCTTTTTTAATAATTTAAGGGGAAATCCGACTAGACAAGATGAAATATATTCGGTTATTGTAACAGTCTGTGCAACTATGAAAACAAAAATTACCATATTAATATGAAAATGATTCTTTCGGAAGAATAGGAAACAAAATATCGGTACGGACTTTTTAATAGGGTTAAAAGAATTACGTTAGTGAGATTGTAGTTTTGCAAGTACAAGATGTAAGCCCTCCGGCGAAAATTTCGTATATAACAATAGAAACGTGATAGATGGTTAACCGATTATAATGACTAGAAAAAATGACAAATAGTATGAATTATTTTTTAAGTTTCCAAAGGAGTTAAGGGGCATCTACCAAATTCGACCTTGCACAATTATGCTTTGTATATTTTTTTGTTTCCCTACGTCCTCACGTTTAAGTTCACAAAACGAAAATTTTATTAGAAATATGAAAGCTCCGCAACATGTAGGTAGCCAAGCGGTCCATTTTTATCCGATATTTTAGTGGTGGCAACCGAATTTCAATAAGGAATTGTACGGTCATAAGTAATTTGAGGATTCTGAGATTTTTATATAGTATTCATAAAGCTTCAAATTAGACTTCTTATCAATTAGTTTTTCCATTTAATCCATATTTAATTCTTTACAAGGGCTCAAACTTTGCTTAATATGTGTAATTACCTCATGATTCGTATTTTTTTCAACAAAATTTGGTTAGCATTTCAAAGTTTTTATTCGATGAGAACTCTAAGTTCAACATTAATTTACATGATATTTTTTTTCCTTAATTTTTAATACATCCATTACCTCAAAATTCTTTGCCAAAAATGTTTCGATATTTTCTCAAATCGTTGCCGATAGATTCCCCTTAACATTACATTTTACACAGAAACCTTTCAATTAGGGTTTCCAGCCATACAGTTGAAAACAGTATTTTTTATTTTTTTAGTTTGTTAATACTTTTTACTGTTCTATAAAAAAAAGTATACAGAATACTGTTTTTATGTCAGCTGGTATATAGTAACGAAAAATCCATGATTTTTTTTTGTTATTTCATAAAATGTCTCTAAGTGGATAGTGATTTTTCTGTGAGAGTGGCTATATCTTTTTAACCACTCGGTACAGGATAGCACAACCCCATATTTTCTGGAGGCTTAAAACGTGATCTATTTAGTTTCTTACAGCAACTATGCAAAGATCATTTGTTTGAAATTTAGGGAGAATTGCAGATGTTTCAAAATCGATTTTGCATAAAATTTAAGAAAATGTAAATTGCACGAAAAGTATAATACCTAGGTATAGGACACCCTTATACCATTCGAAAGAGGACATTTTTTTGAATACAATGAATTATTAAAATACAGGGTATTCCTTTTAAAATGAGCCTGATAATGCACATTGAATGATCTAATAATGAAACTGAGAATTCTGAACACCCTGTAAAGAGATATTTTGTACTCAATCGTGAAATACATTCAACGAATGTCCAACTATTTAGACGTAAGAGAAAATTTGCTAGAATTTGTTATATCAATGAGTTATTAATTTTTTTCGAAATGTTCACATTTTTAAAAAAGTCAGCATAACTCGGAACCCTCTGTATTTGGGTATAGAGAACCATTATGAAGGAATATTATATTTTTTTAGAGGCAATCAGAAAATGCAATAAAATATAGGGTGTTTCATAAGAAAAAATATAACTTTGATACGCCACACTTTATTGGAACACCCTGTATACTTCAAAATATTTTCAAATTATAGTTTAAGTTGGAGTAAAATTTTCTTTGATATTTGTCCGGTCCAGGACTTTTGCCGAACTCTGTATGCTTCGTAAGTGTGAATAAAACTCAAATTATTATGCGATTGTGAATAAAAATTTGTAATCTACCCTTTTAAATTATTAATTTCACTGATAAAAGCTTATTTCATTCACACCATCACCATCTATTTTTTAATAATATATTACGAGCATATCACTAATGAAATCAGGAAGAGATAATGTTGAATTCATTTTCCTACAAACCAATAATTATAGGGTAAGTATGGATTTGTCATTGGGCCCTTCTGCGGTTACACTCAAATACCTATATAGGGTCACTACTACTGACATACTTCAGCCAACATCTATGGCGATCTTCGTGATGCGACATCATTAATGATCTGTGCGACATCCACATTTTTTTATTCCCATAATTAGTACGCTACCAATGACCAAATTACTTATGGGAATTTTTTTTAATCTATTGATATTATACAGGGTGGTCAGACAAAAACGAAGCTTAGTCATTTATTATCAATTAGGCCATAAAAAATTCCAAATTTACTATTTTTAAGGCATGGTCGAGCTGGAACGGGTACTGATAAATAATCTAGTTAACCTTGTTTGGCAATTCAGAATAACATATGAGGACGTTTAATATACAGGGTGGTCCGTAAGTAGTGGACCATAGTAAAATGGAAGATTCTTGGCCTAAAAATATAACAATCTGATGCAACTACCTTTAATAAAATATTGATGATAAAAAAGATACAGGGTGGCAAAGCTGGAATGTCAAAAATGTTTTTCCACAGTAAATTGAAAGATTTTTGATAAACAAACGTGAAAATTTGAAGGGGTAACTTTCCTCAAGCATGTTGCTTTAAGGTAACAGCCCTCCGCCTTCGGAGTCGGGTTGTTACTAAGCAAAACAATTTCGAAATCTATTACAATATTATTGCAAATTATCAATGTTCCTGCTATAGTATAGCTGATAATAAATTTTATCTACAACTGTCATGTAACAGATACGATTTGACACTATTTTAAGTGTCATAATGACGTATATTACCGCACTAGTGCATTTTTGAATACATTACCGCACTAGTGCGATAATACGAATCAAGAGAAATATTGATACTAGAATTAAATAATTATTTTGTATTATGTAGCTTAAGGTACATATAATTAAGAAGGGGTGAAGGCTTCTGTATCTTGCTTAGCTCGTTGAAATATACTAATAGTGCTTTTCCACTACTCATATTACGTAAATAACTATTATGACATTAGCGCCTACTATAACTATAACACTACTATAACATTATTATTTTTGTGCTAATAAATGGAATGAAAATTATGAAGGGAGGTTTAAAAATGCGAATATCTCGAAAACCAATAACTTTTGAGACTAATGATAAGTATACCTTTTTGTCGCAAAAATGATGCAGTTTTAATATTTTCCAGTAAATAGAGGGATACCGTTAACGATAAATAAGTTAATCGCACAGTTATACTAATTACATAGCCTTTGTAGCGCCCTCTAGAAAATACATCAAAATGGATAACATTTTATGATTTTCCAGGCCCTAAAACCCCTATCTTCAAATTTTTTACGTTTGTATATCCAAAATCTTCCAATTTACTGAGAAAAAACATTTTTGACATTTCAACTTTGCCACCCTGTATCTTTCTTATCATCGATATTTTATTAAAAGAAGTTGCGTCAGATTGTAATATTTTCACTTTGGACCATTACTTACGGAAAATTTGAAAACACGCAGGGTGTTCTGTTTGAAAATAAAATTGTTCCTATACAGAGAAACTTGTTTAGAGCCAATTTTAATCAGATATAATTTCAGCAAGCTGGAGCTCCAGCTCATTTTGGTGTAAATATTCGGCGTTATTCAGATGAAACATTTCCCGGACAATGAATTGGTGTACCAGGTAGAATTGAATGGCCTCCACGTTCACCGGATTTCAATCCTAAAGATTATTTTTATTGGGGATACTTGAATAATTCAGTTTACAAATAGGCGTTGCCAGACTAATATTTTATGTATTTTAAACCTTCCAGACTACATAAAATCAGTTACAAATGGTTGAATTTTTATATTGAATTGGATATTTCAATAATGACTCTGAACATTCAGGGCGGTGAATTTGAAAAAGCAAACTAATAATACAAGATAACGGCAAATCTGGCAACATTGCAAATATCAAATATGTATCCTAAAATAGGTGTACTCCAAATTTTGTACAATTGGGAGATAATTAGCCGTTTCCAGACTTTTGGGCCCCTCTGTATATAGTTTTCTCAAGTTACTTTATTCAAAATTATGTTTCTCATCACAACAAAGAAACTCAAATAGTAACTCCATAATATAAATAAATACTCTATACAATTATATATCATGAAAATATCACCCTCCTAAAACCCACCCTTATTCCACTATCCTCTGATTTCATCAAAAAATTCTCATGGACTTTCATTAGTTGCACCTTTTGTTCACCTTACAGAGGCACGAATTATGACGTAACTGTGAGAAACGGAAAAAATCTTTTATCTCGTGTACGGGACCTGATTCCGATATGGGCCGCATTATCTCTTAAGGGGAAACAACCCTTAAACCGGAACTAAAGTTCATAGATATTTTGCTATTCCTTTGTGTCAATAGAGACTGATAATCGTATGGATTTAGGACTTTTAGGAGGGTACTGGTATGAGGATGAGGAAGGATGTGCACTGAATCCACCACGGTTTCGATCTTCAAGATTCTGCTTTTGTTATTTTAACCCTTATTTACATATGGGATGGGTTATCCGGAGGATTTAGATGCATAAAAACATTCTCGAACAAAACCGGAAAGAATCAAAAATTTAAAAAATCATAATAGATTCTTTAATATTTCATTAGTTGGACGGAACAGGAAAGACATCAACTGCATTAGCAATGTAAAGAATAAAATTATGAACATCTGTATTTAAAATTTTTAAAAAGAAGTAATTAATATTTTGAAATATCATCACAGAATTGATAATTCTTAGTAGCAATTTTCCTTTGGAATTCGTTGGGAGTGGTCACTGGTAGTCTAAATTCAAAAAGTTGAGACCTTTTGCATCTTGTCTTAAATGGTTATTTTTTGTCTCTTGAATAACTCGTTTATTTTCAATTTTACACGGAAAATAGTTATTACAAAAGTTGTTTAAAATTAAATTTCCTACAATTTTGATTCCTATAAATTTTTTCGTAGGATCGATATTTTTCGATTTATACACGAAAAGAGGGGGTTAATTTTTGGTTATCGAATAACTCGTTTATTTTCAATTTAACGAGAAAAATTGTGATAAATAAAGTTGTTTGAAATTAAATTTAACACAATTTTGATTTTCATCAATTTTTTCGTAGGATCGATATTTTTCGATTTATACCTGAGAAGAGTCGGGGTAAAATCTTATCATTGTATTATCACGCTTCTTTCTAATTTTACGAGAAAAATTGTTATGAACAAAGTTGTTTAAAATTGAATTTCCTACAATTTTGATGATTCTCATCAATTTTTTCGTAGAAAAAATAGTGTATGCAGCTCTCATGTAATGGTTATTACATCGTTGCATAATATACTATTAAAAGCAGTAATTTATATTTTGAAATATTATAACAGAATACACCAGCAAAGTTAGTGAATTCTGTAATACCACAAGTGATTGAATTTTCGCGATAAGTCTATCGATTTTCCCCGAACTTGACAGGCCGATCAGGATCAAGAGTCAAGTTTGGTGTTATTTATAATGCGATAATTTGACTGGATAAACTACCAACCTGACAGTTTTTCTCATTAAACAACCCCAAATTTACCCCGTAAAAACCTCTTATGAAAAAATAATTTTAGTAGAAAACCACAAATAAAGCAAGACGATTCAAAGAGCCCATTACTAACCCACTTCCCGTAATTGTCCTGAAGATACCCATATTGATATATTCAGGATATATCCTTTCTTGAACAGGATGTAAGGTGGTTGGGCACCCTTACATTTTTTTTTGTAACTAATTTGTGGTAAGACGTTATCAGTGTCTAAAAAGGAAAATGGCAATCAAAATATAATGACTGTTGACCCTTGAGACAATAAGAAGCCGAAGATTTAACAAAAGATTTTTAGATTTAGATAATGTTTTTTTACGACAATATTCCGGACGTGTGCTGCATTTTAGTGACACCACCGACCTCCGCTACTGATCAATCTCTTGCGGTCGGTGGTACCTACGAGCTCATTTAATTAAATCGAGTTTCCTTCCAGATTTAAAGGAAATTAAGTCGCGTGACTCCCTCTTCATTAAAAAAGGAGTAGGTATCTGTTCATTAAAAAAGGAGTAGGTATCTGCAATTTTTAAAGTGAGTTGTAGGTACATACTGTAATTCGATAGCAGTATTACTCTTACCAAAGCGTATTGAAAATAAATAAAATGCAATTTGCTCCGTATTGTTATTGAGTCCCAACAAATACCTACCTAGGTACCTATAAGTTATTAATTGAAATGATTTCTTGTCCTCTCTATTAATTAATTATACTTTTCTTTATCATTAGTATCTCTTTCATAATTATTACATTTCATAAGTACGCACTTTGTTCTTTTACTCCAATTTCCTACTAAAAAGTAGCGAAAATCAATAAAAGATCTATAAATAGACGGTTTCTTCTAATGACGAGCGCAGGCGCAGCAGCCATATTGAAATAGCTGCATTCAAAAGTATAACCATGTTCAAAAGTTTCGTAAATTAATTTGGAAGAAGTCTATGAATTAATTAAATATCTTTTATCTTTTTTTATAAAACTTTGTACCTATCTACTATCTTGAAATTATCAGCAAATATACTTATATGGCTAAAAATGTCGGTTGAAATTAAAATTATTACTTTGGCTCCTGATAAAAAGTTACCTACTTTCCGGTAGTAGGTAATTGCTCAAGATGGTAAGTCCGTTTTATTTTGGCGGTAAGATGTCCTTCTGTTAAACATCGTAAAAACCCTATTTAGTTAAGACGGGGGATACGCTTGGTGATCACGAAAATCAACCCATGCGTTAATAAATTTGCTTGTAAAGAATGGGGTTGACGTAGGTTATTGAAAATAAAATATTTCCAATAGATCGAAGGGCATTAATAATTATTGATCGTATGTGGATTGAGCAATCTATAATTATTTGATATGTATTGGTAAAAGATTACAGAATTAAGCAACTTAAAATGAATAAATAGGTACTTATATATTTCCCATATAATGGAAATAGTTTATCCATACTGGAGCTAGAGAATAACAAACTTATGCGGGTCCTCTGTTTACGAATCAGCGTTAACTTTAATGACTTTATTCTCAGTTAAAATGGTTTATTGCATTCATTTAATTGTTACCCACTACCAAGGGTTCGGAAGTTGACTAGCCTAGCGTAAACACTATCGAATAACTCGTATAAGTTCTACAAATTTTTCAAGGTCATTTTCTCCCTGTATAGGAAGTTTCACAAGATGACGACAGACGGGTTTTTAAGAAATAAATCTTGACAATAAGAAAACTTACCGATATATGCTCATAAGTGACGCTGTAATCTGTGTAAGCTGATAGAAGATCAATTGGGAGCATATTTGTGCTTCTAACTTTTGTAGCTATCAATAGACATGTAGCTCCTAGTAACTGTAGTTGCTGTTTTTTAATAGGACAGACGCATAGAAATCTATCCATGATATTAATTGCCAAAGGTAAAACTTGATCTTCACACATTTGTTCTTCGCAAACCTGAAAAGAAGCGACGCGATTTTTATAAACAATAATAAAAATCTACTCAAATTATTTGGAGTCTCAAAAATGTTGCCTTCCAATAAGTTTTTAACGAATTATTTTAAATTAGATCATGACATAAATATTACAGGTGCACATCTTAATTAGGTAATAACTTCTTACATGACGTCAAAAATAAATATTATACAATCCCCAAGTTCAGAATGCCATACGGATACGGATTCAAAGAAATAAAGCAAAGTGTAGATATACACCATTGTTATATAGAAGAAATAAGATTTACAACAATCCATATCTATTTGATAAGTAAAAAATATTAGTGTAGTCGTAGGTACCTACTTATTGAAAAATTACTGTTAGATGATGACATTTCTGGAAGAGCAAGTACCAAAATAGGTAGATGGATAACTGTCCATATAATAATCATTATTGATTGATTAAACAAAACTATTAAATCGTTAATACAATATATTTTACTCTATTTTTATCCATAGAAAAAAAAGTGCCAAATGCCTCAAATTTGCTTTATTGATAGGTATTCCTGTTTTCTAAAATCACTGTTTAGATGCGTGACCGTGACTGTCTCTACCAATGTCTGTCAACATTATCAATATTTGTGTATAAATATACCTATCTATATTGAAGAAAAAAATAATTTTCAAATTTGAAATCATTAAAAAATTTGTAACAGTAATCCATGCAGACTAGATACAGTAATCAATAAACTTTAAAAAAATGAAAGCTATTATTGTCCACCAAAAATTTAATATACAATATTAATTTAAAAAGATGATCACTTACTTCTAGCATCCAGGTAGTCACAACTTTTCTCATAAAAGGTTGAATGTCATTTTGAATTGTTTGAAAATAGTCACACTTAGGTATTGAAAACACTTCGTCGTTAAGCAAATTGTTTATAACGCGAATATCATTAAAAATTACTCTATCCCGCGAAGCTCTAGAAGAAGATAAGTTCTCGGTACAAGTAAGCTCCATATTTTACTTCAAATCTATAGAAAAGCTCGAGCACAAAAGTTTGTTTTGGTTTAAATACACGCCGCTAAACAAATTTACTTCCAGCTGGAACTAACTCTCACTGCAATCGGTTCAAACTACTTGTTCCAACAAGGGCAACAAGTAGTTTTGTTCGGTGAGTTGAAGTGACGATCATGCGCGATAGCGTTTCACTGTAAAAACACCTGGAGTACGAGAATCCTGCATATCTTGTTTTCCTTTCCTGCACCCTTTTTAAATTTTATTGTATACTTTCTGCTCAGAAATGTTTCAACATCTGCCGTTTTTTATAAACCCGCAGATTAATTTTTTTATATATAGGTATTATTATATCTCTGATTTGGTCCTGCCACCTAGGTATAACACAAAATATCTAAAGCAGGTGATTCTCACAAGACATGAAGACATCAATTCAATAAGTTAAATGAACTTATAAGAAACATTCGCCATGTAATACATAACACATTAGTTATTAGTTAATAATGGAATCTTTTAGTTCAGTATTTTTTAAATAAGCTCTCTGGTTGGTTTTAGGTATAGAGGTACCATTTTTTCTTATTCTTCTTTTCTCTAATTAATTTAGTTTTTATTTTAAATATGTAATAGGTAGGTAACTATCTTAGTTTCGTTTAAATGATAGTATTATTTTTTCTATTATTAAGTTAATATAAAAAAATGTACTCTAACCCGGCATGTACAGACCGAAAACTATAATAGCATAAAGTGTATATAGGTATGTTACTGTTATACAAAAATAGTAATAAGCTATTGTAAACAAAAATTAATAAGTTTATAAGTTTTAATATGTATTTACCTCGGTCATTGAGAATTTTTGGTCTGGGCCGGTATTCTCAACTCGCTCCTCTCACAAGCGAACGATCTCTAAAGGGAGTGATTTGATTGGCAGCGATGTGGTATTTGTAGATTCTCATGTACCACTGCACTCGCAAATCAGTATCACGAGCGACTAGCTACGGCAACACCGCGATTTTAACGTATTTTGACATTAATGTCAAGATAGTTTTTGGTTCTGTGTTCGGAATTTAAATTTAAATGCTTCTTCTAGATCTTCTAGTAGTCCAATATACATAGGACGACTACAATCCCTTATATAATATGACTACAATTATAAATGATTTATATACAATTATAATTTTCAACACTGCTTCAATAAAAATTAAAGGTTAGAATTGTCTATTTACATGCAAATTATTGACATATGATATGTCAGTGATGAGAATGCGAGTGAAATAAAGCACTCCTCTTCGCGGGAGCGTTCCAATTGCGAGGAGAGGGCATGAGAATTGAGACAGCAATGAATTTTGATCCCCTCGCATTCAACGACATCGATATCGCTCCAAGCGAGGGCCTGAGAATACCGGCCCTGGTGCACGTTTCTTTTAAAAACTGACGCAAAAGATTTGACTTGTCATAAACACTGTCAAACTGTCAAACATTCTAAAGAAAATATTGGGTCTGCCTACTTGGGTATTTGAAAATCTAGATTTCTATTGGTCAATTTTTCTGTTTTATAATGAAAACCAGTGTTATAATGAGTATCATTATGAAACTGAAAATTGGTACTTATTTAATTATCAACATATCAACTTATAGTATAGGAGTAGAAAAATTATATGTTCATTTGCATTCTATAAAATGCCCTGCCTTTTCAATTTTAAAATTTGTACGGGTCTTATCAAATTTTTGTTTTGTATAGGCGGGCTTGGGCTGAACCGGCGGCACTAGAGGCCTGGTATGGCATGAAAATTTGTAACTTGTGGAAGCGCACATTGGCAATTGCCACGGAATTAAATTTGACTACACCAACTGGCTCGTTTAGTATAGTTCCTGGTCAAGATACAATCAAACAATAATATCCTTTCAAAATTTGGAGACACTTACAACGTTTGCATGTAGATTCCTCTCGTAAAATTGGACAAAATGATATAAGGATTAAGGGGTCCAGCACTTATCCAAACTGTGATATTATTAACAAAAGATTTAAGCAGCCAACAAATTACAGGAGATGTTCAAAATTTTGTCAATTTACATATATACATAATTTGCAACATTTTCTCATCGAAAATCGCATACCTTTTGGAAATATTGCCGAAAATAATTGATGTAGCTGCATGGATTCCTTATATTTTTTCTTTTAATGAAATCACAAGTTTAGGCAAATATTTTCAACAATCTTCTCCGAATGTTTTAGATGCATTGCTGTTTCATAAATTAGTTCCTGTTACATATTCCAACCATAAGTACCTACTTGGTAGTTATTAATAAAAAAACAAGAAATTTTTTTCAAATTAATTATTTAAAAGTGATCTTGCAGACTTCATGAAATCATTAAATATCTTGAAAACTACAAATTTTTAATATGTAAAGGTTAATCGTTTTTCACGTGAAAACCATTTAGGAATACAAAATTGAATAAAAATTGCTTCAAACAAAAGTCAGTGGCGTAAAAAATGGGAGGGGAAAGGTAACATATTCTTCCAAATCTACACCACTGGATCAAAAATTTAAAAATGTTTTTCCATAAAAATATGCCCTTTAACATTTAAAAATAACCTACCAAATGTCAAATCAATTTATCCATCCATTTTAAAGTTATCTAATTAAAACATTTAATTTTTTGAAACTTTAACACCCTGTATTTAAAAAAGCAAATGTGCTGGACCCCTTAATCCTTATATCATTTTGTCCAATTTTACAAGAGGTATCTACATGCAAACGTAAGTGTCATTTGAAAACACCCTGTATATAAATAATCCCCACCCATATATAAATAATAAATAAAAGTGTCCTAGGAATAAGTCGGCGAGGGAACGAACATGTGTTGGTCTGATTTAAAAATAGTTATTTATGTAACTAGTGTGTAAAGTAGCCTTTTTTTGACGAATGTGACGATCACATGAGTCGAAAAAAAGGTCTTTACACACGAATTGCATACAATATTTTTTCTACTAGCAAATATTTAATTAAAATACAAAAGTTTAATAGTAATTTTCTTTACGCACTAGTGCGTAAAGAAACATACTTTACGCACTAGTGCGTAAAGTAAGTTAAATTTTTCTTTAGAAGAATCTTTAATGCTATTATTAATTTCTAATAAGATATATTTTTTTCGTAAATACTCATGGATTTTTGGGGCAGTAAATCATTCGCAGCATTCTGTGCCACATCTAATATATTTGGTGGTGTATTTGCCAAGTAAACTGAGAGATCGTCAGAGGAATCCATCTTTATTTTTATAATAATCTAAAATAACATCATAGTTTTCTAAAAATATTCAATTCTTAAATATAAAACACAATTGCTTACCCTAGGTATAGTCGGAAGATCTCAATTTAAATTTTAAATGTCAGATTCAATTCACAAAGAAATGTCAGTCACTCACCGCCAACTTATGCCTATTTTCCGTATTATTTCCAGTACTCAATAATTATTTAACAATAATTATTAGGTTACTTTACCAAATTCTATAGGTTTCTATCTCCAATTTATGAAAAAAACTTAGATTTAATATCCGTTTATTATACCTATTTTTTTATAAGACTAGATATCTATAACTACATACATATTGGAATTTTTTCTTTACGCACTAGTGCGTAAAGTAAAACTCTTTACGCACTAGTGCGTAAAATAAAGTTTTACGCACTCGAAAATGTGTCTAAAGTACGTACTTTACACACGGTAGTAGAAAAAAAACTTTACTAGGGCTTAGACATAGACAGAGTAATAAATAAGGCCTTAGACCAGTTTTCTATTTTAGTGAAACCCCGGCTTAATATATAATTTCCAAGGCATCGAATGTATGTGACGCAGAATACATATTATACTATTTATTGGCTGTAGACCTATTGTTCCCAGTAGGTATGTGACCCAGAATACATATTTATCGCTTCAAACAAAGAGTGTCAAACTAATAACGTAACTATACTACCGGATTTTATCATCTGAGGATCTGTGCTAAGGATCTGTAGTTTTCAGACTATAATAGAATATAGTTAAAAGAGTATGAAGTAAAAATAATATGTAAGCTGCGCTTGCCATATATCGTAACGGTGGGGGCCAATAAAATAAGAGAAGAAGAAAATATCTGGTTTAATTTGACAGCAATCGCAATCTACCGTACAATTTTTCATATTTGGTTTCCCTGTTACTCTCATTAAACAAAAAGAGGTAGAAATACAATTGCAATCACTCTCGTAAAAACGAAACTATTTTGTTGTTGCACAAAGTTGAATACCCTAAATTAAATACTTCTTTCTTCCTGGTAATCATTCATTTCATTTCGTAATTATTTTGTATTTTTTACGATTGATTACTCATCCATTATGTGAATGAGTTTATTAAATTAAAAATTGACCAATATATATTAACAGACTGCAACAAATTGAATCCCTGATCGAAATGGGTACGTACCTTTGTAATACTTTATAAACAATAATAAAAATTGTTTATCCAATTTATCTTATCAGGTGGTATGTTGATAAGATATAAATAAATTGTTGTACCTTTTAAATTAGTCACCAAATTTAAGATTTTGAATATGGCCAGAAATTACAACCAGAGTTATCCTACCTATCAAAGGCCTTTTTTAGAGACAAATTTGGATCGAGAAATATCACAATCGCAAACGAGTGTGTTTTCACTTCAGTCAGTTCTTGAATCAGAAAATGAATACGATTCTAGAAGTAAGATTTATGTAATTTAATTATTCAGATACTGTTAATGTGAAAGGTAGTACTGCAATTTAACTTAACCATATATCCTTATTCAACTGGCATGAGGTATGGCACAGAGCTGATACAGATTATCATTTCATAATTTGTTATTATGGTACAGATATTTCAGATATTAAAGGACATCAATCTGTTTAAAATAATTTAGTGTTAGTCACCCTGTTAATTTAGGTTATACCTTTACAAGAATAATCAGTGAATCGAGTTTTTTCAGTCCAACATTATATTCAACTGTTTTACACTTTGTTGTGAAATTGTTAGTAATTTTATTATCAATATTTTAATTTTCCCTACTATTGAAAATTGTAATATCTATTTATCCTGAACTGACAGTATCGACAATACATGAATACAAGACTGAATTCATTTACAATTTGAATTGTTTCAAGTTGAATAGAATGCCTTATATTTATTATAAAAATAATGTCCACACTAATGATATAAACAATTATATATTCTTATTGCACATTTAATTTTTAGGTTGCTTTGAAAAATGCCTAACAAGGATACCTTATGCTACTCTTATTGCCACAATAATGTGTGCATTAGGAGTAGTTATCTTCTGCGGCACCATGTACAGAGGATCAACTTTATCAGTGCTCATGTTTAGTGAAGTTTTTAATCTACAATTATTTTGGTAATATATCAATTTGACAAATTTGTGAAATATATATCCTATACATATTTATGTATTACTTTTTATTTACTTGTGTGCTATTTAAAGAGATTTATATCTATTGTGTGATAAAGGCTATTACTATTATTATTTATGTAACATATTTTATTTTTTTGTAGGGTGGATGCTGTAAAGATGACCTTTGTTCTAGTAGGAGCATGTATGGGTGCTCTGGGATTGATGATTCTGACTGTAGGTTTTCTTGCAACAGGTGCAACTCGGCATAAAGTTTATAGAGGATGGGGTTGGAGAGTTAGTGGCAGACTGACATGTGCAGTTGTGAGTAGCATATAGATCTAGTAGAACCAAGAAAATAGCAAACAATATAATGTTCTGTTCCAAGTACTAAAATAAAGTGAAACTAATTTTTTGTTTGTTTCAGTTCATGGGTGTAACATATATTCTTCAGATAGCTTGGTTAATAATGTTCTGTTTTTTGGTGATGGCAACTTCCTTGTTTACAGTATTTTGGAAGATGTGTGAAAATCCAAGGGTTGCTTCATTTCAAGATGATATCGATTTGACACAATTCTGTAAGTTTATAGACATCATAAATTAAAATGAATATATGTTAACCTTATTTCTATTATCGCCAGACAGTAAAAGGAAAAGCTCTGTAAGATTTAAAACAATCATTCAATAATGAAGATGTAATTAAATTTGGAAGGCATTTGATCATATTTCATTCTCTTGTAACATGCAAGGTGACAACTTATTTGTTTTTTAGATTTCATGTTTCCCGCTGGTACTAGACAGGAACATATGAAGGTTTCAGGAGAAAGTGCAGTAAAAACCTTTTGCAAAGATCATGTAGAAAAAATTGAAATAATGTTCATTTTGGCAACTGTTGCTTCTGTACTGGTAATTTTAAGTCTGGTGAGTAATAAAAGTACATTTAAGAAAATTTTCTCATCCTATAATGTTTTGTCTTACTAATATATCTTTGTTACAATTCTAGAGTTGCTCTTGACGAAAATTGATGTTCATTATTGTTTTTTAGATCCACTACCTTATGTGTCTCTCTGCAAACTATGCTCACATCCGTGATCAAGACAAATTCTTGCAATTTCAAGATCTCCAAATGCTCAATGACCACGAATTGCTAGCTGGGAAAGATAGATTCTAGGATACAGCCCGGGAAATACACTTGCCTGAATTAAGTTGGCAAAACATGATGGTAGCTAATAACTGAACAAACATGAATAAGTATTATTTTATGAATCAATTACAATAATAATATAAACAACTGAACACATTTTTAGAGTAAGTAATAATTATTTTTAGCTGAATTATTGCCAAGTTTGCTAGATAACTTGTATAAAACAGATAGAATAAGGCTATTCACCAAGACCCAAATGGCTTCCATTAGTTAATTGTTCTAAATTATAACTTTTACATCATATCTGGAAAATGATTAACAAATATTTATCAGTCAATTAGTACTTGTTAAACTAGGTTGCTCTTACAAAAAACATTGAAGCTCTCTAAAGAGATCTTGTACCAATTAATTGAAGATTTATGGAAAGCGTGTTGAGTTGTTTGTAATCAAACATGTCTTCCTATAGAAATATATTAGCAAATATTTTTTATACACTTTGATTTATTCAGATATTTGTGTTTCCTGGGTATTTTTTTATATTGTCTTAAACCTTACAGAAGATTTGAGGATTTATTTAAAAAATCTTTTCAATTATAATAAGTTTGTTCCAACAAGCATTCAAGTATCGTTTCGAAATCATTTTTTAATCGATGTCTCGCTTGCGCGGACTTCAAATAGGTATAAAACTGAACATGTGAAGTTTAAAAACATATCAATTCAAATTTAATTATAAAACACAAAAAATAAACGCCAATAGTGGTGGAATGATTACAGATTGTATATAAATTTTTTAAATAAAACCATAATACTTCCGCCAACGTTTGTCCGTCCTTCGGTTGTGCACAATAATTTTCTTACATTTACTCTTGTATAATTTTGATCGTTTGTATATTTTCTTCTTTTAATGATAATATTGCTGTTCAAAATGAGGTTCTGATCCACTATTTGAAAATAATGTCGTTATTATTTGTGTAGTATGTAATATCGATACACTTTAGGTAATAAGGACTGTTTTGTAAAGGTAACTGTAAATTGGTATGGTTAATACACATATTCTGTGCATATGCATGAAATACCTGTTGAATGTATTTTTGCTATTTTGACAAAACCAATCTATTAATAGGTATGTAATTTATTTATTAGTTTAAATTAAATCACTAATGGCTGTATGCATCGTTTGGTTTAACTTGTTTAACTGTAAACCATAGAGAAATAAATAAGAGAGGTGTTAAAGTTGTAGTGCTCTGTGGCATAAAGTTATCACTAGCGCCTACCTTGGCTACAAGTATGAACTATCAATAAGACGCGCGCTTTTGAATTCGTGAGCATTCAAGTTCAAGACAGGCGTAACTTGGATTATGGTAGCAGATTAAAAAAAACCTTTGGAAGTAAGAAAATATTATTAATTGGACATCTTTTATTAAATAATGTATATAAAATAACATACAAAAACAATCAACAGAAAATAATTAATGAAATATATCAAAAACACAGAAAACCCACGCTTATGAGAGTTTAAACCGTCAACAATGGCCGTTTAAGTTAAACTGGGTTTTGTTAGTGATATACCAGGTTTTAAAATTGGTGCAACGCAAACTAATCTCAAAAACAGAGTTTTGCATCAAACGTAGATTAAATTGTGTTGGTGCAGCACCCCATAAGGGCGTTGAACTATTTAAACCAGTTTAGTTAAATGGAGTAAAATAAGCGGTGCACACGGCCATAAATAGTTAATAATTTCAACCAATTCAATTTTTTTCCACAATTATATAAATAACATGATAATATAGTGGAATTTTAAATATATTTTATTACCAGAAAGTAGAAGTATAATAAAATGAAATCTGATAGCATATCAATATCGAAAGTAACAATCATTCGTACTCCATTATTTTTATATTTAATTATAAAACATATTTTCAAATCGAAATTCTACATTAATTATTTGCACTATTTTGTATTTTATTGTTATAAAATAAATTTTGTATTTTCTATTTAAAATAAATGTTCACTGTAGTTTCATTCTATTTTTTTGAATTTCAAAAAATGAAAAAACCATTGGAACCTTTTGTTATGGCTGCAAGAAAATGGTTTTCATGGAAGGTATCATTGATAGTTATTTAACCAACCAGTGTATTAATGAGCCATTAACAATCGAGATAATTTAACGAGCAGAGCGAGTGCGTTAATGTTGGAGATTGTTAATTGCCCGTTTAATACTCCTCGTGTTAGTTACAAAGCTTTTCCGTTGACTGTATAATTGAAATAATACCCGTCTTGGTGTGCGTCATCGATTGTTAATGTCTTTCTAACACATTACGTAGGAAGAAATGGAAAAAAAGGCAAGTCTGTGATTAATCCTAATCAAAATATCACAATAATGAGATTGAGATTCAGATTACGCTCAAGCTCAACCTATCAATCGAGAGTTTAAAATACTATGAAGGCGTTACTTTCGTAGCGGCAATAAGTCTTATGTCTTTCTACTGTCACACTGACAGTTCTTGACAGGTCTGTACTTTGTTGTTTACGGTCAATTATTATTTATTAAAAGTGAATATTAATCTTATTGTTTTATTCATATGAATTATACAAAAATATGCATGAATACACGGAAAAACATCAGTATTTTGGAAGTTCTCAAGTATTTTCAGTTAGAAAAAGAAGCTGGTAATTATTAATTGCATAGCCTTTTCGAATTTGGCTAAATACAATCCTGATGATCTTATTTATCAAATTTAAGGTTAGATATATGTCAAAATAGCAAATAAAATAAACGACATTCCGAAAACCCGGATATACGTCACAATCGATGACGCACACCAAGAAGGGTATTATTTTAACTATATAAGTTGTATTCGTTTTTCTCAATATTTAAAAACTAAAAATATTTTTTTCTACAACCTCGATAAATGTTCATTTTATAACCATTTTATAACTTCAATAATAAACAAGCACATTTTGTACAGAATTTCATTTTTGCATCGGCTGCTAGGCAAGTTGCTAAGCAACAAATGCGAAATGGAATATTTCGTGTTATGTTTAGGTTCACTCTAAAATCACGAAGACTACTGCTTTTCAAATTATGACGTCCAGCGACAAATTGATGAAATGTCAGCAGATCGTTTCTGTCAAAGTTTTAGTAGGTAACGAGTAATTTCATTGTTGTTTTCTATAAATACATTTTTATAGGTTTCTATTTCTGTGTACCTATTAGAAATAGCAATAAAGAGAATATTTACATATTTCTTCAATTTATATTTCAATTCTGATAGAAAGCCCATTAGCGGCGAATTCGGATGATTGAAATATTGTCAGTTTATTTCTTTCAAAGCTTTTGCAATGTATGCATGTATTAAACGTGAACGATATGTTGTCATAGAAAAAGTATAGTATGCAATTCGCAACAAAATGGCCATTTTGCACTCGCATGAATTGATAAAGTTTTAATTGACAAATTTCATACTCGTGCAAAATGGGCATCATTTTGTACTAATTGCATAATATACTAATTTGTTTCATAGGTAAGTACTGTCAAAAATAAATAATGACATTGAAATGTATGTTTGGTTGCCTACACCACATGTAGCTGTCAATATAAATATAATGTATAAGATGTGCGTTGGGTTACCTACAGAGAAATAGTTGATTAACGTAAATCATGCATTAATATATTGTCTAATTTTGAGAACTTTAATAACATATGTTAATACATGGTCGACGGATAATACAATTAAAACTTGAACCAGACCCGCCTCGTAAGTCGTGGTGTCGTCCGTTTTCCGCTCCTATCTGTAATCGACTGTTTTGCGCTCCTTAAAGAAAACTCTACCCTTTTACCTGAGGTCGGCCGAATTGCGCCACCATAAAGTTAGTAGCTACTAGATTAGTAGTGTGGTGAATTGGTTAGGTTAGGGATTCTAATATTTGCCAGTCCTAAGTAAATAGGACATCTCCACGACAGTTGACAATATCCCTGTGGTAACACAATAGACACGATGAAAAATTATCAAACTATAAGATGGAGTTTCCTATAGGTGAAAATTTTTAAATATTAATTTAGTGAAAAATGTTATTCTTGATAAAAAGTTTTGCTTGTTCTGAAACCCCATAAAATGAAATCAAATTCAAGTTTTTCAAAACCCGTCCTATTTTATGGCCAGTTTTATGAAAACCTGGTGTCTACTTTTTGACATTTCTTCACATATTGGCTAATATCTCGGGAACCTTAAGGTTTGCAAGGTTCTAGTCTACGCCATTCGATTCAGAATTGAATTTTCTATAAAAAGAAAATTTTTTGAAAATTATGAGCCTTCGCGAATTAGTATAAGTTTCGGTGTGGACTTGGAAACATTTTCAAAACCTGAAAATTCTAAAATCCATATCTAAGGTTTTTGCAAACCTTAAGGTTCCCAGATATTAGTCAATATTTGAAGAAATGTCAAAAAGTCAGACTCCAGGTTTTCATAAAACTGGCCATAAAACTGAGACGAGTTTTGAAAAATTTTACTTCATTATGTGGCTTCAGAACAAACAAAACTTTTTATCAAGAATAACATTTTTCACTAAATTGATATTTAAAAATTTTTCACCTATAGGATACTCCATCCGTGGACACACTGTATATTATTAAATATGCAAGCTCAACAATTGAAATAGCTTTAAAAGTATACTGTGAAGCAAAACCAACTAAACTGAAACACGATCTATCATGATAAATCAGCATAACCTCACTATTAAGTACCACGTGTTCTGAACGCTTTGTTTATTGTTTTACCACCGGGCTGTTGTCAAAATAGTTTTGGCGTCACGTGGCCTTATTGCCAATAATTTTCGGAGTATCCTATTTCTAAGAAAAAATAGATAGCTAGAGTTTGTTTAACCATTCTTTGCCGTTACGTCATAATCTGTGACGTATTCTGATGTTTTACGTTT
The DNA here is from genome assembly GCA_910591675.1 of Galerucella calmariensis. NCBI lineage: Eukaryota > Metazoa > Arthropoda > Insecta > Coleoptera > Chrysomelidae > Galerucella > Galerucella calmariensis. The sequence goes on along the minus strand of CAJUYG010000151.1, from coordinate 230,109 downwards.
AGTTGAATGTTATTTTACACTTAACCTCAAAATTATAATCAATGACATTGAATATAATTCATCTCTGTGTTGAATGTGGAATTGTTTACAAAATATGACTACTGAACAGTCAAAACATGGAGACTAGATATATATAGTCTCCATGAGTCAAAAGTAACAAATAAAAATTACGTAGACATTAGTTAAGAAATACGTTAATGATGTCATAATTTCGTTTCATCCATTTCATGAATGAGAGATCAAGATGGACAATGCATGACGTAACGGCGAAGGATGGTTGAACAAACTCTACCTACTTCACCAGTGCAAGAGCGCACTGAGTGCAACATGTGACGTCATGCACTTTTGCGGGTTATCCGAGGAATTTACATTTTGACAAATTAAGCAGAAAACGAAAGACGAAAGCTCTATTCAGTGCGTGTTCAGTGCACTTTAACCAGAGATATCTGACGGCTACATTTCGCTCACAATAACCCTAACCTCTACAAAAGCAATAAAAAGAAATTATCTCAGTTCCTAATCCAAGAATAATAGAATATAAAATAATAAAATAACAATATTTAATTAAAATTAGACTTAAGGATGGAAACCAAAAATATTATTTTTTACAACTTGTTCCACATAACTCTCAATTCGTGGTTTATTTTCGACATTTTCTTTGGTCAAAAATTGTATTTCATTATCAGTAACAGATGAAGAGGATTCTAGAAACTCTTCACAAAAAGTAAGTAAACGTCAGCCATATTTGCAATGGAACTGTTGCACCGACTCCCGGAGCCAGTGTCGATAAAGTTGCCCCAGGTGCGCACTGAGAGCAAAGTAGACGTAAGCAGAAAATGCCAACACTCAAAAAGTTCGCACTAAAAAAGTAACCGGAAAACGATACACTCGAAAGGTGCAGCACTAGTGCGCACCAGTGCAACAAGCAGAAAACGCTATATAGGAGCGCAAAACGGCTGGGCGGATTCGTAAGTCATACGGGTTTTAACTTCTTTCTCCAGCTGGAACAATGGGTCCATCTTTCGGAGGGAGTAAGAGTAAGTTAGTGCTCTTAAAGCCGCCTGGCCGAGGAGAAAATATTTATTGATAGGTTGGTTTCTTCCAATTAATATTTAGTGAAGAGTCTGTGCTTAACTAACTTCGGTAGCTTATTAATTAATCATATATTTATTAAATACTTTTATAAAAATCTTTTCTCACTTTATACAAAACTATTGTTACAAAATCAACACCAAAATTATCATTTATTGTCTGCGTTTGTTATAGTCCTTAAATGATCCTCTAATAAACTAGCTAGGTGCTGCCTTTTAAATCGCAACGATTCTTTTATGATTAACTTGACGACTATAACCTGCTTATCAATATCACCTTTTAACGTTTTAATGTTATCGAATAATTCGGTAAAGTTTTTGCCGGGTTTCCGCACTAATCGGTTCAACTGTTTACGAATTTCGAAGTTTTGATTTTCAATTTCTTTTTCATTTTCCAACTCTTCTTCCATCTGAAACACCCAAAAAGTTTATTTTACCAATAAATCCAAATCAAATTCGAGTAACAGATAATGTAAGATATTTTTGAAACTAAAATTTAAGAAAACAAAAACACGGAATAGTCCAGTAACTGAACACTTCACTTTGGGCTCAATTTGTAGGTCAGGGCAGGTGTTTTTAAACGAGAAAAAACTTACCACGATTGAGTTTCCGGAAGAGGGGGAAAATGGCCCCCTATACCTTGGAAAACGGGTTTCTCGCTAATATCTGGCTCAATATGCGAATTAGAGAATTTTTCTTCGGATAAAAAATGAAGATCGTCTTATTATCTACAGAAATGGTTCCTATATTTTTTTTTCGAAAACTTGATAGTTATCGAGATAATGAGACCTAAAAGTCTCCTCATTTCAGCTGCTGCTCTGTCTGTAGGAATTCTGCTGTCTATGCATTAACTTGTGAGCGGGCGGACGAATTGTTCCATAACTCAGCAAAAAAATGACATTTTCCGATGATTCAAAGTTCATCGCAATGGGAAGACCCGTAGCTATCATTCTATGTGCCTTGCAGCTCGTTCGTACTTGACAAAAATATTTGATCTCAGAAATTATTTTTTTATATCTCTACGTTTCGATGAAAAATTGATTTGTTTATTTATTTATTTAAAAAAAAGTTCGGTTTTTACAGGTGTGATCAATTTCCTTGATTTCTGTAAAATGATTGGATTTCATTAAAAATCAAAAAGTACATTCGAAAACTAGACACTAAGCTTTAAAATAATGTGCATTGAAAAGCAATATATAGGATGATACATTTTTAAATCGCGCTTGTTCCACAGATTGTAAAGAACTCCGAAAATGGATGAAAAATGTAATTAAGCAAATAAATTTTTTATCAAAACGCAAGATTGATATTTGTTGGAACACGCTGTGCCTCCTTTCACATAGTAGACCATGTTTTGTGTTTTTATTATTGTAATCAGAAAAAATTGATATATTGTCAGTCAGAAGTTGTCAATTAAAAAAGGTCAATTTAAAAAGTCACCTTCTCAAAGAATTTTATTTCATTTAAAAGAACCGCGAACCCAACATTATTGGCATCCCTGATAATTTGAAAGGAAGAAAATGCAGTCTATGAAACTACAGAGAAAAATAATCAAGGACGCTGCAAGAAAACATTTCCAAGAAATTGAGAAGGCAGGAACAGATTTTTTAGGTGACGTTGTTGATTTGGACCAGGTAGACGAGTTATTTTTAAAAGGGCGTTTCACTTATTTGCAAAATATTCAAAATTTGTGAAAGATTTAAAAAAGAAAATCTTGCAGAGTTAGTTAATAAAGGTCACAGGCAGAAGACAGAGAAAATCAAAGTTGGTGACGTAGCAGACAATCTGAAACGGGTTCTTTGGCCAATGGGAAAAATAATAGAAATTTTTGTTGGAAAAGATGGAATAAGTCTTGTTGTGAAAGTAAAAACTAAAAACGGAATACTAATTCGACCATTCCAAAGAATTTATCCATTGGAATTAGGAATTAGGAAGCAGAAAATAAAAGTGAAGAAGAAGTTGGAAGATCGAGGTTTGGTAGGATTCTGAAGGCTCCAGTAATGTTGGGCGAAGAATAAGCTTGGGGCCGGAGAATGTTGGAACACGCTGTGCATCCTTTCACATAGTAGACCATGTTTTGTGTTTTTATTATTGTAACCAGCAAAAATTGATATATTGTCAGTTAGAAGTTGTCAATTAAAAAAGGTCAATTTAAAAAGTCACCTTCTCAAAGAATTTTATTTCATTTAAAAGAACCGCGAACCCAACAATATTTTAAAAAATGTTCTGAGATCATTCAAGACCTCATTATAAAAAAAATCAGGATAAAAGACTATTTTTTTAAAAATATGAACAAATGAATGAAATAGTCTCAAAATCTTGTGGAAAAAAACTTTGGACGCTTTTTAAAATATTTTTGTCAAGTACGAACGAGCTGCAAGCCCCATGGAACGGATCTTCCCATTATGATGACCATTGAATCATCGGAAAATGTCAATTTTTTTCCGAGTTATGGAATAATTCGTCCGTCCGCTTACAAGTTAATGCATGGACAGCAGAATTCCTACAGGCAGAGCAGCAGCCGAAATAAGGAGACTTTAGGTCTCATTATCTCGATAACTATCGAATTTTCGAAAAAAATGTTTATGATCATTTCTGTAGATAATAAGACGATCTTCATTTTTTATCTGAAGAAAAATTCTCTAATTCGCATATTGAGCCAGATATTAGCGAGAAACCCATTTTCCCCACTACCATAAACTCAATCGCGTTAAGTTTTTTCTCGTTTAAAAACACCTGCCGTGACTTACAAATTGAGCCCAAAGTGGAGTCTTCAGGGACTTTTCAGGAGCTTTGTCCCTTCATTTACTGGACTAGAATACTATAACAATCGGAAGAGTTTTTCTCCGTCGGCTCTTTTGATCTATGTCAGACAGAAATTTAAATGACACTTCAAATTTGTGATCCTAAAATTAGAGCTGGCAACAGCTTCCTAACACTTCCTAACGACATGAACACAAACAACAATCTAGGCAACGTCGAAATGTAATCCTATTTTCGACAGACTGTCACTGCGCACAAAAGCTGCGCGCACTTATTGTTCTATGACAAGAGACGCTTCCGATTGTTACAGTATTCCGTGAAAAAAATCATTTTGCATTATTAATAACGTACAGAATGACCAAGGGAAATTACTTACCTTCAATTTATTTTCTGATATCACATTATTATTCGTTGACGTCGAATTAAAAGAACCGAAACTGTTATGGTTCAAATTAGCCTCCTTCAAAATTTGCGAAATTTGTTTATCATCTGTCGGCGAAGTACTAAAATAAAAATCTCCTAAAGAATTCGTAGTAGACGTATCTAAAATACTGGCAGTCGTGTAATTAGGAGTAATTAAAGTAGGACGTGGAACGAAATTTATTTCCCCAACGCTATACGAGGGTTGTTCGTGTAATACGTTCGGAGGCGATGGAGATCTACACCGCTCACTCATCGGACTCGACGCCGGGCTTAATTCAATACCGTTGATTACAAGATTCGGTGGTTCGTCGAAGCGAGGCAATTCCTTTTCAATTACACTCAACCTGTAAAAAAAAATTATATTATATTAAATTGTATCGGTCTTTTAGGCGCGACTGTAGAAACAATTATGTGTGATTTTCGAGCGTAAAGTAAAATTGTCGCTTTCAAAAGAGCTCCGCGTCGCGTGACATCTCTTCCTCAAGCGGCAATCTGTTAGACATTGAATACAAGTTGTTGCGCGCGCATTTTCAGTCAACTTGTATGCAAGAAATTGGAACATTTTCTATTTTCTTGTATACAATAATACTCAACATGCGCAGTAATTGTCCAAATCGGATTTTAAGGTTATATAACATTCAAAAATTCCCTCACTATTAATAACAGATATGTGTAACTAACCAGGGGATAGGCGATGGAATTGGAGATCCCTGTGGACTTGGAGGCTGTGAGGTATCGATACTCGGTCTGGAAAATTTAAAGTTTTTAGGCAGTGGACCAGGTTTCCGTTTGGAAGGTATTCTCATAATAATATCACTATTTGGAAGAGGACGTTTGTTATTTCTAGTGGCACCAGTCGGTGATCCGACAAGATCAATATCTGCTTCGTCAACCTAAAAATTTAAACAATAATTACATTTGAATATTAATTATGAATTAATATTATCAAGTTTGGGCCGATTCTACAATGCCAGTATATTTATTTACAACAAGAATAACTGGTGGTCGGTTCTACAATGAATTTCTATGACAGGTGAAGTAATTCCGATAATATCTCTCTGGTAGTTCCAATGAACCAACGGTTGGACATTTATCGCTTTGAAAAGCGGGAAATTCTGGATATTTTAACTAATCAAAACTCAAATTTCTTGGTTTGTTTTGATAAATTAGCGAGTGGAATAGAATGGGCTCATTTACATATTTTTTATTTATTTTACCATTAGGAAGAGCACATAATTTTGAGGCTCTGAGCAAAAAATTAGACGTCATAGAGACTCCTAAGTCGCCTAAAGTAATTATAAACATTAAACAGCGCTCCTCTCCGAATTTCAGGCATCGTCATCGCATATGAAATCTTTCGTTCAGAGAGCGGATACCGCGCCGATCGGTTTGATGACTACTTAGCTAGTAACAGTATTTTGCTTGCTTATATGCTTATTATTTTTAATTATACGTTTTAGCAAACTCTAAACAGTGTTATGTTTGTGAAATAAGAACGTTTAGAAATAATTTGAGCTATTCGACACAATGGACCAGAACCAGACTAAAAAAACTATAAATATTGTGCGGCACCAGAATGTAAAAGTACTACAATTAAAACATCTAACAAAACATTTATTTCTATTAATAAGGATGCAAAACAAATCCCCAGTAAATGTAACCTCTTTAACTTAGATTATAGCAAAAGACATCAGGGAATTCTCACACGTTTAAAAGTGAATCATAGGCGTTTTCGGGCTCATCTACACAAAACAGGTATTTTCAACACACCTTTTTGTACTTGCGATAATACATCAATAGCTGATCTCAATCATACTTTTTTGCATGTGAGGATCGACTGACAGAAAGAACAGAACTTCATAATTCTCTCATAGCCTACAACTTTCCCATGCCTGTTAATTTATGTTCACTTCTGGCAAAAAACGAAAAGGTTATTTTTGACCTAATTATACGTTTTGTTAATGATGCTAAACTGGAAATATAGACTTTTCCTTCAGATTAATATCTAAACTTCCTATACTCCCTGTGGTTAATGGACACCGTCCGAGACCATCTCTCTCTCACACACACACAAGGATGCAAGAAAAAACGGAAGCAGTGGCAGAAAAGCATAAAAATACTCAAAGCATTCACTGACAAGTCAACATACTTTGTTTGTGTATTTTTAATATTTAATTTTTTTTCAATCAGAATCGTTATAAAATAAGTTGTCAATCCATATTCATCCATCCATAAATACGTAGATGATATTGTTCTTATAGCTTGTGGTGTTATTAAATGTTCAAAATTATTTAATAAAATAATGGGTCAGTTCTTCACAAATTAAATTTTATTAAATACTGCTTTTTCGAAAAAACAGGTAATCTTTTTCAGTAGATCATCAACAAAACTGGCGTATATTATATGTTTTAAAAGAAATTATTTTATTTGATTCAGTCGGGATCAGCTCTAACAAATATCCCTTTTTTTACCAGTGAGGTGCATGTGCATTTGAATCTGATGTAAACATTTGGAGCCAATATTACCTGCTTCATCAAAATAAGTTTTTCTGGTTCTTTTCAACATTGGTGATTTAATTTCCATTACACATTCAGCATAAATAGCATTTGGAGAAGCTCCTTTGATTGGTCAGTCTGCAGTTAAAAAATTGCAATGTTTTACTGAGTAACCTATAGCGTTATCTCCATAACTTTGTCCACCAGACTAAAGATGAAATAAAACATCTGGAATCACCCTGTATATCATTTGTATTTATGAAAGTATTGACATTTTTAATCATTTCGGCCGGAAAACAGCCAGAAACGATGTGTCACATAGTATAAAATTATAATTTAATAAACTCGTGTTTTCTATTAAAAAACTTCATAATCATTAGCAAGTCCACTTCTGGAATATTTAATGAGTCTGCTTTTTTAAAATTAGGTACGTCCACACATTTTATTTTATTCACACAAAATTTTGTAGGTAATTCAAAATACGCGAGGCACGTTACAGTCAGAAGCGTAATGTTTGTGCACATTAACTTTCATATGCGGTGACGTCACAGTCATAGTCTTCGCCCTGCTCTCGGTATGCTTGTTTAATTGGTTGTATTAGGAGAACGACATATTCTATTGACATGAAATTTTCAGAATCATATTCTTATCCCTAGTACTTTGTTTTACGACAGTTAAAAATGATTTAAACATTTTAGTAAACGAGCCCATTCACTGAATTCAAAATTCATATTTCTTATTTTGGTTCAAAAAAATTTTATAACAAACTTTAATAGTTAGTTAAACATTTTTTGGGCATTCATCAATGTTCAAGTGAGCAAGAACTGCTATATTTAATAAAAAGGATCTAAACATGGAATACGGCTCACCATCATCCTCTTATCAATTTTGAACGGATTACCAAACATATGTTGTCTGACAGGAGCAGATTCTATTTCACGTAATTGAGGCGTTTGTTTCTTGAGATATTCTTGGTAATTGCCCATTTGTGAAATCGGTAACGAATGAGCGCTATCTTGGTCGAGAGATACCCAATCTGATTGCAAGAAATTATTTCTCATACGAACAACCTAAAATATAACAATTACAACACTGATGTATATCTAGTTCCAAAAATATGCATGTGAAAATTACTATTGTTAATTACCTGCTGTATCAGTCTGTTTCTAGGTATATCGAAAGGATTTTTAAAGCTCACAGTTTGTCTCTCTTTATCCAACGTACAAGTCCAAACGTTCACTTGATCTAAGATTTGATCTCGTTGAGAACAAAATCTGTCTACCAGCAAAGGATGACTTACTAACTCTTTCTTTAAGGTCACTTTGGGCATTACTCGAATTTGTTCAGGACTATTAAAATTGGTTTTTAATCCATTCATCTGAAAAGCATTTATATTATGTACAAACATATTCATATATTTAATAAATCACTTACATTTGCTTGTCTTTGTATAATTTCATTACACATTTTATCATATTCTACTTTAGCTTGATTTTTCAAACGTTTTAAATAATTTGATATGGAATAACTCAACCCGTTTTCCGAATTTTCCGGAATTAAGGTTTGAGCTAGAGCAACTGGGGTTCCTAAAAAATTGCGACAAAATATAACAAAAAATTTTCAGATACTTTAAATAAATTATTTTAGCATTACCCATTCTTGTAAGTGCTCTTCTTAAAGAACCAGCATAGTATGCAGGTAAAGTTCTAGTGTAGTTCTGAAATTGAGTTCTCCATTCGTTTGTTGGTTTCCATCTGTGAATCTACAATATAAAATAAATATACAGAGTTCGGCAAAAGTCCGGGACCGGACAAATATAGAAGAAAATATGAATTTTGTTAAAAATCTTTTTATACCACAAATTTTACTTAAACTATATTTTGAAATATTCCAATAAAGTGTGGCCTATCAAAGTTATATTTTTTCTTATGGGACATCCAATATTTTAGGGTGTTCTAAAGTAGGTGAGGTGTTTTAGGGGGGGAGGGGGTCAAGCTAAATCTTTCCAAATCTCACTTAAGGGGTAGGGGGCAAACATCACGTAATTATTTTTCTCGCAGGAAGCGGTGTAAAGTTGCGTTTTTAAAAAAATACGTTAATATTCACAATTAACATCAACCCCACTAAAACCATCCTGACAGCCTTCACTAAGAAAAGAAAACTCAACCTCAAAACCATAAAACTTGATGGGAACGAGATTGAATGGAGACAAGAAGTCAAGTATCTAGTTTTAACTCTAGACAGTAAACTCCTGTGGAACAAACACGAAAAGGAGATTACATACAAGGCAAAAATGGCTCTAATGGTGTGCAGAAATATGGCAGGAAGAAACTGGGGTTGTAACCCAAAAATTCTAAGCTGGATGTACACTGCCATAGTGAGACCAATCATCACTTATGGAGCCATTGAGTGGAGTAGTAGAACTAGCCTATTGACGACGAGAGAAAACCTCTCCAAAATTCAAAGACTAGCCTGTATATGCATTACAGGAGCAATGAGAACATGCCCAACGGCAGCCATGGAAGTGATTCTCAACCTCACCCCTCTACATATGGTGGTGGAAAGCGTTGCAGAAAGAACAAGATACAGACTAAGTAGAGAGGGAATCATTAAAAAAAAAACCACCTCCTCACTTCTTAGAAATCAGACAACCTGGGACATGCCCCAAGACGGTATGATGAAAAAGTATAACTTTTCAAAGTAATTCGTTACGGAATTGAGCAACAAGAAGGAATGGGATCCAAGTACCATTACCAGACTTGGAAAGAATGCCATTCAATGGTACACAGACGGCTCAAAAGCAATAGAAGGAGCTGGGATAGGAGTGTTCGGGCCAGGAACCAAACACTCTGAAAGGTTGGGAAAAACCCCAAGTATCTTTCAAGCGGAAATCCACACCATAAGAAAGTGCGCCCAGTTCAATATAGATAAAGGATACAGAAGACAAAGGATTATCATAATGTCGGATAGTCAAGCAGCCATTAAGGCACTGAGCTCTTGTGTAATCAGTTCCAAAATGGTGTGGGAATGCCTAGACAAACTCAATGAACTAGGCGAGAACAACATAGTCACCTTACTATGGATTCCAGGACACACTGGGATAGAAGGAAATGAAATAGCAGATGAACTAGCAAAGAGGGGGACTGAAATACCTTTCTGGGGGCCTGAACCCTTTTGCGGAATCAGCCCCAATGTAATATTGGAAGAAATAAGTGAAGCCGAGAAAAAGAGAAGATCTGACCATTGGAAAGATCTAGTAGGGCTTATACAATCAAAGACTCTGCTGGGTGACTAGAACCTGTTGAGATCAAAAGAATGCATAAGTCAAAGTAAAACTGCGCTAAGAGTTTTAACAGGGATCCTAACGGGACGTTGTCGCCTGAATGGGCACCTGAAAAAGCTCAAAATAGTGGAGGAAGAAGAATGCTGATTTTGTGGAATGGAAGAAGAAACCTCCATCCACATACTTTCCAACTGCACAGCACTGCACAGAATCCTAGAGCACAGCACCTAGAAGATTACTGGATATAAGAGGAACATTTGCCTAAGTTGAAGCCTGCAGACATCCTAAAATTCCTCCGGGAAATAGGACTAAAGGAACTACTAGTTTTTGAGACTCTCCTCAGAAACTGAGTAGAAGTAGGGGGCCCAATAGATCTTTTAGGTCTCAGTGAATGTCACCCCAAAATAGATACATACATACATAACCTCAAAACGAATAATACAATAACATTGGTTTAATTATTATTATTTAGAACTTTAAAATACAACATAAATGAAATCGGAACTACCAACAAACAACTAAAAGTAATAAACTTTTTGTTTTTTGTAATTTCATAAAATGTCTCTATATTTTCTGAAGGCTTAAAACGTGATCTATTTAGTTTCTTACAACAACTATGTCAAGATCATTAGTTTGAAACTTAGAGAGAATTGCAGATGTTTTAAAATCGATTTAGCATAAAATTTAAGAAAATTGTAAATTGCAAGAAAACTATAATACCTGGGTATAGGACACCCTTATACCATTCGAAAGAGGACATTTTTTTGTATATGATCAATTATTAAAATACAGGGTGTTCCATTCAAAATAAGCCTGATATTAGCACATTGAATGGTCTAATAATTAAAGTGAAAATTCTGAACATCCTGTAAAGAGATATTCAGTACACAATCGTGGAATAAATTCAACGAACGTCCAACTATTTAGATGTGAGAGAAAATTTGCTAGAATTTGTTATATCAATGAGTTATTAATTTTTTTCGAAATGTTCACATTTTTAAAAAAGTCAGCATAACTCAAAACCCTCTGTATTTAGGTATAGGGAAGCATTAAGAAAGAGTATTATATATTTTAGAGGCAATCAGAAAATGCTATAAAATATAGGGTGTTCCATAAGAAAAAATATAACTTTGATATGCCACACTTTATTGGAAAATATTTCAAATATTTCAAAATATTTTCAAATTATAGTTTAAGTTGGAGTGAAATTTGTGGTATAAAAAGATTTTCCAAAAAATTTAATAATAAGCAGCACTAATTTATCCAAAGTAATAAATTACTTACCTTAAACAGTTCATCTAGTAATGGTAATAAAACGGGATAATTATAGGGCATTACAAAAAGATTTACACAGGTTAAATTTGTACTTGCTTTCAAATACCCAAAAGGATGTCCTACCTCCGAATTTTTATAACTATTAGCTACAAATACCTAAAACAGTAGAATATATTTCACTAGCTTTATTCCAACATGAGTCCGATACAATCAGTAATTGTGATGAACATATTGGTATGAACCTACAATTTATTTTTAACCAATGTCCAAAATGGAGTTTTCCCATTTTAAACTGAAAAATTTTGGTACACCAGAAAAATAATGACTTGTTACTTACCTGCCAGCAAGTTTTGGGCTGTTTTCGAGATAAGATGAATTGTGTAAGTGGCGATGGTTCCAGTTCATATTTGTCAAATGGTAGGTTTTCAATCACCAAGGGTTCTGAATTAGTACAGGCAAATTTTATGTTTGGGTGAGCTGATCTAGGTGGTAGTACGGACGCAGTAGCTTCAGGCCAAAACGATTCTGGAATAGGCCAGAACCCTGGAAATAATTGATATTATAATGAGAATTGCTCTGTACATCATTCTCAATAGTATAATGGAAATTATTTAGTAAGTGCAACTGAAGATTTAATTTTATACAAGTACTTTTATTTGTTATTTAAAAACTTACCAACGCAATAGGCTTTGCTTTGTTTGGGAACGTAAATCATTTTTCTGCAGTTGTGCCATGACGTATTTATAGGCATGTTTAGACCACGGTCAGCATTCATCTCGGCATATTCATTTTCTTTGAGATTATCATCTTTACCTTCTTCTTTGTCATACTGAGGTGGAGGAGGATCTGGACCAATTTTTTCAAAGTTTATTACAACACCATTTTGAACCTAATTTATAAAAGTAATACATTCAATATTTTAAATGAAATTTTTGTACTTTTTTCTTTTCTTACCTTCTGTACCAAACTGTCAATGCATTGATTCAACATTCTGTGAGATGTTATACAATATGATCGACCTCCAGTAACTTCACACATAGCATCAATGGGACTGCTGTCACTAGGGACTAAACCAGTATCCCTTTCAACTGCTGGAGTACCTATTGAGTAATAAACATGAAGAAGGTATTAAAATTTAATAGACACGCTATAAAAAAGTTTGGCACAATTAGATAAGAAGTTATAATAAATTCCATTAAGCAGTTTTTTAAGTGATATCTCCATTTGCTGCAAAGTATAAATGAACCTTATCTACAATTATCATTTACTCTTATATATTCAGTACTATCCACTAGTAAATCTGAAGATACAAACCTGTTAGTCTGAGTACTAATGCAAATAATCTTTGATCCCAACGGAAAGGTTCCCTGGTCATTTCTGATCCTGGTATTGGGGAGTTCATTGGTAAGTTAAACTCTTCTTGTACACCATTTACTATAAAATTGATATTATTATTATAGAAAGCTTTAGAAGTCACTCCCACTGGATTTTTCCAAATTATTTTAAAACTTTAAAAGTAAGGTGATCAAAGGGACCTATACTTTCAAATACTAATAGGTAAGAGCAATATTTAGATAGTACCAACCTGTTGTTAATTTTCCACCATCAGTAATTAATACTATAACTGCTGTTTCCAAGAAAAATGGACATCTACCTTGTCCATAAGTATCTATTCCTGATGTCATCCTATTAATATTGAGAATATCAAATGCCTGCTTTACGGCCACTCCCATTGTAGTTAAGGAATGTGCCTGCAAATTCTTCAACTCATTCATAAAAGTAGCCAAGTTTTCTTTCCAACCTATAAATAAATTGATTATTGAATTTCTATAGGTATGCTCAAAATTGAAGTAAAGTTAATTCTACTTATACCAGTAGGTGCATATTCCTTCAAAATGATTAGGATAAAATGAAACAAATATTTAGAAAACCAAACATTGCAGCTATTTTTATATATGTAATTTTTATTTTTTTAAAAGTCTTGAGATAATGCCAAATTTCAATATCTAACTACTTTGGTGTTTTGGATACATATTAATTGATTGTTCTTCTGAAAATATTATAGATGCACTATTTAAAATTATCTTTAATAATTAGGTAGTTCTAAACATTATTTTATAATCCATTTTAATTATTCTCTATTTGAGATTAATATACTTTTAAGTGTAGTGTTTTTTGGTAGTGATGATTTTCGTTACTAATAGGGAGTTTTTAAATTACCTGCTTTGATATTATTTGGAGTGTCTTCAAACGTTAATAGCATGTATCTATCAATACGACTATCCATACTTCGTTGACGAATCTTTACGAAAGTTTCTACTGCTGATTTTGCTACATCCAACAGAGTAGTTCGACCTCCTATATAGGTTCTATAAAAAGTTTCTGATTATTATAAAATAGAATTAGAAAAATGTATATATTACCTTTGTAGCATAGATGCTGATGTATCTATTAAAAAGACTATTATAGTCATTATTGTTCATTTAAAAAAAATTTGTATAGTGTAAAAATATTTCAACTCTGTATAAATACTTCTCACAAAATGGGAAAAATGATGCTATAGGTTAGGTTGATTTTTACTTCTTTCAGGCTTCTTTCTTCTTTCCTTCTTCCAACACTGATCAGTGTTCTTTTTGTAGAAATTTGTAATGGTCTATTATAACAGCAAAGTGAGCAAAGGCTCTAATTCTAAAGTCTCTGCCCACAGACCTCTCTGCCGTCGTGCTTTAGTAGGTTTATGCAGGGTTTAGGGTTTATGTCATGTTTATGTCGTGTGTCGTAAATGGGCGATAAAGACCAGCAGATGCATATTATACAAACTAGAGAGAAAGGTAGAATAATAAACCTTACCTTGGTGCCTTGGTTGCCTTATCTCTGTCCACTGCCGGGCACTGCCTACCACTACCAAGCATAGAACTCTATGCTACCAAGACTTTTAAAATTACGGAGGGGAGATATTTTGACAGTTTCATGACAGTTTGAGTGAAAGAATGAAGGAGAAAGGTTGCTTGGATTATGTTATGTGAAAACAATTAAAATTACGAAATGAGAACTAGTTTTAAGACTAGAGATGGCTGAAATTTGCAAGACAAATATATGTGCAAAGAATGAGATTTATTTTTAAGTATTGTGAGTTATTAAATCCAAAGTAATTTGTGTTGTAGTTCTCGAGAGTTTGGATATTTTATTAAAGTATACATAATGAGCAAATTGATTGATTACTTTGTTATATGTGGACTTGACTATAGCTCAGGATTAGAACCAGATAAATATGCAGGTAAGTCGTTTAATATTATACAGTTATATGTTTCATACAGTATTTCAGAGGACAACCTACATGTCTCTCCATTGGAACGAGCATACAAAGGAAAAGTGTTGGCACATTATCCAGAAAATGTATCAACAAATCCTTTTGACGAATCAGCTGTTTGCATGGTAAGTTGAAACTAATACAAATACATATCAAATAAAATATGTTTATCTAATGAATTATATATGCAATAAATATAGACAAAACTATTAAGTAAAGTAGGTAAATTGAAAAATTACTATATATTATTGGTTAAATTATTTGGTCCTAAATGATGTGAATGTAATCTAAGTTTGCACCACACCAGGAGATGATCATAACTTTTGAGAGCCAAAAAACTGCCATCTCATTTAATATCAAAGGAAATTAAATTTGGCATTGAATGAACATCTAAAACTTAAAATTTGATACAGTGTTATAGTTGAAATCACAAACTAGAAACTCAAAATTTGAACTTGACTGCATATAGGAACTTATTTTTGGCTTAAAATCATTAATTGCAGTGTTTTTTTATAATTATTTACTTAATTCATGTACATTTATATTAGGCAGCTTTAATACTTTCACTTTCTGTGTACCACTGCCTAGTAATTATTGAGTATATGTATTTATCAACCACACCAGATCATTTTAAACTAGCCTATACCAATAATCTTCGAATTAAATAGGTATTTTCATTTAGTTATAGAAAAAAATTCTTATTTAGTGTATGCATAAATAGCAATAGTACTCTTATTTTTTAAATTAATGTATCAAGGAATACATAACTTTTTGCTTTAGTACTTAAAAATTATAATTAAAATAAAGCAAAAGATATGTATGTCAGGCATTTTGCAAAACGTTTTGTATTCTTCTTGTTACGTTATGTGAAAGTCTGGCTTAATGAATGTTTAACATTATTGTTGTGTACTTTTAAGGAGAATATATTAAAACATTCATGAAATTTATTTTATTTATTTATTTAACGGTTATACCGTTTTAATACAAAAATAGATCAAAAGTGGGTGAATACAAAATACAATAATAAAAATACAATACTAAAAAATGCACAAAATATTACAACATATAACAGGAAATCAATACAATATGGAATATAAATAAAATATTGCAATTTAAATTACCTATAATGAAAATTAAATGCATTTCAGTTTTCTTTACCTGCTGGACTTAAATTCCGTACTCAGAAACATTCAGTAACTCAAGCTCCAAACTTCCATTCCTTTGTTATAACAAGGGAAGATGGAAGGAGATATTTTGGATTCAGTTTAATTTTTTATGAAGAAGTACAAAATCGAGATATCAGGGAAGCAATGCATACATTACAAGTAAGTATCAGGTTTAGGGATTAATTTCTGAAATATTAAGTAGAA
This sequence comes from Galerucella calmariensis, assembly GCA_910591675.1. Classification (NCBI taxonomy): domain Eukaryota; kingdom Metazoa; phylum Arthropoda; class Insecta; order Coleoptera; family Chrysomelidae; genus Galerucella; species Galerucella calmariensis. Next base: position 214,099 of record CAJUYG010000151.1, on the reverse strand, counting down.
TTGTTTTTAATTTTTATATGCACCAGTTACACTACACTAATAAACACTATTTTTAGGCTATGTACATTACTGAATTGTCGAGTGGGCTGAGAGTACAAACTCTTCAAACTACTCAAACACAAGGTCCACAGTCAAAATCTTTACCTAGATATTTTAAATTAAGTCATAATCCCAGTGGTGCAGCTTTAACATATTATGATATTTGTAAAGACAAGTTATATGTGTCAAAAAGTATTGGTACAGTCAGTCAGTGTGGGTATGTTCATGCCATGAGGGTATTTTTGGAAAACTTATATAGGTTTGTATCTTTGAATTAACTGTATGTATTTATCGATTTGATTTTGGTTATTTTTAGGTGTGTTCCTAAACATTCTAATACATCTAGTGGTCTCAGTTTAGAAAGTTATGTATTCAATTTGTTGTATGAAGTGAGTATTACTCTTTTTATCTTAAAATTAATTGTAAATTTATAATCATTGCTTTATACATTGTTTCTTGTTCATGGTGAAGGGATTTTAATATTATTTTTTAATGACTCATTCAAGCTTCTAAATGGTAAAAGTCCAAAGATCTAATCTAATTAGGTATATCAAATATATAAAATAAATAATTATTAGTTACACCATTTATAACTCAAAAAAGTCTGGATCGATGTTAATCATTTTCTTATTTTTTGGATTCTTCTTCCCAAATTACCATTTAACAAAATATGTACAGACTGCAATTTACCTGCTTTTAAAATATGGAAATCAGGCCATAACTCACGAAGTTGAAGTTTTCATTCATCAAGTGTTATGACCAAGTTGAATACTACATTTAATCTACGACTATAATAATAAATGTTGATATTATTTTTACATTTGGAATTAGTGACAAAGTTCATTTAATTCCAATATTTGGATAAACAACATTTTTGTGAAATTTGTTTCAAAACATAAAATTTTATTATTATTTTCATTTATTATAGCAGAATGTGAATAAATTGCAACATCAACTGTGTAAATTATATTTAACGTGCCATTATCGTATCTGAATGTTTATATTGACCTCCATTATACTTATAATCTGAAAAATAATTTGTAAAACAAGACGTAGGCAAGTTTGATTAATAAATAAATAGATTCGTATTTTTACACAAAATACAAAAGTAAAATCTGCCTATAACTTCCTAAGTAAAGTATGAAAGTATTTGAAATTTATCATATTTAATTATGTATATCATAAGTGACATTATGAAGTATTTTATCTCACACATCTGAAATTTACAGAACCAACTGAAGGAGAGATTTTATCTATTTTTTTTAAACAATTCAATATTATTAATTTTACAAGTAATAAATCATCATCTCAATTTTTTATACACATTAATACAGTTTAGTTTATTTTATTTTCAATGTTTTCAACATCTGGTATTTATTATTGTAAGTTAATAATAATTGTTAGATTGTAGAATGAAATAATTTGTTAAAATTGTATTTGATAAATATACAGAGCATTTCAGTAAAAAATCATACAAAGGGGGTCTTTTTGCTCATATTATGTAGTTATTATAACCTTACACCCTCCCCCTATGATCACCGTAACCCAATTTTTTAAATGGAACTCCCTATATATTATTGCATTGTTGTTGTTCTCCTCTACAAGTGGATTACAAAAATTAATCATACAAAGTGAAAAGTCAATCAGTTGGAAGCAAAAAGTCGTCCCCCTTCCAGTTTTGAATTTTATGGTCTGTTGAGTAACAAATAACCAAACAAAAAGCTAACAATAACCTTCTTCTATAAGAAATGCCCACCAACTGACAAGTTTTCACTAAAGACAGTCGCCCTGAAAAAAAACAATTATTCGGATAGATTTTAGTTGTTTTGTATTGATTAAATTATCTTTTACCATATTTATTTACAATACCTAAGCAATTAAAACAATATTTGTATTCAAATATTATTTTAGGTTCAGTTACCCGCGCCTGGTAAAAGTCTATTGGTTCACCTGCCACCTTCAGATCCCCAATTACCTCCATCAAACGTCGTAATACAAAATTCTCTACCCCCGTACGAACTACCCCATCATGATTATCCGCTGAGACTTATGTTTTTATGGTTAGGAGTTGATATTGTTGTGCAGCTGTTTACTTGTCTCTTACTGGAATACCAAGTATTATTGAGAAGTACAGGTTAGTAATTTTTTGTACTGGAGTAAACCAATAATTGGACAATATATTTTACCTTCAATAGACTCTATAAGCTCCTTTTAATTAATATCTATAAACAAACATAATATATGTGCTCACTTTTTGTTGGTAACAATTTAATATTCATTGGTTGCTCTATGTTATTAAGAGAATGTATTTTATCATCAAAATTCAAGTCTTTTTATTGATATACTCTTGTTTCAGACCCTCAAAAGTTAATGGTCGTTGCTGAAGGCGTTACGGCTTTATTATTTCCATTTACATGGCCCCATGTTTATGTGCCAATAATGCCTGCATCTTTGCATCATTTTTTGGATGCTCCTGTACCCTATTTGATGGGTGAGTATACATTACTAGTTTTATTTATAACTATTACTAGTTTATTGGATAATTGCTTAATCACTTTCATCATACCTCTTTAAAGTAAAGGAGAGTGAGATCAATTTTCTCTCAGTCTGAGAGCTCATCAATTTTGACAATTGTTTTTAGTATAGCTATACCTTGTTTTTAAACGGGAATGAGCATTTTAAGAATAGTTAAATATAATCCACAGATAAGGTAGAGTTTAACAGCCATTTGCACGGGTCTTAGTGAAGTTGTGGTTAAGTTTTAATTACCAATTAAATCAAAATGTTCCTTGCACCATGACATTTATTCTCAAGTTAACGCTATAATTAATAGTTAAATCTAATCCACAGATAAGGTGGGGTTTAAGATCAGCCATTTGCACCGGTCTTAGTTAAGTTGTGGTTAAGTTTTAATTACTAGTTAAATTAAAATGTTCCTTGCACCATGACATTTATTCTTGAGTTAACACTATAATTAATAGTTAAATCTAATCCACAGATAAGGTAGGGTTTAAGATATATGATTATTAATTAAAGTTATGTCAATATGACAATCAACTGAAGTACTTGGCGAATTTGCGAGATAAATTCCTATTTCAATAAAATATGGATTTAATGGATTTTTAGGAAGATGAAGATGACCTGGAAATCTTGGAAGATATCAGAGGGAAAATTACTTTTAAGCAACAACTTTTAGAAAAAGATTTCTTTCTTTTTATTTGTGTAAAATCGTTTTGAAACATCTACAGATCTGTAACTATCTGATTGAGCATTAAACTCCCCCTCAATCTTTGTCCAGGCCTGTCCCTTATCCTTCCAGCTTAACGCACTTGTTTCCTTGTATTCTATTATGTGCTTGTAGGTACTTTCTTATTAAATTCAAGCACATTATTTTCTCACTTGGAAAAAAGAAGGGTGTTGATATTTTCCTCTTTCCGCTCATTTTGAAAACTCCTACCTTTTGTTTGGGTAATTTTACAAATATAAATATCTAATAGTTGTCATATTTGACACCACTATTACCAACAAAATTGCTGTTTTTCAAATTATTCCTAAATGTCAAGATACCAACTTACACCTAACACATAATTTACTAACTAGTACCTTAACCACAAATGGCGCAAGACACTTCACTTTTAATCAATGGTTAAAGTTAATCATGAGTTGCTAAAGCCAAAAGATAACTGCAATTGGTGCAAACAGCAGTTAGTTAAAAATAAAACAACAAATGTGAAAAATATGTACCTAATAAAGATTGAGGTTATAATATTTTCATATAAACACAAAACTGACAAATATCGTTGTCGGTTGTATCAAAAAGCTGTGTGAAACGGCCGGCAATTTAACCAACCACTAGGCTACAGAAATGCCAACTCAAATTCAAGTCGCTCCAACAAGGTACAGTTACAATAGCCAAATATGTCTGACACTTCACTATGTAGTACGGTAGTACGCGTTAAACTTATTGAAAATATGACATTTCTTCAATGTTAATAGATAGTGTTGGACAAAAGAATAATGGGGAATCAGTTTTTCATATTTTTATTCTCATAAGCTGTTTATGTCGATTTGAAAATTTTTGAATGATTTAAATAGTCCACTCCTTAGAACTACTTTAATACAATACCAAAAGGTACCAGTTTTACATCAAATTGATTTAATTATATTTAAGGTCTATACGCCACGTCAGAAAATATTAAGGTGGCTTCTGAAGCCAACCTCTGTTATGTAGATGTAGATAAATGTAAAGTACAATTACCGGAGGAGATGGCGGCTTTTCCACATATAGAACCTCTTACTGCCGAAATTATGTCTGTTTTAGACAAACATAGTGTGCACATTCCCAATAGTGAATACACCAGAAATTCTCAGGTAAGTTTTAAGCTCAAGTTTCTACCGAATTCTTAATATGTGTGTTTTTAGGAAATTATATCGAGAAGTAGTACCTTACCAGGGCGCCCTCACAATCTAAGAAAACTCTCTATACATGATACTCTTGATAATGATCGACCCCCTTCTCCCCCTGGTTCTGCTAGATCAGAAGCTCTACAACGTATTGCTGATATAGTACGGAGAACGGGAGTTACATTGGAACCAAAGACAAATCAACCTTCAGATTCCTATATCGAAGATCTCAAATTTAACAATGCCCTTAGAGAAATTTTCTTAAATAGATTTGTACATATATTCAAATCTTACGAAAATTTTGTAATATTTCCAAATCAGGTAATGTAAATTATCAAAAATTAATTTAAATTTAATTAAAAGTTTTTATTTACAGGCCAAAGAAGACTGGTTTAACAATAGAGACTCGATGCAAAATTTCGATAAAGCTTCCTTTTTATCAGACCAACCTGAACAAGATCGAATGTTTTTGTGGAGATTCCTCGAATCTCAGATGTTTGCTACATTAATCGATAACAAAATATTGTCGATATGGGGTGAAATCGACAGTAATCTATTGATATTCGATAATAGAATAAAATTATTAAAAAATAGGAATGATTGTGAAAATCATATGCGCTCTCTATGTTACGAACCTTGCATCAGTGCTCATGACACTCAAAAGCCAATTGACAGAAGACTGGCGTGTCCCGATTTCGAATCTCCTTTACCCAGAGAGATTACGAATTGTAGGATTGTTTCTTGCCGACAATTTCCTATTTTAGGTAATTAAATTTATTTATTACATGCGCTCAGAACTTTTTCTATGTGCAGGGTGTCCCAAATTGGTGTGTTTTGCTCGTAAACTAGAAGAAATCGAAGAAAAGCAGTTAAGATGTTATGACTTCTTTTTTTGTTAATGTAACGATAGCCTAATGAAATCTTTAGTAACTCCCCGCAGTCGGAAGATACAGGGCGATTATTGAAAACTGTCGAAAACTAAAATCCGTCCGTAAATAATGGACCAAAGTAAAATGGAAGATTCTTGATCTAAAAATATTACAATCTAACGCAACTTCTTTTAATGAAATATCGATGATAAGAAAGATACAGGGTGGAAAAGTTGGAATGTCAAAAAATGTTTTTTCTCAGTAAATTGGAAGATTTTTGATATAAAAACGTGAAAATTTGAAGAATGGGGGTTTTAGGGCCTGGGATGCAGGGGGGTTTAAACATGCGAATATCTCGAAAACCAGTAACTTTTGAGACTAATGATAGGTATACCTTTTTGTCGCAAACATGATGCAGTTTTAATATTTTCCAATAAATAGAGGGACACCGTTAACAATAAATAAGTTAATCGCACAGTTATACCAATTACATAGCTTTTGTGGCGCCCTCTAGAAAATACATCAAAATGGATAACATATTATGATTTCCCAATCGCTAAAATCCCTATCTTCAAATTTTTACGTTTGTATATCCAAAATCTTCAAATTTACTGAGCAAAAACATTTTTGATATTTCAACTTTGCCACCCTGTATCTTTCTTATCATCGATATTTTATTAAAAGATATGGCGTCAGATTGTAATATTTTTAGGCAAAATATCTTCCATTTCATTTTGGACCATTACCTACGGACCACCCTGTATATCGTTACTGATACCATATCCATTTCCAGTTACAAATCTGCTAGTTTCTCCAATGCTTAATAACTGGATTTATTATTGTTAAACTAACAAAATTGTTGTTCAAAATATTTTTTTTGTTGCTTCCATAGCAAATAGAAATATCAAATTAAATTAACTCGTTCGAAAAATGTTGTGGTACGCTCATGAGATAGAATTTTTATAAAGCAAATTAATCCCTCTTAAAAATTCTATCGTACGCCCATGATGGGAGAAACTCGTCCAAATAATTTAATCCCTCATATTATTGTTAAGGCACTTCCATGGTAAATGGAAATTTTCACAAAAAAATGAACTCTTCAACAATTTTATTGTACGTCTATGGTGGGAGAAGATTTGTCCAAATAAATGTACCCCCCTAAACATTTTTCTCGCACGCCCATGGTAAATGAGAATTTTTACAAATAAATGATTCCCTTAAGGTCATTTCAGATTAGACAATTTCTTGTGCAATATCTAGTCCAATTATTGGAACAATATTTGGAATAGATTTCTTGTGTGAAATATTGACCAACTGTTTTAAGCTTTAAGACTATTCCCATTTATTGAACAATATTTAATTCAAGATTCTGCGCAGTGATTTGATTTGATGTTAAAATAAATATAACCTAAACAAGGTTCACTATTGAACCCTCTTGTTTGGATTTTCTAAAACCACATTTGAGATATGGATGAACTCTTGAAGTTAAATATAACCTTTTCAAAAATTTTGTTAGTTATGGAACCGAAAAATTTAAAATATTTATTAATTTGCATGGCTGCTCATGTTACTAAGCGTATATTAACTTAACAGAGTAGGAGGAGATTGTACAAACAAGCATGTTTTGAGATTTCCTCAATTAACATTCCAATCTCTCGTTTATTCCAAGACATATTTTTCAACCACTTTAATACACAACCACAAAGTATCAAGATTAATGACATTTTCATTCAACATTTTCATCGGGAAACAGAAACACAAACAATAAATCAAATTGCTAAGAAAATAGAACCTGTTCTATTTTTCTTTAAAATTTGACAGGGTAGACAATTTTTAATACAATTTTCAATTTTAGACTTAACAATTTGAATTGTTTCAAAACTTGAACTGAATATTGCACAAGAAATTCAGGGCTATTCTCTAAGTAAAGTAGTTATCGCAGTTGTTAACCATAGCAACTCTGCTAACAACTTTCGATAATGACCTCAGTAACCACTTGCGAAATTTTAGTATTCTCTAATACATGGTTGGCAACTGTTGTTATAATATCAACCTCCAAGACCCATACGTGAAAATGGACGTGACAGCGCCGCAAAATAGTTCTAATGTGCGGAAAATAGGTCGTTTCTTTGCTTTGCCAGAGTAAACAAATATAAACTTCAAATATTTTTGTGGTTGTTTATTTTTTCGGGGAAGCTAAATTGAAATTATAGAAGGAAAGTAAGTAACTACTTTCATCTTCTGTATTTGGAAACCTTATTTCCCTATAAATGTCACAATTCTACTAACTGATGCTTGGCTTGCTGGAAAATGTAAAGTTGTACCAGCACTGACTAGCTTGGTAGCATCCATGGGCATAAAAAATAATACTTTCAAAAGATTGGGAATATGTGTCGTCCGTTGTCCATCAGGTAGAAAGTGATTTAACTCATTTATAAGTCCCAAAGCTATCTCTTTATTTAGTCTACACAAATTTTAAAATGTAATATCTGGCAATTCGAAAGGATTACTAGAATCTCTCCAGTATCTTCTTTCGGTTCTTGAATTTTCTCTAAAAAAGTGACCATATTTATTAAAACATGTCTAGCAGCACACATATTGAATGAATAAAAAGTCTATATGTACTAAAAATGCCATTCTTATTAATTTTAAATATTTAACTGTTCACATAAATGAATAAAAACATTCCAATAAGTGTCTGACGCAAGTGGTTTTCCTTAACAACATCTCTGGAGCAGCTGCCAGTGAACCACTTCTCATAGCCACTTGTCATTATGCATAGCAACTCTTATAGCGACTTTACTTAAACAGTGAATACCAATTTCGCGCTTAGCAACTGACCTTGAACATAACGACAATTTACAGTTGCTATCCATAACAACTTTGCTTAGTGAATAGCCCTGATTGTGTAATCTAAAATGACCTTTACACAAAATTTATCTTACTTCTATAGTAGTAGTAGTATATAAATTTTTGTAAATAAATGTTCCCCTTTTAAAAATTCTATGATACACCCATGGTAAATGGAAATTTTCCCACAAAAACATTTTTTTCCGTGACTTCCATCCACCTAGCCTCTTCAAAATAGAAACAAACAATTTTTCACAGTCCTTTGGGTCTTTTTCTAGCACACAATGTAAGTAAAGTCTCATTATTTATATTTAATTTTAGATAAGGAAGTATTGAACAAAACTCCCATATTAAATAAAGGTAGTATTCCAAGAGCTAGTGCATTTAAAAAAGGATTGAGTTTTTCAAAACCTCCAGTTGGGCCTAATGATAGAAATTTAAAAAGTTCCAATAACCAGGATATGTCTCCTGCTGTCATAGCGCAGAAGAATTGGAGTTTTGTTGAAAAGCTTTTAAAAGTGAGTAATTTTAAGGAATATACAAACAAATTTTGAAATATGATTTATTTATTCAGTATTTATTGTAGTCATATAGAAAATTAGGATTCTTCTCTGCTCAGTTAATAAACACATACTTATTATTGTCGTTTTAACAATTATATCATTATCAGGACTGTAAAGTGAAAACCAAAAGAATGTTACTTGCCAAATTAGGAGCTGAAGGAGTTACCCTATCCAGTAATAATGCGACAGACAGCTTCGGAGCCATAGAAGAAAGTACCTTAATAACCTCGTTGTGCGATTTTCTTGAAAGAGTTTGGTCCCATGGACTACAAAAAAAGAGAAGTAAATCGGCGTTGTGGTCTCATTTACTTGCTTACCAAGAAAAATATCAATATTTATCGAAGAAAGAGAATCACTTTGGTACAAATGATGTGTCTAGATTGACTACTAATTTGGAAAATTGGACTGGACAGTTGGAAGATGCAAAGTTGAGGTCTGAATTGCCGGAACTGCCATCTTCTATATTATTTGATATAGGGTAAGTGGAACCTCACCAACATCTAGTCCTAAGTAACTTTTCTTACTTTAACAGCATTCATATCATGGGACACTTATTACTTTTTTTCAAAATAATCGATTAATCATACAATTTTTAAATTTTAGAAACATTCAAGCAATGACAGACGTAAAGACAGCTATAGGAATGGCTCGAGTATGGGTGCGATTAGCTTTAGAAAAAAAACAACTATCTAAACATTTTCGAACATTACTTACCGATCAAAGTTTACTAAGAACACTCTATAAACGACAAGCTTTTGTAAGATCTGAAGAGGAACGCGAACAATTTCTTTACCATTTACTATCTTTGAACGCAGTGGACTATTTCTGCTTTACATGCACCTATCCAACAGCTGGTAACGAAATGTCAATTTATATAAATTAAATGTACAACAAATTCGTTTTTGGAATTTTATTTCAAGTATTTGAAGAATGTTTATAGTTTTTGCATGCCTGACTATATCAACTTATTATAACCGTTTATAGTTTGGCAAGTTTATCTGAAGCTACGCTGACAATACCAACGCCACTGGATAAATCAATATCAGTCAATTGAGGAAGTGAGAGACACACGCACGCGCTTGCCAAAAAATCGAAAAAAATCACCAATTATGTAATTCGGAGGGTGTGTTAATTATGGTTTTCGTACAACGCTGCCAGAGCTTGAAGAATCCCGTAACAAATTTGGAAAAATGTTCATCTTTTAACATTCATAAATTGAAAAAATAATGTTAATAGAAAAATCCAAGGAAACAAGCACATTAAATAATTAACGTTTAATCACATTGTTAATAATAAAAAGTCCCTTTTCTAATTATTATAATTACATACTTGGCACTCTAGCTTTTTCATAGTTAAACGTGGCAATATCGAATGTTTTCGACTGCATTCTTTTCACGGCTTCAGATAAACTTGCCAAAGTTTTGTGTATTTCAATTACTTTTGACGTTGCCTTTTAATCAATGAATTGCTAACCCAATAACGACTGCTGGAGAGCTGACGTTGGTCAACGTCATAATATCAGCCATTTTTTCGTTATTTAACAGCAGTTGTTACGATACTGAATATATACAGGGTGGTCCTTAAGTAATTGTACATAGAAGTACAGTACAATCTTCACTTCAAAATATTGCGATTTAAATCAACTAGCCTTAATAAAATGTTGATATTAAGAGAGATACAGGGTGTTGAACATGAAATTTTAATTTTAGAGATAATCACATTTTAGTGATTAACTACATGATTATTATTTAATGAAGTGTAGTGTGTACGATAATTATTTTTTTAGTATTAAGATGAACAGTATTAGGGAATAGTAGCAGTAAACATGAAAAATATGTATGGTACTTTTAATATTTAAAAATAATAATTATCGTTCACACGACTACATATTTAGAACGTAATTTCATTAAATAGATAGATAGATAGTTTTATTGTGTCTAAGATAAATCTTTTCACAAGGGTTCGGTACAAAATATCAAGTGAGGAATTAACATAATTAGAGATACATTACGACATAGACATAGTTGATACAAAAATAAAAGTATAAAATATCTGTGTACTTCATGGTAATGTCAATCATTCACCATGTGCAAATGCTCGCAGCTTTATGATACTAATAATGCTATGAGCTAATTCAGTAAGTTTAAAAAATCCATTTTGTGTATTATTAGTGTTAAGATAGTGTACTAGGTCATCAATATTATGAACATTGTGAAAAAAACTATTTTTTCTTAGAGGGCTGTAAATGGGACATTCAAAAAGCATATGATGTAATGACTCCAGGGAATCCATATTACATACAGTGCAATTATCAGTGCTGTTGATTATATAAAAATTTCCTTTAAAAGACAATTTTAAAAATGTTTTACTACACGTTCTAAGTTGCGCTATTATTCTGGTTATATAGATGTGAGCGGGTATTTGCAAATAACTGTTATTCTCACCAACTAGTAAGTGTGATTTCATTAAATAATGATCATGTAGTTAATCACTAATATGTGATTATCTCTAAAACCATTCAGATTTGGGGATATACCTTTTTCTTTGTTGTAATTATGTGGCTTAAATTATTTTCTACAAAAGTAGCGCTCTTGTAAAAGGCAAAAAAGTTTTGCGTACATTTATGCCGCATACGTGGCCTAAGTGGCGCCCTCTACAAAATACATCGAAATAGATAAAAAATTAGGATTTCTCATATCAAAAAACCCTCAACCTCAATTTTTTGTGCATATAAAATGAAAAGCGTTAAAGTTATTGTAAAAAACGAAAATTAAAATTTCAATTTCAACACTCTGTATCCCTCTTAATATCAACATTTTATTAAGCCTAGTTGATTTCAATCACAATATTTCGAAGTGAAGACTGTACTGTACTTCTATGTTCAATTACTTAAGGACCACCTTGTATAAAGTCGTTCTATTGCAGAATAGGCCCCTAATAAGCATGGTAAATTAATTGTTTTGAGCATTACTTCTTGTAAATTCGCCATTAGTATTTTTTTTAAATGGAGATGTTATGTTTTAGTGATACCATACCGTATTGTAATAGTACCAAATAAAAAAGGAACAACTTCATCAGCGAATGTATGGATGGTCCTATCAGGTACACTATCGGAAACAAATCGAATAGTTATTCCAAAAGCTACACTGAATTTTGAATTTAAAGTAAGTAATGAATTGTATACTTTGAAAAAAATTATAAACTTGCTTCTATAATTGTAAGTTATTAAAATAAAAGCGGAATTTTGGTATTTGTCTTGATTAGTATTACAAATGCAAGAATCTACAGGGTTCTTTTTTTCTTATTTTTTTGGGAATAAAACCACAATAATGTTTTTATATTTTTTATTTCGACGTTTCGGTAGCGTTCCAGCTACCGTTGTCAAGATTAACTAGTAATAAAATAATTTTTGGTCCCTATCTGACACAACGAAAAAATTTGACTAGACAATCAATAATATTTTGAAGTTTAAGACTACAAAACTTTGTTGTCAAATTTTATTAAGGTCCATTCATAGTAGATCACACCTCTGGTAAAATGTGAATAAAATATTTTATTTTATGACATTCTAACGATTCTACTAGAATTGGAATCCAGTGAAGTTCACGTTCCAGGAACGGTTTTTATTGGGATAGTGTTTATTTTGGAAATGTTGCTAATAAAACGCGTTTGTTGTTACTTTTTCGTGCATGTTATATTTTTGTTTTCAAAATATGTATAACTCAGTTTTGTGATTTTGTGTATTGAAGTGTGTATCGGTTAACAACTATTCCAATGATAACTCATAAGAAAACCTGGATAAAAACTTATGATGCTATCCTGATAACCCAGGTAATTGATTATTGGAAATTTCTCTTTCTAACATTGGTAATCAAATTTGACTACATTCGGCTGAAATACTAGCTACACATTTATCTTCATTTAGTTGTATAAAAGCACTTTCTTTGATTTTTCGTCTTTTATTATTGGGCCCTTTCAATGTTATTTTTGTCGAATCCCATTTAATTTTATGCCCCTCTTCCCAATAAAAACATTATTGTGGTTTGATTCCCCAAAAAAATGAGAGAAAAAAAGAATACGTATTTCCACAAGGAACGTACAGAAGAAATCTACAGGGTGTTGCGATATATAACCGACTACGCACTTCCGCAGATAGTCTTCGTTAATTGATTAACTTTTTATAGGAACATTAACCCTCGAAAGGCTTAGTTACCGAATGTATGAATGTGGAGGTAAAATTTAGATTTACCGACTACTTAAAAAAAAAGAAAGCAAAGTGTGGAGGTTAACGGTGTAAAAAGTGAAGAGCTATTCCCAAGGAACAGTGCTTGGTCATTTTTTTGTTTAGTATTTATGTTGGGTAATAATTTTTTGAAATTGAAAACAAAGGGTTCTATAATAATTAGTTATGCTGACGACACCGTTATTTTTTCTATTTTTGGGACAGTGCATTACCCACACATCTTCATAAATTAGAGAAGTCATTTATACCTGACCCCTAGACAAACGTCTGCAATACAGCCGAAGTCAGAGAACCAGAACTACCTAAAGAAAGAATCTTTTGTAAATGATATAAAGCATATAATTAAAGTTATTTATTATTTTCTTACTTTTTGGAATTTAACCATTATACCTTTATAACATCTGTACAATTAATATTCTTTTGTAGCATCAAAATTTAGGAGTTCTTACAACCTTTAGAATTGGACATGACAACTCGGGGCTTTATGCTAAATGGATGATTGACTATATTATTGTAAGAAATGACATATCTGGGCACACATATAAGTAAGTATTACCTATTTATAATTTCATCATTTACTTAAGTTTTAATTTGTTGAAAAAGAATAAGATAATATATTTCCATTATCGTTAAAATAGACTAGCCAATAATAATGTTCAAAATGTGAACCATGTAAATTAGTTTCTTCTTTTAGGTTTGCATGTGGCCGTTGGTTAGGACGAGGAGTTGATGATGGTGCAACAGAAAGGCTTTTAGTTGGTAGCTTGATGTCTAGAAAAGAGGAAGTTGAAGAAATTACAGTTAAATCCAGCGGTGGTAGCTTAGGACGTTCGACACCTAGATCAAGATCCCCAGCGATAGCTTCAAGAACAGAAATGAAACCCTCACAAATTCAACATATGCTAGGTACAATAATAATTTATCAATTTTGAAAATTTTGTTACATTAGTAATAGTAATTTGATATGAATTCAACTGTACTCGGTATCTGTCTTATTAATTTGTTATTATAGGTGATTGTGTGAATAAAATTATAAAATGGCACCATAGGCGAACATCAGAAAGACACACAACATTGACAGCACTTCTATGCAGTGATAATGGTCTAGTTTCTTGTTTAGAAAATGTTTTCATGTTAGGTTTTAAATCTGCAAGACTTTTTATGGGAAAACATTATCTATGGGACTATTTCGGTATGTAGTTTATTGTTGATTATTGAAAAATTTTTAAATATTGAGTTTTTAATGTATATTTTAGTACGAGTTAAGGAACAATTTGAGTTAGAATTGTTAGAAGAGGTATCTGGTAACCGAACGCACAGCTTAGAAAGGAACCACCAAGAAACAGTTGCAGTTTGGAGATGTTATTGTCATTTAATTGAAGAAATTAATCAAACTAGTAAAACTCTTGGAAAGGATGGGAAATTACAGCAATTTATTTGTCTTAGTGTCAGGTATGTAACTAATCGATAAACTTTACAGTCAATATTGACCTGGGCACACTTTCTTATGTCCGCTTGAAAGATACTTGTGGCTTTTCCGAAGCTTTCAGAGTGTTTTGTTCCTGGCCTGTAGATTCATGTCCTAGCTCCTTTTATTGCTTTTGAGTCGTCAGTGTACCATTGAATGGCATTCTTTCCTAGTCTGGTAATGGTATTTGGATCTCATTCCTTTGTATTGCTTGAATTTGTAACAAAAAGTTATACTTATTCGTCATACCATCTTGTGGCATGTCCCAGGCTTTCTGATTTCTAGGAAGTAATGTGATTTTTTTTCAATGATTTCCTTTCTATTTGGTCTGTATCTTTCTGCAACACTTTCCACCACCATCTATAGTGAGATTGAGAATTACTTCCATGCATATAGTAATAAATAAGAGAGGTTTTAAAACATATGGAAGAAACTGGCACAAAGTTTGTGCGCAGCCAGTAGAGCACGGCGCTTTACAGCAACTAACTGAACTAACAAACCCCGCCTCCCTTTACACAAAACTACATTTTTAGTATTATTTTAATTTGAGGTTAGTCGTTGTAATTTGTGAATTTATTTTTATTTAATCTACTCATTGGCCTTTCTACAAAGAAATTAATTATCTTTATAATTGGTACCTACTATTATCACAGCATTTATCATCACTTATCATAGGTAAGTTAAAAAAGTAGATTTTTAACCCTAACTGTTTGATGTTGGGCTTTCGTAATGGAAACATTATTTGTCATTTTATCGTTTTTTTGGAGACAAAAACGAAGGATTACCAAAAATTTGTGACCCAAACCAAAATAATATGTATGTAGTTACTAGATATACATATATTAACGTAATTTAGGATGTTCTTGTAGGTACCTATTACTTATGTGAAAAAGTGCTTTAATGCTTTAATATCTACAACACTGTATAATACAGTCTGTATTTGTATGCATGCTCTGTAATATTGGTGTGTGCTTCAAGCAAGATGTTTAAAGGAGTACGTTAATTGAATAACTCCAAAAATTATACAATAAGAAGTTTTTTTTAAGTTTTCTGATCTAGATATTAAACGAAGTCATAAATGGTTTGAAATAATGAACCGTACTTATTAAAAATAAAAGGTGTTATTTGCATGAAGATCACTACCTTAAAAATAATTTTACAGATTCATTTAGAATGACAAAATTTGCACTTTCTTTCTAAACTTCTGAGTACAATTTCCATCCCAATTCAGATTCAGGTATTGACTGTTTTTGTATGTTATTTTGGATATCTTACTGTATGAAAGATGTTGAATTAATAATATTATATTTTCTCACTTGCAAAGGTTTTTTTTATTCTCCTACCGTGTAATTCCCTATAGTATTATTATAATACAATATTTACTGCTGTTAGTTATTTCTTAGATTTTGAAGACTTGACTTGAAAGACTAAAAAACAAATATTGAAGTGTAAAATCATTAAATTGCAAATATTGTACAATATTACGCGTATGCTGAAAGCTTTAAAATTCGAAAAGCGCGCGTCTTGAGTGCTAGTTTATACCAGTAGCCAAGGTTGGCGCTAGTGGTAACTTGGTGCCACAAAACACTACACGTTTAACATCTCTCTTATTTATTACTCTATGCTTCCATGGCTGCAGTTGGGCTTATTATTATTGCTCCTGTTATGCATATACAGGAAAGTCTTTAAATTTTGTAGACGTTTTCTCATCATCAATAAACTAGTTTCACTAGTGATAATTTGGTCTCACTATGGCAGTATACATCCAGCTCAGGATTTTTAGGTTACATCCCCAATTTCTCCCTGCCAGATTCTACTTTGTATATAATCTCCTTTTCGTGTTGGTTCCACAGGATTTTACTATCTAGAGTTACTTGACTTCTTGTCTCTATTCAACCTCGATCCTATTAAGTTTAAGGGTTTAGATTCAATAACTACAGGGCTGTGACCAGATTAACACTTTTTTATAGAAAATATAGGCCACTATAATCTTTCAATGTTTTCTACTTCGGAAAACGTACAAATGTGTTTGAATGATAAGCGAAAGTAGTAGTATCATAAAAAAATTGTATTGGTGTTATTTACAGAGAACATCTACTACATAGGATGTTAATACCTATGTCGAAATGTAAAGTTACCTTAGAGATGTATGAAGAAAATTCATTCCTTCGGAAGAAAGGTCTATTAACTTTTCTCTGGCAGATTCTATTACCTTTAGATGAATTGGATGTAGTTCTTGAGAAAACTGTGTCCGATGGAATTTCTTCGCCGTCGTCCCATATATAGACACAATTATTGAAAATGTTCAAAGAGTTGCCAATAACGTTACGTCGGGGTACATAATTTGAAAAAAATGTGGTAAAAGTATTATGCTATTATTAGAAAAACATTTTATAGTCTGAATATTCAAATTGTCTACAAATTTTTAATGATATTGTTTTTAGTTGTATTCATCTTATTGTCAATGTTGATATGATGGAATATTGATATTTTTTAAAAAGTTTTACAAGGATTATAAACATATAACAATTACTTTCAAATATATCAGCTATAATAGTTGTATGTGTCACAGATGGGCTTACACTTACTATTCGTACTTTGTACAGTGACAGTTTCACTTCAATTTATAAAACTAACTTTAAAGTACAATAAAACCCCATTCTTTCAGTTGTTTTAGGTTTGTTAATAATAATTGTTATGAACAAATTAATATAAACTAGTTTGATTAGAGAATAAGAATATACAAATGAATTAGAAACGTGGACGTTGTTGGAAACTAGTTTTGTTAAAACTTTCTAGTCTCTTTCATCCTGAATTCGTTACCAATGATATTGATCTTAGAAGTGATATTTATTTTTGTATATAATAGATGTTCAATTTATATAATTCTTTGTAAATAATCTGAACGATGTTTTTATTTTTGCATGATAGTTTTATAAATTTTTAATACAATAAATCCGAGAAATTATTTTAATGATATATGCCCACATTCTTAAAATGATCGTAACCTAAAATTTATTTTGAATAATGCCACAATGTACCTAATTTTATTTCTAGAATGATATAAATAAAATGTATCGTTTTTAGGTTTTTAAATAAAATGAAAAAATTGGAATCTCACTTTCATCATAAATACAATACTAAATTAGACCCATCTTTAGGTAAAATAAATAAAATTTTACACATAACTCTCAGTAGATACACTAGGCTGCTGAAAGAGCCCAGTATTTCGAAGAACATCTGCTATTTGCGGCTATGTCATAGATGTCTCTGCATGTATGAAATTAAACATTGACAGCTGACACATAGCTATGCTTTGACAATTGTCAATGCTCTATGCCATACAAGCCGCGATAACTGGAAGGTAAAAGTAAGAGAACATGGTCCATGTCCAAGTTGACCTAGTTTCACTTTAAACAAAGAAGGTATTAGTGTATGCGAAATAATAAGAATATTCAGTTTTATGTTCATACTTGTATATATTGTTATTTATATTGTCAAATCTGTATTAATTTCACTTTCATTAATAAAAAAATAGTGTCATTGTGTTGGGTTTAGTGATAATAGATAAATCAGTAAACCTAACGCAATGTTAATTGTTGTCACTTCTGTTAATATTAGTCTTAAACATTAAGTAGCCATTATCAAATGTGTTTATTGAGAAAAGATATTAAAGGAAAATTACATCATCTAACTCAGAATGTTCACTTAAGACCGACACTAATAAATCAGAAAAATAGACATACTGCTATTGGGCGGAGTAGAATTCAATGAGACCTCTGGCGGAAAAAATTGTAACTGTCGCAACGAGTAAAATAATTCGTTTTGCATTGTTTTTGTTTTGCATTGTTTTTCCATTTAACTCAACTGTCATCAATTCAGAGGTAATATTCTTATATAATCAGAGATATTATGGTAGAGGTTATGTCATTCTATTTTTTGTTTTCATTTCAGATCAAAGAGAAAATAAGTCGGTATTAAAGTTTTAAAATATTACTCAATACAAACCTACCTTCCCTGCAACTTTTGTAGATATAATTTTATCAAAAATTAAATAAAAACAAGAAATCATACCTAAAACTAAACAATTAATTGAACGCTTGTAGTAATTTTCACAAATATCAACCATACCTATTACTCCAAAAATAAAAATATTAGGAGTCAAAATTTAGTTTAACAACACAAAATACTACCTGATCTGTCTGTTAGTCACCCTGGGTGTGAAGTTTGTGTACCAAACCCATCCTTTTGACTCTTTCTTCTTTATTATTATTAAGTTTAACATAATTGATTAGGGAAGCTTTGACTTGCATATATCACTGAATTTAATCATCTGTGTCTTTGATACTGGCTGAATGAACATGGATTTCCAAGTGCCAAAAACAGAAAAAAAAAACAAAATACTGGAGCATAATTAAAGAAAAAGCAAAAGTTTTACAAAACACACACTGAAAATAACTAAAACAGCAAAATAAAACCACTTAAATATCAAAGGGCTTATACGGCAGCTGATTTGTTTGCTAAGATGACGTTGACATTTCAGAGCGCCATCTATCGAATTCTACTTCTCCCAATACTCTACTTATACGCACTCTGAACATTTCATTACATCAGCGCTACTCTGGTCATATTCTGAACTTCACTTTACTTGTTAAAGTAGTCCACTATTTCTGCGTGTCCTTTTACTTTTACCCTCCAAATCAAGAATCAACAAAATTATATCTGTAGATATATATACTGTTAAAATACAAGAAGAAATTAATATATAATGTAATAAAATAAAGTACAATCATAATCTTGGCATATTTTGTAGATATTTTTTATGTTTTCGGATGTATTGTATAGTTATTAGTTTTACATATAAACGTGTGTTTCGAATATGGGAGTCTTTATAATAATCTTCTCGTTATTTGAAGTATTCCATAAACTTGAAGATCGATAGTATATTAACCTTGCTACAATTTTCAGCTATTTTATTATTCCATCCTAAGTATGACTTAATGTGTGTAAATTACAACAACCAAATTGATTTGAACAAAGGCTGAACTGTTTGCAGTTGTCACCGATTCCCATGTTTCCTAATATAACAACGTGAGGTTGCCTTAACTTCTTATAGTGTTTTGCTTGTTGTTGGATGGAAGTATTTCTAGGATTTCTACAGTAAACCCAGTCAAGGATCAAGTCCTCGGCACCTCGGAACAAATTTTTAATATACAAAACATTTTACGTATAATACAGCAGTTTTTGATCGACCTTTGACGATATTATTTTTTTAAATACCCATGTAGATAATATGGTACTTTTAGCAATAAAATAATTTAGTGAAACAAATTCCCAATTCACTAATAAAAAATACCGAATAATATAATATACCTATAGATTTCCCAACCGGTATTTTTACAAAGTTGATTCCTTTTGGTGTTTTTGATGCAACTGCTTTATATTAATTAGACATACTATAAAGGTTCGGCAAATATTTATCTTCCATATAACCAACCTGTGAGTTGAAGAGAGGAAGTTATAGAATAACATATACTTTGGTTCCTGGCCCCAGTTCCTTCTATAACCGTGCTATCTATCATGCTGCCAAATCATGAACTCTACCAGTGTTGTATTTCTAATATTGACCTTTAAACTAAGTAAAAGTTCCGTGAGAAAAAAATGTAATTTGTAATTGTATAGCGAGCCTACAGATCTTTTAATATCCTAAGCTAAATGTTTGCGTTTCCTTCGTTTTTCCGACATGCTTGTTTCTTGTGATAAATCACACATTAATACTTGTTTTGTATTCTCATTTAATATAATTGTGTCTTTACTTGAAAGTAAACAATATCAATTCTGTCTACACAGTTGGGAATTAATAAAATACTATTAGTCAATTAATGTGTGTGGTTAAACATACCAAAGTTTGATATCACTTAATTACATCAATGATATTGAACTTATTATTGTGAATGTATGTAATGTAACGGGCTTAGATCAAATAAATACTCCCTATAGATATGTCTACCGTTTGGAAAAATGATGTGATAGACTACTAGAACAATAAAGTTTATTCTTGCCAACGTTTGTTTTATTTAATATCTCCAGTTTGGTAACATTTTCTATTCGGATATTCAACGTCGGTGTCGTCGGTATATTTCTGCGAATGGGGAAGGGGCTAATCACCGACGCCGGGAGTACTCCTACCCCTAACCTAGGTAATATGTACCTCTCAATAGGAACGCGAATGAACACCCCAATAAGCTCAAACTAGATGAGTGAGGAGAATGTAAACGCACCTAACAAACTAATTTGAATAAAAGTGTCAACTACCCGCATAGCTTAGATCTTTACCAACATTTGGTCGCTGGCAAAAATATGTATGTAATAAATTGATTGGGGCGACGACCCAGCACTGTAGTGGAACGAGTTTGATGCGATAATTACAGTCAAGCAAGGTCGGACATGGTTAGTACTTGGATGGGTGACGACCATGCCAGGGAAAACCATCGTATAGGGCCCGTACAGCCTGCAGCGGACTAGCATATCACAGCTCGCAGGCATTATACCAATGAGCACGAGGTATAATGTAGATATGCCGTCTTTCGGAGGAGACGTAAAACCGAGTACATGGATGTTGGGCTCGTTAAAGAACGCTACCACTAGTTGGAACACTAGTGGGTTCGCCAAAATTTCCGGTTAGGGGTAGAGTTCCCCCGGCGTTGGTGATTAGCCTCAGTCGCAGAAATAGACCGACGTTAAATAACAGAATAAAAAAAATAAATTGATTGGGTTAACAAAGATATAAAGACCTTGTCTGGTACCAATGAGTATGAAATGATACCATTTTTTTATTTCAAATATAAATATATCTTCTATTTCCTATTTTTGTTGTTGTTCGCGGCTCTGACAAAAGCCGGTGTATATTGTACCTTTGATTGATTAAATTTTAATGAGATAATTATCATTAGAGATAACTACATTTTTTTTTTTTGAAAAAAAGAAACGATTTCAAACTGTCTTTTGTTTCTATGCAATTGGTAACTTCTATTTCAATATTAATGGTGGTATCAGTGGTAGCATGGATTGACAAACTCTGAGACATGTGACATTGCACTTTTTAACCAACACAAAATTTTACCAATGATCGTATCTAATAAATTCTTGTAGTTTCCTACGAAAATCAGGATCTATATCAATAATATATCTTCTTGCTCCATATTTATTTTATAAAAAATCATTTAAATCAAATTTTAAATTGTAAGTAGGACAAAATTCAGTTGAATTTTGCTCCGCTTCTTTTATTTAAATTGAGGATAATTTTCTTATTTTGAAACAGTCATTAATTTTCTAGCACATTCAGAAAAACATTACGTTAATAAAATACAAATACATATATTCGAAACAACTTTTTATTGCGTAAAAACAAAATACAATAAAAAATTAACTTTAGCGCCAAAACTGCAGAGACCAAAAGATGGCGCCTCCCATTGTTAGTGAAAATTGTAAAATGGCGGATCAAAGTTTGGTGAGCTAGTGCATACAGAATTATTGGAAGAAAACATGTTTATTATCAGATTTTCGAAGGAAAAACTTTTTAAATAGTTAGCCGGTAGTAATAACTTAGAGATTTGTTGGTCTTTCGGCATTAGTGACTTAATCAAATATAAGATTTCGAGTGGTTTTTACTTATGAATAGACCTTGTCCACATCTTATGTAGCCATATTTATGAAATTTATATTGAAAATATTCCCGATTGCTGTAATTTCAAATGAGAAGTAAGTATAATCTTAACGCAAGACATAATTTATAGAAATTTAGAATAAGCTTATACCTTTTTTATAAGCTCACTTAAATTTAATCATCCAAGTGGCTAGGGCATAGCGTTGATTTTGTTGATTTCATGTCAGAGGTCAAGATTGATTTGATTTATTTAGGCTATTAGCTTCCTTATTTTTGAAAAGTTGGCTGTGTGTTCAATAAATAATGAAATGTCTGATAAATACGTTAAAATCAGCGGTGTTATTCAAATTTCTTTCAAGAATATAGGCTTCACAATAGTTCAAGGTTACTCAGTCTTCTGATTGAAGAAAGCTTTTATTTGGGTATATTGAGACTATTAAAACTTCTGCAGTATTAATACATGGATTTCAGACAGGGTAGTCTTCAAGTTGTTGATAAGCTTAATGAAAAAGCCACCTATCTTTCTAATTAACCAAATACTTGTCAGCCTAATCAATATCAAATAACATTGCCATATTTTTGTTTTTTTTTTTAAATTTTGTCATTTAAACTTTTTTATGAAATACATTTTTATAGCTACTAGTCAAAAATAAACGAATGTAGAAGGTATATAAGGATAATAAATAATTGATTTCAAAATATATTAATACAAACATGTTTCATTTGCACAATAAACTATATTTAAATAGGTTACTTATATTGAATATTAACTTGAAATTCATTTAATTAAAATAAATTACAACAATTACAAGTAACTATAAATTGTGTAATAGGTTGGTATTTGATGGGTATATCTAATTTTGGTTGTTTTTGATGTAGATATCTATAATAAATAAAATTAGCTATAGTACATTTAGTGCTAGTTTTTTAAATTTCTTTAGTGTTCTGCTGTATAACTGCTGCTCTATTCATTAAAATATTAGGATGCAGGTAGCTTATTTATATTTTTTTTCACATTTGTATACTGATGGAAACAACATTCTAGTTATTTATGTAGCGGTAGCATTGAATACAAATATTTTACTCTAGATATGAATTTTTTTGGTTATATTCAATTTTAAATTTAATAATATGAATAGGACACTTCAAATTTTTCCTTTCTCAAGCAGGTTAAGAAACTGTAGGTTATAATTTTTTTATATTTTTGTGATATCTTATAATAAAATACTAATGTGTCTTTTTGTTTCAGATGGGATGGCTAAGCGACATGAGTTAACTAGTGCTAATTATGGATCCAGTGGGGCCATGGTATGCAACTCCCTATAACCGCCTTGCTAGTGTGCAAGCGGGATCAGGAAGTGGAGAATTACATCACCATTTAGCAACAACAACAGCAGGTGCTCCCCCAACAACAACAACCCAACTTTTACCTGGTGGCTTTCTTTCTCCACCTCCAGTAGGATATGAATCAGTATTTACTCCCCTTTTCCACCATGCAGCAGCAGGAGCCAAACCTGCAGCACATTATGTGTCTCAGGTCACTCAACAAAGAGCTCAAGCTTTGGCACAAGCTGCTGCTACCAAACAATCTGGGGAAGGTGAGTTCCATCCTCAACCTCAAGCTTTTTTTGAACAAGGAGCTGCAAGTGCTTGGCAACAAAGTAGCCCTTTTGGTATCTTACCCCATGAAAGTGTCGTAGCCACTACTACAAGTAAAACTTATGAAAATTTTAATGCTCACTTTGCAGCTGCGCAAAGCCTTAACAACCATTTAAATTCTCAAATTGCCAAATCTGGTACTAACAGGGCTCAAAGTCCACAAGTATCTTCTGCATCAACAAAAACTAATGCATCACAGGGCAATTCAAGTAGCTTCTTTCAAGTCCCATCCAGTATATCTGATAATACCTCAAACACCAGTAAGACTTTCTCGTCTGCGAATACATCTAATATACAGCAATCATGTATTGTATCCTCACCACCTACCACTGTCTCTAAGGATTATAGAGTTCCACAGCCTCCTGCTCGTACTACATTTTTAAGTTCTCCAAATGCTTCCCGTTCTACAATTGAAAAAGCTTTTGCATCTCCACCTAGTAAACAACAGGCTTCGCCTGTACAACAACAAATTCAAACTAAGGCTCAGACGAAAATTTACTCTGAGCTAGGAAATCAACAAGAAAGACAAAGGTTAGTAAAATCATAATTGTGCTAAATCTAAGTATAATAATCTTTCATAATCACTTGATTTAGGTGTCTATTCTGTAAGTATGTACGATGTCGTTGATGAACGAATATCGTTTACAAACGATAAATGTTATTCTGTATCTAAAATGCCAACGAATCTCTCGTTAGAAATCGCCGTTCATGAACGACAGCCAGAAACGTCACTTTGGGTATAAAAATGTGTCAATTTCGTATTGACTTCCAGTTGTTTTGTTTGATCGTTTCTTTTTTTCTTCCGTTTTTAAATAAGAAATTCATAACCTCAGCTCATTGGCATATAAACGTCAATCCTTTATCTAACCATAACCTCAAATTGTAGTTGAAAGTTGAACAACGTTGTCACAATGCAAAATATTTCAAATTTGGTGAAAATATTGACATGAAAAACGTAAAAAAACTTTCACAGTGCTTTATTATTTACATTTATAGGTTTGTGCAGTATATTAAATAACATAGTAGTGTAGATTTTGAAAACATTAACGCGTATGTATTTATATAGAATGGATATTAGCTATGATCTTCATCACTTAATTATAATGTAATTCAAAAATCTGACAACGCTGTGATATTTTGCTCTACTACCCATTTGAAAACGTCCAACTTTTGTTATCATCAGAAAGTGGTAAACGAAAAACATACAGAATAACGTTTCAAAATTTTTCGTTCACGCTTCCAATCATTTGTAAACGAAACCTTTGCTGAACGAAATATTACAGAATAGACGCCTTAATGCAGATATATAAAATAAATTAAATTCTCTGAACATACATCCAATAAGTGATATTATTGAATCAACAAGACATCTATGAACACTCGTTCATCAAAATTGTTTGGTACTTTAGATTAAAGAAAATTGAAAGTTCTCAAGTAGAGCCAGAACCTAAAAGTACTAGCTTTTTTTTATTTTTCCTGAGAATCTGTGTATTGTATTGAAAAGTGTTGAATACAAACATTGAAACTGATGAAATTTCCTACAAAAAGGTACCATGAGCTTCAGAAGTTACAAGTTAATTTTTAAATTTCTGTGCAATGACAAAAATATGTTCAGGGTTATCAGTATGCTGCCTGAAAAAATAATATCCAAGTGCAATGTAGTCAGACAGGCTGAAGGTAATGATGTAATTATATGCAAAAGAATGCCTGGCAAACCCAGTTAGGACTTGTCATTTTCTTGGTTCTAGTGTAGAAAAGAATATTAATCACATTTCCAATTCTACATGTTTTTTTTCAATTATTATATGATGAAACAGTGCACACTTTATATTGAACCATACTCAAGTATTGATATTTTTTTAGGCCAAGTAATGAGGACAATCAGAGTCAATCCTCACCCATAAGTTTCTCTATAATGGACGCCCCAGGCCGATTGAACTACTCTGGAAGTAATTCATCAGGAAAGAGGCCACCACAATTTCAGCACAATTACAGACATTATCAACAAGGCAGTTCAAACTCTGAAGAATTTCAGAGGCCCAAAAGTGGATCTGATTACAACAATTCAAACGGTCCCGATTGTAATGTTGTTGTACCAAGAAGACCAAGTCCACTTCAAGCACATTCCCAGGCATCACCTTTAGGTAATTTTAAGTTTAAAATTGGCTTAATTCAATAAAGGGTGACTCTGAATCTATTGTTTTTAATATTTTATAAATTATACGCAGGTCATGCTCAAAGTCCAGCCTATCCCATGTACAATAGCCCTATGAACTCAATATCATCTCCACAACAAAGCTCTAGCAATCAAGTAGCTCCGCCTTCGCCATTAGATGTATCAGTACCTAGACCAAGTTCTCAGACTAGTAATGTGGCTTATCCTTCTGTTATTACTAGAGCTTTAAACCACGAGAAAAATTTTCCTGAACGTTATGAGCGCCCCAATCATAACAACCAGCAGAACCAGAATTGTTGGGATGAAAGACAGGTAATTGAAATTTTTTAACTTTAGTAAATCAAAATGATGAAACATTGTACAGTTTATGATATATAAAAGTAATTGAAAATACAAATCAACACGAACAAAATAAAATTCTTAACAGTTTATAATGAGAAAATATGACATAAATGATGCAAAACCAGCAAATACAATGGAAGTTCCAACATTTACGAAAACGTTCTTAATGTTTTATTAATATTTTCATTGAAATAAAATATTGCTCATGTATGTTAAGTGATTTCTTTAGAATCTCTGTATCGTAATCATTACAAATCAGTGATTCTTAGTGACTGTTATCATATGTATTCTGCATTTTCATTAGCAGTTCTTTAGTTTTTTGGTAATTTTGGGTGGTGTAATTGACATGTTTTACAAATTCTTTTATGTATAGACACAAAAAACAATTGTTAAGTGAGGAAAACGACAAACAAGATACTACAAACAAATCACGAATACCTCTTTAAATAATTACATGGAGAGGGTCAGTAATTTAACCTTGATAAATAATTAACGAGATTTGTTAAACATCTATATGCATAAATGTTTAAATTAAAACCAATATTTTGATTTGGATTTGAAGAATTACAATACAATTACCAATAATCATTATTATTTGAACTATTTTCTTATTATTGGATATATAGAGCAAATGGACAAAATTAAAAGAGCTACAAATCGCGTCCCATTGAGTTTGGTTCAATCCAGGCACATATACAATGGGGGGGGGAGAGTCCGGATTCCCCCCGAAGATAGGTGTGATGTTGACAGTATTATATAGCCTTTGGTTTGATGGACAGTGTATAGGGTTCTGGGGGTGTCTTAATTTGGTTATGCTTTCTGCTACTTGTAGATTGTTCAGGGCTGATTTTGAGCAGGTTTGAAATAATATAGAGCCATATTCCAGAAGTGGTCTACATATCATTTGGTATATATCACTTGCTACATTTATTCTGATAACTTCGTTTTTGTAAGTCAAAGCTCTAAAATGTTTAGCTCTTGCAATGGCCTTTTTCTTAACTTCCTTTGTGTGGTAGTTGAAATTTAGTTTATGGTCGAGGTTTATGCCAAGGTATTTACAGTGTTGTGAAGGTTGAATTATGTGATTTTGAATATTAATTGTATAAACATTTTGGTAGTCTATGTGGTTGAAGATAATAAAGTTAGTTTTTGTAGGGTTCATTTGTATTCTCCATTTATTAAAAAATGAAACTATGCTGTTACATACATTTTGTAAATCATCAACAGCTTGTGGCAGGGTTTTGTTATGGGCAATGGCGACAGTATCGTGCGCAAATTGGAGAATGTAGGTTTGCTTGTTGAAGGTTGGAATATTAAGGTCATGACAGAAAAAATTGTAGATACAAATTTGATAATTATATGTTTATTATTTTCAAATATAAAGACGTGGTGCCAGACTTTCTCGCTACCCTGTACAATGTAGATAATAACTCAATGTCTGCTCTTCAGGGGGAATACTACTTATGGTGCAATCAAGTATGTAAAGATTCAGACAGAAATACCAAAACCCTAAAGATTTTGGGGAATTGTAACAAAAATTATTCCCCGCTCTTCATCATTTACTGGTTTTTCCTTTTTTACCTGTTGCGACAGACAGTGTTGAGAAATCTTTTTCTTCTCTTATAAGGATAAAAACCTATATTGTTTTGTACCTTGACAATTTTTTGTCTGTGGCGCTAGTTTTTTATTACTTCTTATAGGACCACCCAAAACCAAATCCTGGATACATGCTTAGTTTGATCACATGAACATTGCAATTATTAAATTTATAAATTTATTATGAATAGATTAGAGAACTACTGTTTTCGCTTCTTTTATTAATATAAAAAAAGTTTATCCAAGCAAATGATCTTGAACAAGTTTACCCGAACAATATTCAGTATTCATCAATTTAAAACTGTTTTACCAAAGTATAGAAAAATAATAAACAATATTCCCTAGTTTATCATTTCTTCTAAAACCTTATTATGTGAACATGTTAAATGTTGGGGTTATCAATTATATTTTGTTTGATTCATACAGTTGTTAATATAACTATTGTTTTAATGAAATAAAAATAACATCAATAATTCAACATTTTATAAAATAAAATATGTATGATAATGCTAATTCAATTAGCTCAACATAACTCATATTGAACACCACCATGATATTTTTTCTATTTGCAGGGTCAAAGAAAATTTCAAAATAACCAAACTGGATCACAATCCGGTAGCAGCTACACTTCAAATAACAATATTGAAATGAACAGAAACGAGTCGGCTCAACAGCGAGTAGTTCTTGGAGGTGGTGATAGACAACAGACCTATTTTGACTCGAACAGTGGTCATCAGGTTACTTTACAAGATCTTTCAAGCTGTCGAGGCGATCCTATGAGTATAGTTAAGAATTTGCAACAGCAGCAACAACAACAAAGCTGTCAGGTGCAACAAACTGAGATTAAAACGGAGCCTAAACCTCCTAAAAGAAGAAAGAGCAGTGAGAAACCAATCGCAGAAATGCATCAGTTGCCAAGTATGATTTTTTTAGATATCTTATTACAATTACTTTAATAGCTTTAAGAAATGTTTTTATATATTTTTGAAACAGTTTTGAGTTACAAAGCAGTGGTTTTAGGTCGAATTCCCCCACCTGCTCACAGTTCCGGTGCCAATCAGCCACAACAGAATGGAGCTTATTTTGATTTTGATAGATGGAATCTCCCTCCGCCTACTTCCAAATTCCTCACATCTCAATCATTACACCCACAACATCAAAGTCTCATGGTACCCCATCCGCACGGTCCACACCATCCACCTCCTCCCTTGCCCTATTTTGCCCCATTCCATTTGCCACCCCATCCCACCGAATATCCGTCTTCTGTTGAGTTGACTCCTTTAACAAATTACAATGAACAATCACCACAAGCTTCCAATCAATATCAACCACAGCCTGAGGAACATCCCAAAGTGGTGGTGCCAAATATCGAGGAGGAACTGAACTTTCTGTCCCAAGGTAAGTGTCAAATTATTATTATTTTTCTCATTTTTACTATGCATGTATATGCGAATAGTTCTTTTAGTTCTATTTGCTGGAGGAATTTTAGAATATCTGCAGCCTTCAGCTTAGGTAAATTCTGTATTGCTTTGTGAATGGAGGTTTCTTCTTCCTTACCCCAGAATCTACATTCTCCTTGTACTTCTAGTTTGAGCTTTTTGAGTTACCCATTCAGACAGCAGCGTTCTCTGACTTGGGCATTTATTTGTTCTCGTGGTTGTCGACACGGAACACTATAACAATCGAAAGGGTCTCTCTCCGTCGGCTCTTTTGATCTGTCAGACAGAAATTTAAATGACACTGCAAATTTGTGATCCTGAAATTAGAGCTGGCAACAGCTTCCTAAAACTTTCTAACGACATGAACACAAACAACAATCTATTGTTGTTCTATGTCTAGAGACTCATCCGATTGTTATATTGTTCCGTGTTGTCGTTTCCCAGGAGTTTCTTTGATTATCTTGAACCTACTAGATCTTTTCTAAGGACAGATCTTTTATTTTGTTTTACTGTTACCTATTTCTTCCAATATTACATTTGTGTTAATACCATTAAGTGGTTCCTGAAAGGGTGTTCCAGCACCTCTCTTTACTAGTTCATCTGCTATTAGTCGACTGAAAAACGGAGAAAAAGTCGCTTCCTTTTCGATTTTTTTTTATGTACAACCACATGTGGTCTACATAATGATAGAGAAGGTCCCTGGCCATCTGAAATCGGCAATTACAACATTTTTTAATAGGGCCAACACTTTTTATTGCGAAATTTGTCAAAAATCTGTCAAAATTATGTTTTACTACTTTTTTTACACATACCTCGCGATATCTCCGGAACTGAACAAGATATTTTCGACTTTTTTTTTAATCGGCAGAAACAACATAGCGAAGATTACTGCGTTAGTTTCATTAGTATATAAAACCTAGTTTTTCTGTAAAATTAGATTTACTTTTTTGCAGCACTTTTTTCAGTGATTGAGAAACTTTTTTATTTTTCAAAATTTCACTAAACTATCTGCGTACCAAATAAAGCCAAAGCTTCAAGGAAGTTTTTGAAACAAGAATTACTATTATAAGTATCATAGTTTTTGAGTAATAAACACGCAAACTTGAAAGTTTCTGCAGCCGCGTTTAATTATTGTGCTTTCTAAGGAGCAGACATCTCTCCGCTTCCCGCATACGCATAATGCGACCTGTCTATTTCTGAAAAATTTGGCCGATAACTTGATTCAGTTGCTAACAGTCTTTGTTTTAACTGCGATTAGGTAGATATTATTTTGGATGTGTGTGTGTTTATTGAGATTTTTTGTGTAAACGTTGGAGTGTTTATTTTGTGGTCAGACTTTGCAAGAAAAAGACAAACTTGTGACGCATAATCCGAGATTGAAAGGATTAAATACAATTATATGTGGTGGAGAAAAAAAGAAAGACACTTGTGCTCAAAAGATTTGCATCAAAATGAAGACATTCTAGGAGGGAAGGTTAAAGTAAAATTTCATAAAACTTGCAGACAAATATTTATTAGTCCACAAAATATTGGGCTGTTTCTCAAAGCAGTGGAACCGAAAACGCTTCATCGTCTCAGACAAGATATCCTAAAGACATATTTAATATTCGGCAAATGTGTCTAATATGTAACAGATCTGGAAAGAAAGGCCAACAGCGCTTAACATCTGTGCAGACAAATTATACAAAAACATTGATGATTTTAAAGACCTAGAAAATCTTCCCTTTTTATCACAAGATAAAGCAATGGAAGTTGGTACAAAATATATACTTTATTTGTTTAGGAACAAAAAAAATATTGCTTCCTTGAATCAATTACGATGGTACCTGACAACGGACTCAAATCGCACATCTTCTGAGTTGCCTCCCACTAATCATGCTTTTAAAAAACATTTGAAAAGGTAATAAATACTTTTCTAAGTCGCCCATGCTTATATAGTAAAAAATTACCTACCATAAGCTATAATATTTATCTATTATTATTTTGGGTGTCTGTATCAATTAAACATTTGGTACAATAGCCACATTGAAAATATGCCACCAGAAGATCCGACTCTATACAGATGGACATTAGAAGAAAATATTTGTAAAGCCAATTTTTCTTTTCAAGAACCAGTGCCCGATGATGTAAGAACAATTTTGTCTATACGATGTTCAGACAAAAATTGCAATAATAATAATGTACCTGCATTTCACAAGGGTTAAAATGCTGCAGTGACTGCAAATATACAAACTGCTGTAACAGCCTAACCTATGAAATTTTATCAGACTGCGAAGATGAAGACTTTGAAAAAATATCTTTTTTGTTATTTAGTTCAATTAGTTATTTTTATTTTTGTATTATCACATGTAGCTATTAAATTATGTCAAATAATGATCAACATAAATATCTTTATTCTTGCAATGAAGATAATTTTATATTGTTAATCTAAACTAAAGAAATAACTAAACCATAACTTTTTTTAAATGTTTAGGAGCTTTTATTAATTTACAGGTCCACAATTAGCAGTATTTTTAACTAGCTGCACGGCCGCGGCCGGCGGTTGTCCATGGAGATGCAGAACCTCTTAACTTCAAGTAACTACTGCTTGAAAACTATAATACTTAGAATAGTGATTCTTGTTTCAAAAACATCCTTGAAGCTTAAGCTTCATTTGGTACGCAGATAGCTTAGTGAAATTTTGGAAAATAAAAAAGTTTCTTGATCACTGAAAATAGTGCAGCAAAAAAAGTAAAGATTACAGTTTTCTCCAATTTTACAAAAAAAACTTTATATACTAATGAAACTAACGCAGTAATCTTCGCTTATGTTTTTTCTGCCGATTAAAAAAAAAGTTGAAAATAATCTTGTTCAGTTCCGGAGATATCGCGAGGTATGTGTAAAAAAGTAGTAAAACATAATTTTGACAAATTTCGCAAAAAAAAGTGTTGGCCCTATTAAAAAATGCTGTAATTGCCGATTTCAGATGGCCAGGGACCTACTCTATCATTTTGTAAAGACCACATGTGGTTGTACTTTGAAAAAATGAAACCTTTTTGCCCCTTTTTCAGTCCACTATATTCTATTTTTTTTTTCTACTCCAGTCCTGGAACTACGATTTTGTTCACGCCTATATTTTGGGTTTTTCCCAAATTCTAAAGCTTTTAGAGTGTTTGTTTATTGCATTTTCACTATTAAACAGAAATATTACTTAATGTTGTAGATTCAACAAGAGTTCCAAACAATCAACACCAACACCAATCTGCTCCGAAATCATCAGCGTCCATGAATTCTGGTAACAATAAACCTCCAGAAAAGCCGACAGGTACCGGGCCTAGCTTCATGAGTAGCTATTTAAAATTTCTGCAGGGGGAACGGGATACCTCTCCACCTCCTGCTATGCGAGGAGGTAACAGAAAACAAACGTGGCCCAGGACTCCCATGAAAGGTATGGAGGACAAATCTCCCGAAAGTAATGGTGTCCCTTCTGGACCACCTAATCTAAATCCGCCTGTGCCTATTCCTGCTCCTCCAATACCAGCTCCTGTCGCTAGACTTTCATCTCAAGGCGATCCTCAAGATGATCCAAGGTATTTCCCTTTACCTAAAGAGAGAAAACGTAATAGTTTTGATAGTTCCGATGATGGATTCAGTTCGGATGACGATTTTTTCGGGAAGAAAAATAGACAAAAACAAGCGTCCTTTCCAAATACAGAGGTGAATAGAGAACGAGAAAAGGACAAAGAAAGAAAGAGGGATAAAGACAAAATTAAATTAATCAAGTCTCCCTCTGATAAACTCAAACGACCCAAGTCGGACAAACCACCCAAACCCGAAAAAGAGAAAAAGCACAAAGATAAAAAAGACAAAGAAAAAGCGAGAAAAGAAAGAGATTTAGAAAATGTTCCCAGACGGGAATCGACGAAGCGAGCAGCGAAGAAAAAGAATAGTTTATCGGAGATTGGTAAAGATGACGAGCCGGAGGAGCCACCAGAGTTTCAGGATTCCGATTCTGATCCAGCTTGGACTCCTGCTGCTAATAACGAGGAAGAAGATGGAGCGTTAGCTGTTAAAAAGAACAGAAGAGGACGACCACGTAAGTATCTTTATTCTCGTTAATAACATTTATTATCAATTTTATACTTTTTTATTTTAGTTGGCAGTAAATCGAAAAAAAGTATAAAGAATCTAATATCGGCTGCTGCGCAAGGAGCGGGTATCAGTGATGGAGACGGTTACGGCAGCGATCATTCACACAAAAAGAAATCTTCCCACAAACACAAACAACCGCAACAGCCTCAGCAGAATATTGCGCCCACATTGGAGGACAATATCGCAGCATCAATACAAAGCAGTATTCCATCTGTCGTTGACGACGGACCTTTTAAAGTGAGTAAAAATAATTACTAATTAAATATAAAATATTTATAGTATGGTTTATTTACGATAAAAAGACGATGACGTTTAAAACAAAATATTGTGATGTTAACAAGCTGTAGCTTTTTTCTTTGCTCAAACATTTAAAACATTCAATCATTTATATTTAAATATGTAACAATAATAATACTAATCAATAATAATGAATACAAATAGCGAATAATATTACCTACGTCTCCTACAGCAGTAAGCGGGTCCCATTTCGGCATTCTCGTTCAAAATAGCTTAACAAAGATGTTACCATCTCTTTACATTTACTGTTCAGCTGCCTCGGTATTTTATTATCTACACACTGCAGATTTGCCTGAATAATTGGTTAGTTATGAAAATAACTGTTTTTTTAATCTTGAAAGACACAATTAATTTAAAAGCACCAAAAAAACTTGTAAGTATTAGACGATGATCGAATGTCAATAAACGTCAAAACAAACTGGGGAATTCTACCAGTTGATCTGACAACGCCTTGAAGTTTTGCCAACCCGTTATCTGTAAATTTCCCTGGCTGTTAAGGATAAGTTGTATTTACGGTTGGTAAATTAATATTTATTCTGATAAGCAGGAAAGTAACTAAAAGTGACATCATCGTCTTTTTAACGTAAAAATCCTATAGTAACTCTTCTATGTGAAAAACGTTTTCCCATATCTTTTGATATTCTTTAACACGAACATTGTCATTTGCTGTTATCACACATGGGTCCATATGAACCCGTCCTTCCCAGAATATACTCCCAACCATCCATCTCTTACGCTGGTGCCTCATCGGCTGGCGCGTCGCACCCATGTCTAAATGGCTAGATGCCTTACTTGAAGAGTCTTCCTTCACACAGCTGTTTTATCTTCAGCGGTCTTCTGTATATTGTTGTGCTGTCTCTATAAGAGGCAAACCTTTACTACGACTAAAGACCACCCTATAGAGTGGTTCGACTTGTTATAGTTGCCCTACATGAAATCACGTCTCTTTTATATGGATGTGCCAAGCTTTCATCATGGTGGGTTGTCATATTTTCTGGAGATCTCTAAGTGACAGTCTTGATGTCAAGATGGTTACGTCGTCATTGTTTTCTTTGAACATTTTTTTTTTCAATATACAGGGCAGCGTTGTCAGTAAAGTAGCGGTTTGTTCAATTTTTGTCAATTGAAAGAAAGGCAGAAATTTATTGATCTGTACAAAAAGGTATTCAATATTATGCCAGTTACTTCTATAAATAAACAAACACAACATGTTTAGACACGTCATTACACACTAAAAGTTTAATCGTTATTTACGTAACAAGTTATGAAAAGAGCGATATTGTTCAACAAGCGTAATATTTGCCAAAACGAGCGCTGGCGAGTTCTGCAAATTACGCGAGTTGAACAATGTCGCTCTCTTCATAACGTGTTTACGTACAGCGTTTTATCTAATTCCGCGCTTTCATAATATTTATTAAAATCTTCAATTACAATGGTAATATTAAAGTGGATTCAAATGGTGTTAGAAGTATTGTTAATATGAAGTATTCACCCAGAAAATTGACTTACTTTAAATAAATGTGTTCTTAATAATGTTTTTTTGTTCAATGTTTATAAATCTTAAAATACTTTTGAATTAAAATGATGGGGTAATTGTCAGTTTAAATAATGAAATAATTGTTGGTTTTGACAGTACCTAATAAATTATTCTTTGGAACTCATATAGTATCTCTATGTTGAAACTTAAACAGTTACGTAAAGTCTTTACATAACTACTTTTCATAACTGATATAGGAAGGTTATGAAAAATATGACGTTACCTAACGCCAAGAAGTGACTTGAAGTGTCACATTTGATAGCGGAGTTAGATAAAATTAATTTACATAAATCCAACATGATGATTACATTACATTTTAATTTTTTAAGTGTAAAGTTTTTCCATAATACTGGAAGAGTGATATATCTTACAGTAATAGAATTCTGTTTGCCTAGCAGTACCCTCCTTATTCATTTTTGTTAGTCTAATCAGGTTTTTGTATTTTGTATTATAGTTGTGTATCATTGATCCAGTGTACTTATGTTTATTTTTATGCACAAAAATGATAGCTTCCAAAATGTATAAACAAGGTATTGTGAAAATCTCTAATTTAATAAAAATAGGCCTTGCATGATCTCTAACATTAGCTTTGACCATATCCCTTACTATTTTTTTGCACAATAAAGACATCATTTTATGAAGTTGACGATCTCCATAGTAGTACCCCATATTGCAAATGACACTGAATTAGACCAAAATATGCAATTCTAAGAGCTTCATTAGGTACTATACTTCTCATCTTTTTCAAAGCAAAACGCCCTCTTGACAGTTTATTACAAAGTTTGTCAGTATGAGTTCTCCAATTTAGGGTATTATCGATGTGTGTTCTATTAAGATCCCTAATCTTGATTGCATCTAATGCTGTGGTTTAGAATAATTTTATTTTCCAAATAAACAGATTTAATTTTTAATATCTAAATATTAATTTTTTCCATTCATGCAGTCGAATAGATTAAGGGAGAAACAAGATCAGGTAAAAAAATTCTCAAACATTTTTTTCTTTAAACTGTTCTAACTTCGCAGTTAAAATTATTATCCCACAAGCGCAGAAGTTTGGCTTTAGGCTTCGTGGAAAAAGTATCATGTTAGTAATACTTTTTCTACAATCATGCTTTTAAACAACAACAAACTACGCATATTGTAATGTATTAACATATTGAACAGATTAGATTGGTAATAATTAATGGTGTGTTCAACTAAAGAAGAATTCTGCTATAGTTTATTTACGATAAAAAGACGATGACGTTGCAAAACAAAATGATGTTACCAAGCAACAAAACATTAACATTTAAATATGTAACAATAATAATCATAATGAATTAGCAAATACTATTGCTTACGTAGTAAGCGGGAGAAGTTGGCCTCATTTCGGCATTCTTGTTCAAAATAACCAAATATGTTACTATCTCTTGACATTTACTGTTTAGCTGCTTCGGCATTTTATTAACTACGCACTGCAGATTTGCCTAAATAATTAGTTATGAAAATAACTAATTTTTTAATCTTGGAGAAATAATGATTTTAAAAGCACCAAAATAACTTGTATATTAGACGATGATCGAATGTCAATAAACGTCAAATAAACTGGGGAATTCTACCAGTTGATCTGACAACGTCTTGAAGTTTTGTAAAAGTAACTAAATGTTACATATTCGTCTTTTTATCGTAAAAATCCTTTAGTTGATAATTGATTGTAAATTATTAATGATGTATAACCATGATTATCTTTACAAAAAAAAAATAAACTCGCAAGAGTTCATCCATATCTCAAATGTGATAGAATCCAAAAAAAGGGGTTCAAATTTTAAGCATACAAAACCAGGATGAAATAGTTGAGATAAATTTCGCAAAATTTATTAAATATCTGGGTGTAATTGTGGACCAACATTTAGAATGGGATGAGCATATGATTGTGATTGCGAAAAATCTCATTAAACAAAACATATGCCTCACTATAAGCCTTAGTACTGCTTGGTAGCTCTTTAGATCCACCTTTTGGGGGCCGAAACCCTTTTGCATTATCAGCTTTATTGTAATGTTGGAAGAAATAAACAAAGCTGAAATAAAGAGAAGATCTGACCATTGGAAAGATCTAGTAGGGAGAGTTTTAACTGGGATCCTAACGGGACCTGACCCTAATGGTCACCTGAAAAAGCTCAAAATAGTGAAGTAAGAGGAATGTTGATTATGTGGCGTGGAAGAAAATACCTCCATCCACATACTTGCAAATTGCAGAGCAATTCAGAATCATAGAAGGTTATTGGATAGAAGAGGGACATTTACCTAAGTTAAAGCCTACAGATATCCTAAAATTCCTCTGGGCTATAGGACTATAGGAGCATTATTTAGTGTTTAATGCTCAAAGTTACCAACTTTCAACTTTATGCATTAAGAATTACGTTATAGTTCATTTACGATAAGTTAGCAATAACAAAACATGACAGATGTCTTACATCGTTGCCACGTTGTAATATTTTTTCAGCTGTTGGCATAAAAATAAGATTACATTCAACTCAAAAATAAGAGCAGAAATTTTGATGACTAAATACATAAATTTCAAGATGTCAAAGTTTGAAACCATAAGTTTAACTGAAAAATGTTATTTTCATGCACATGTTGAATTGCATCTTTATTGCAGTATTAAGTAACAATGTATTTATTGAAAACTTACATCTCTCGCAGAAGTCATCGAAATTAGCGGTCCACCCGTTATCGATACTCTCTTTAAAATAGTTATGGAAATAACAAGTTATATATTACACAGTAAATAACAAACTATAAAATGCGAATGAAAACGACAAATCACCACAAGAAATTCTGATAGAATTGTCTGATTTTGACAATTTAACTCTGGCAACCCCGGAGACGGCAGCCAACTTTTGGACCGTAACTTCCCCCTTTATATGATTAATTATTCCATTTACACTTTGGATATTTAGATTTTGTTCAGTGACTACAATTGTTACTACAAATGTCAAAATTGCAAACTTATTGTAAATGAATTATAATATCGCATGTGACCGTGCCCGTGCGTGACCATTTTTCTTCTTCTTTTTCTAAGGATTAGATCAGCATATTCTTAAAATTTTTAAGTTTTATGATAATTTTATAAGTAAACCACGTTACCGATACAAAAAATTTAAACTTTTTATATTTAAAAACTACGCATTATATAAACACACTTTTTCTGTTCAGCATTATGCACAAAAATTATGAATAAACAATTAATCTGTTGGCTAAACCACCTATGACTATTGACTGCTTTACAAATACAAATTTGAACAGTGATTTAAAAAAAAATTATTGTACCTATATCTTTATATTTTCAGGCTGGAGAATTTGTAGTAATTAAGTCTGAATTGAAGGAAGAATGGCCAGCTATATGGAGAGTCGATGGTAAAACCCTACTTCAAAAATATGAACCGTTTGAACAAAATGGCATTACTTTGTATAGAAATATATCAACGGTAAGTGAACTTTTTAGATATGATTTTGCTGTATGCATTATATTTTAAGTATTGTTTATAAAATTATTATTTGGAGTTTCAAAATTTATTGGCCATTGCAAACAATTGATACAAATAGTGTGTTTTTCCATAAAACTTGTCCTCTATCAAAACAGGTGGGCGTGTGTTCATTACCCCTTTACCAAAACATAACGAATAAAAGTAAATAGAGCAATGAACACATGCTCACCTGTTTTGGTGGAAAGGACTGAGCAAGCAATTCTTCTTTCTCTCTCAAGTAGTATTGTTCATATTATCCCTGTCGTACTAGACTAAATCATATTTCAAGCTAAGCTTTTTCGCAATCTGT
The DNA here is from genome assembly GCA_910591675.1 of Galerucella calmariensis. Lineage (NCBI taxonomy): Eukaryota > Metazoa > Arthropoda > Insecta > Coleoptera > Chrysomelidae > Galerucella > Galerucella calmariensis. Next base: position 175,004 of record CAJUYG010000151.1, on the reverse strand, counting down.
AGATTTTATTGGAATATACCTTGACTACTATGAAGACTTCTCAACTTAAACGGCCAAATTTAATTAAATTAAAACATTCTCATTTCTTTCCAGTTTACTTCTTGGACTCCCGAAAGTAAAAAAGAGTATATGGCCGTACCCGTCAAATACAGATCGCAGAGTCAGCTGGAAACTATAGTCGAGTTTTTAAAACATGAAATGACAATTATAGACTTCGAATATCAGGAACAATGTATGAAACAGTTTGAACTATATCAAGATAATTTTGAAGTTTACATCCAAACGCTAATATCCCAAGCTTTAGATAGTAACTTCCTTATGGAAATATTCCATGAAAAAGGTAATTATTTGTTTATTTATAATTTATCAATGAAAATTACAAAAAAACCAATACTTCATGTTGAAATTTTATGCAGATGACTACTTCCTCTCAAACGTTCAAACCATCGATGACATAACGGACAGTAAGAAACAAAAATTCTTCAACATACTAAGGTGGCCGGCGAGCGTTCAGTCAGCGATTTGCACGTGGCCATGTTTCAATGTCCTTCGAGAAGTTAGCGTGTCGGATGCTGAGACTAAGCCTTGCTCGGCGTGTAGTAGAATCGGCGTATCTGCTCGAGTACTGATGTATGGTCAGCCTTACAATTCGACAACATTGGAAGGCTGTCAGCCTGATCCTAATGCCATAAACGAAAAGGTATGTTTAGTTTAAATCTCTTTAATGAATGTATACACGATCTTTTTCCATTCATGTAATAAGTTGACAAATATTCATAGTCAAAGTTTGTGGCTACAATCAGCTACAGTTCATTTAAAATCCAGGAGGATTAATTTAAAAAGCCGTACTTACACCACTAAAAGTTACCAGATTAGTTACTAAAGGGTGTGTTCCGAAAAAGTAGTCAACAGTCGTGTTCCAAATATATTGAATATGCAAATTGGCAAAGATTGATTGATTGGCAAAGAAACTAGCCACGCATAATCATAAGTCGATTTCTACTCTGTAGTATATTCTTTTGATGTACCTAAGCATTAAGCAGAATGTAAAACTTTTTCCTGTTTCGTATTTGAAATTTCTAATTCAAACTGAAATATTAGAACAATATTTGACTGAAGGCATTAAGAAGAATGTCAATAAGTTAATTTGTGAAAATATTCTACAATTTGCACTTAACAACAACGATATTACAATTTATATTCGTTTTGAATGGGAGTATAAACACAATCCTAAGCGAAGAGCTGGTACTCGAAGTAGAAGGATTTTGCAGATATTTAATACAGTTGCTTACTGATGTTTTCAAAGAAACAGTTTCAACCAAGTGTGGAGTGGAAAAGTGGAAACTAAGTAAAAATATTGAAATAATAAGAGCGGATGCGATGACAAAAATAAGTCAGTTTATCTGTCAGAACTATCAAAAATGGAAATTATCAGCTAATGTCGATGCTAGAAAGTGTTGTGTGAAACTGGACGGAATCTGACCAATGAGAGGTCTACCAAATTGCCAACTTAAATTCAAATTACTCGGTTTTTAAATGAGGTATATAAAATATTTAAAACTTCACTTTCTTATGCCCGTTTGTAATTATCAATGACTTAGTACAAGTTTTAGTCAATTTTTTAGGATCCTAAACAAATGATAAATACATACACATTTATCATCAATTTTTCAGTCAATTTTGAAATTGACGAAACTTGTCCTATTTTTGTTCAATTTTAATTGATAGAAAATATCTAAAGAACCAGTCCTATTTTCTATCAATTAAATCACAACTTGGGGCAAGCAAATAGGGTAAACTTTATTTCAAGGTTATTGATTTTTTTATTTTTCATGATGGTGGTGACACTGGTTCTGCTACATAACCAACGTTTATTCAAAGATTATATATATCGCTTATTGAAGGGGAGAATGTTGTGTATGTGAAAGTTTTTTGTTTGAGCTATTTTAAATATCAAAAATGTCGTGGTCTCATGATCAAGTACTTCGACTTATTGAACTATATAAAGAAAGACCTTGTCTTTACATAGTTAAAAGTTCCCAATATAAAAATAAGCACATGAGGGCTTCTCTTTCTTATATAATTCCTAACTACTACTATATTAATAAGAGTAGCTGCTGCTAACAATAAAAATTCAGTGTCCATTGTTGTCTGATACCTATTTAAATTAAAAAAATTCAAATTCTTTGCTAAAATCTGAAAAGTGACAGGTTACTAACAAAATCATACTGCTCAGTGCGCATAATCACAACCTAAATAAGTAACTAAAACATGGTGTGCTGCAAACACATTTTTTTCTTGTCAATATTTAAGTGTCCTAAGTTTAGGATCATAAAAAATTGACTAAAACTTGTACTAAATCATTAATAATTACAAACGGGCATTAGTTTTGACATCATCATATGCTCTATATACTATGACTTGATGAATTAGCATGTTCTCTTCTTCGCATCATGTTTACTCATATTGTTCAGTTAAGGATGATAAACAAACTTTCAAGATTGTACTATACCTTGTTTTTAAACTAATAGAAGCGATTTGAATTTAAGTTGGCATTTCTGCAGCCTAGTGATTGGTTAAATTGCCGCCCGTTTCACACACCTTTTTTGATACAAATGACAACGATATTTGTCAGTTTTGTGTTTATATGAAAATATTATAACCTCAATCTTTATTAGGTACATATTTTTCACATTTGTTGTAACAAACTTCTGTTGACTTCTAGTTCGTGCTCAAATGTGAATAGAGAATAATTTAAATATACAGTAGCTTTTTTGTACATATTTATATCATCCAATTTGACAAGAATTACATATGATAACTTTACATTTTGTTCACAATAATGTGACTTTCGCCATGGCTTGTGGCCAATGATGATTCAAATTGTAGACTTGCATTGATCCCTCACTGGACACGACACCTGCGAGCAATATAATACATATGTCACATAATTGTCAATTAGTTTGAAAAGTCTGAAGACTACCCATTGGGAACACCCTATTACTCTAGTAACTTTTAGTGGTGTAAGTGAGGTTTCTTGAAATGCTCCTCCTAGCTTAAAAACAAATTTCATTTCTATATCAAAGTAGTTGTGTTTTTGACCTTGAAATAATGCATATATTATAATTCTTTGGTATTATTTGTTTCAGGACTTTTTAATGTGTAGATTATGTGTAACCCAAGTGGAACTTTTGAACAAAGTGACTCACCAAAAGTATCTTATGTATATAGAATGTGCGAAACGTGTTAGTGAAAAACGGACTAATGATGCAACAAAAGATACTACGTGTATATTAAATGAGTTGTTGGCAGACGAAAATTGGCTGAATCAGGTATGTTAATATATTATTCCTATGTTTACCTTTGCAGGTATCATTTTAAATAATAATTACAATCCATTCATGACAATAGAAAACACTCGTCGTGCACTATGAGTAAAATGAATGTTCATCTCGGCTGCTCTGTTAAATTATGATTATAGTTCAAAAAAGGGTCCATTCTATAAGAACTAGCTAGAAATGAAAGGCACGTTAAAAATGTGTTTTTAACGTTCCCTTAATTGAATATAACACAATTCCAATTCTATAACGTCAATATTTATGTGGTTGAATAAAGCAGTGATGACAGATCGAACTTGATTCATTTGAACTATTCCACTTGCATACTAGATCAATTATCCCCATTTCTTACCTCTAATCTGCTGAAGTGACAGCAAAGTACAAAATATACGGAGATGTTTAGGAACAAGTCTTTGACTATCGTGCATATGTTCCACGAACTTAGAATCCTAAGTATCTTCTGTAAGTTCCTTGTGGCATTACTTATTCTTTTTTCTCTTATTCTTTTGAGAATTAAACCACAATAATGTTTTTTATTTTTTATTTCGACATTTCGGTAGCGTTCCAGCTACCGTTGTCAAGATTAACTATTGATAAAATAATTTTTGGTCCCTATCTGACACAACGAAAAAAATAAATCTAACAATACTTTGAGATCTATCTTAACAAAAACGAAACCAAAAAATGAAGAACAATCTTCAAAAAATTGCATATATCAGATATCTTGTGAATGCGACAAATTCTATTTAGGTGAAACATCTAGACCATTGAAAGTCCGAATAAGTGAACATAAGAAATACATCAAAGATAGGGAGTTCTTTAAGTCAGGTTTTTGTAAACATGCTTGGGAAAAGGGGCATAAAATTCAATGGGATTCGACAAAAATAATATTGAAAGCCCAATAATAAAAGACGAAAAATCAAAGAAAGTGCTTCAATACAACTAAATGCAGATAAATGTGTAGCTAGTATTTCAGCCGAATGTAGTCAAATTTGGTTACCAATGTTAGAAAGACAAATTTCCAATAATCAATAACCTGCGTTATCAGGATAGCATCATAAGTTTTTATCCAGGTTTTCTTATGATTTATCATTGGAATATTTGTTAATCGATACACACTTCAATACACAAAATCACCAAACTGAGTCATACATATTTTGAAAACAAAAATAATCATACACAAAAAAGTAACAACAAACGCGTTTTATTAACATTTCCAAAATAAGCGAAGAAAAAAAGCGCTATCCCAATTAAAACCGTTCCTGGAACGTGCACTTCACTGGATTCCATTTCTAGTAGACTATCAAAATCGTTAGAATGTCATAAAATAAAATATTTTATTTCACATTTTACCAGAGATGTGATCTACTATGAATGGACCTTAATAAAATTTGACAACAAAGTTTTGTAGTCTCAAACTTCAAAATATTATTGATGATTATTGATTGTCTAGTTGTCATATTTTTTTCGTTGTGTCAGATAGGGACTAAAAATTATTTTATTACTAGTTAATCTTGACAACGGTAGCTGGAACGCTACCGAAACGTCGAAATAAAAAACATCATTGTGGTTTGATTCCTAAAAAATAAGAGACAAAATAATAAGTAATGCCACAAGGAACTTACAGAAGATATTTTCTTATCAAGTCTAAATGTGAATGTTTTATCAGGTAATTCGAAAGGATTTGAATTATCTCTCAAATTTCTCTGAATTCTCCTATACTGTTTTCTAAAAAGGATTTAATTTGTGAGTAACATAATAAATCGATTCGGATGTATTTGTTAAAGTTTCCACTATCAAAAATGTTTCAAATCTAGTCTATGTATGTATGTATTTTGGGGTGACATTCTCTGAGACCTAAAAGATCTATTGTGTCCCCTTACTTCTACTCAGTTTCTGAAGAGAGTCTCAGAAACTAGTAGTTGTTTAGTCCTATATCCCGGAGGAATTTTAGGATGTCTGCAGGCTTCAACTTAGGTAAATGTTCCTCTTCTATCCTGCTGAGCTCTAGGATTCTGAAGTGCTGTGCAGTTGGAAAGTATGTGGATGGAGGTTTCTTCTTCCGTGCCACAAAATCTGCATTCTTCTTCCTCCACTATTTTGAGCTTTTTCAGGTGCCCATTCAGGCGACAATGTCCCGTTAGGATCCCTGTTAAAACTCTTAGCGCAGTTTTACTTTGACTTATGCATTCATTTGATCTCAACAGGTTGTAGTCACCCAGAAGAGTCTTTGATTGTATAAGCCCTACTAGATCTTTCCAATGGTCAGAGCTTCTCTTATTCTCGGCTTTACTAATTTCTTCCAATATTACATTGGAGCTGATTCCGCAGAAGGGTTCAAAGCCATTTCTATTACTCACTTGAATTTAAATCGATTCGGTTGTATTTGTTAAAGTTTCCGCTATCAAAAATGTTTCAAGTCTTAGTCTAGTAGGGTTTAAATTTTAACATATATCGGCTAAAATTAAGCTTCTTCCGTTAATATCTAAAAGCTTATGACGCATACAGAATAGTAAAATGAAGATAACGGATCGTCTAATTTTCAACCATGATTTAAAATTTAACTGCTGCTTACAGAATTGGCCCTACAGGCTGCTAATATATACTAGGACTAGATGCATTTAAGCAGAATATACCATTGATTAGCAATAAGCAGTACATTGAGGTATTTTGCCTCCCTGGCAGGAGGGTGGATTTGCAATATTTTTGTTTGCATACAAGTAGTGTATATTTTGGCATTAGGCGATAATGCTAAAAAGAAGGAATTGGATAGTAAACAAATTGCATAAATATTATCAAAATCTCTAGTAAATCTTTTGACAAAACCCATCAATTTCTACCCACTTGCAGCCCAATTTAAATTTAAAAATACCTCTATTTGTTTAGACAAGACATAGTGCTGATTAGTAATGTCAAGGCAAATCCTATCTCCTTTTGACAACAGTAAAATATATACTTCTGCTTGTACAAAATGTCCAGCAAATAGCAACAACTAATGAGATATCTTGACTAATAGCCAATTTTAACGAAGATTCTGGCTAATTGTGGTCCAGATACTTGCCTTAAGGGGAATCTATCGGCAGCGATTTGACAAAATATCGAAGTATTTTTGGCAAAGAATTTTGAAGTAAATTGAAAATTAAGAAAAAAATATATCATGTAGATTAATGTTGAACTTAGAGTTCTCATTGAATAAAAACTTTGAAATACTAACCAAATTTTTTTGAAAAAAATATGAAAAATACACATATTGAGCAAAGTTTAAGCCCTTGTAAAGAATTAAATATGGATGACGGAGGGAAACAAAAAAATATACAAAGCATAATTGTGCAAGGTCGAATTTGGTAGATGCCCCTTAATTAGGATACTTCTGCAACCTTGTTGAATGAAAACAGGAAATATAGTTTGGGCGCAAATTCCTTTGCTCTTTATATTTCTCCTAAAGAAATAAACTGATATCCAACAATGGATATGGTAGCTAGAAGTTTTAGTCAAAGATTTATTAATTTTGATCGGAATATGATGGTTGTAAATAAAATACTATACAAACCTCGGTAGGAAGTTTCATTCCTGTCTCGAAAATAGCTATTTACCTTAAAAGTGCGGAAAATGAATTTTTCCGCACGAGTCTGCCGTTCACCGAACAACGCGTAGCGGAGTTCGGTGAAGCAGCCGAGTGCGGAACAGCATTTTCTGCAAGTGTTAGGTACAATAGTTTTTCTACGAGCGTGAGGAAAGTCAACAGAACTAATCAAAAGTTGAGATATTTTTATCTGATTATAAGTGCTTATAGTTTATTTAGAAACATATTTTATTAGATTATTGATAAAGTAAACATATAGTAAAATATTATTAACAATAGTAGTTACATGTCAAAATCTAATTATAATTTATTGAAAAAGTACAATTATTTGCATTACTTATATTTATAGCAGATGCTAGTTGCTTGTTGAATGGCTGTAATTTTGGATCTGTTGCTCTTTGTTTCCACACGGTGCGGGAAAATTAATTTTTCACACTAAAATGTGTGTGGAAAATTCAATTTTCCGCCCGCTCGTAGAAAAAATAACTAACCTCTCGACAGTAATGAAACTCTTCCCACCTCGGTGGGATTATTAAATTGATATTGCTACTAACAGCTTATACATAAATTTTGTTTGTTTCAGTTATTCTTGGAAGTGCGAACGTCTTGGGCAGAAATAGACAGCATAGACTATAGTTTTAGAACAAAAAATTCAGTGCGTTCACAGTGATTCAAGAATTGAAATATTAATTTAAGCCCTAATTTAAATCAAAAAATTGTATATATTTGATGAGAGTTTATTACGATTACTATTAATTTGTAATTAATTTAGAAATAGTGATCGATATGCATAATATTTGAATAAGTACGTAATCTGTTTTTTTAATGGTTATTTACCATGGCATGCTGTGCATTTTTTTATTTCAGTGCTCTAACGTTTTTTAAAAGTGATATTGTATTATTTGTTAATTATTATTTTGTAAATTTTCAGCATTGGTTATTTATAAAGAGCACAAACACTCATTTAATAAAATGAATATTATCATTTGTAAATTATTTTTTCCATAAACGTAGGTCAGTTCCCAGACCATATTTTTCTTACGCACTGTGATAACCTTTGAAATTATACAAATATAATTGAACTGCTAATCAGGAATGAACAGAACAGTTTTAGTGCGTAATTAATTTGACAACAGCTGACGAAAAGTACTTGGCGTCAAAAATAGACGATTTTTTATTTGGAAATTGGTACATAAAATGTTTGTTTTAATAGATGTCAAAGATAATAGCTTAATACTACTATAACGCCTTGAAAATTTTATGAAAAATACTTTTTAATGAACAGAGACCGTTCACTAAGAAGCAACAACTACTTCTCGGGCTATATGCTCCGACAGACATTGAATTTCACTTCAAAGTTTAACTTTATTGTTATTTTTGCTTAAAAATATACATGAAATTTTCAAAAACAGTCATTACCGATGCTACTTATCAAAAAAATGTTAATTTACAAGTAAATCTTGGTCGCTATGTTGCCTTTTAAATTACTTCACTAGGTGCGACCTACACCTACGATGTGTTTAAAGTCTGGTTTAAACTAGGAGGAGCATTTTAAGAAACCTCGAATCACACCACTAAAAGTAACCAGATTGGGAGTATGTTCTGAAAGGATCTTTATAAATAATAAAAATAATAACTAACTGGGTTCGAATATAATAGTTTGTTAGAATAAAACAGTAAACAACAAACGCAGAAAATGGTGATGAAGATTGAAGTAATAGAGACTTTTAGCTCGTCTTAAATTTCTCACGTATCCGTAACGAACTGCACATCTGTAGACCCGTTACGTCTCAGCCGATACGATGCGTTGAACGTATTGTTACGTACCCTACTGTCCCTACTCCGTATACTTATCCGTATCCCGACCAAAGTCAGTATTCCGTGTTATTAGTGCTATATTACATCATCTTCCTCGTCCAGCAGCAATGGATTATTTAATATCGCCCCCATTTTACGTTTTAGAAAAATATAAAAATGGCGATACGTTTCCTGCTAAAAGGGTTTTCTTGACAATTTCTTTACGTCAACGTTACTCCAATACGGATACGTGTAAAAACTTATGACAAGCTAAAAGTATAATGAAAATTTTCATATACTGATAAATGTCGTTGTCAGTTGTATCAAAAGAGCTGTGTGAATCGGGCGGCAATCTGACCAATTTCCATGGTGTAATCTTCTCTTCTCTGTTACACCATGACCAATTTCTAGGCAGCAGAAATGAAAATGAAACCGACAGATTATAAATGGTTTTCGTAGTATAAATTCCGGATTTTGCACAACATTATTACGCTTGAGTACAACTACACTTAATTTCAGCTGGGACGAACCTTGGCCACCTCTAGGTGGCCATGGTCGATCTTTTATTTCCAAACTTTGTGATCTACGATCCTAACATCAAATAAAAATAATTTTAGCCGGCATTGGTTATTTTTTTTATTGACGAGTACACTCTTATCCTATAAATTAAACCACTATTTATACTTGATTTTCTCGCTAAATAAGCTAAATTTTGTGGCTCAAAGGCGCATAGTGGCTGAATCACCTACTGTCCGAATCACAAAATACTATACAAGCTGCTTTGTGATCTCCATGCCGTAAACTAGTCATCGAAGGAATCCCCTTTTTGAAATTAAAAGTTAATTAGTTATATTCACAAATAATGAAACATCTCTAGGCATTTCCTGCACATAAAAAACATGTTTTGTATGAATTTATTTTCTTGTAGTTTAAAAAGCCCTCCATTTTATTTATCATCATTTCCGTTCAATTGCCCAATGAAAAGTAGGGAATGGCTGCTTCCGGTTTTGTAAGTTGTCGGCTTTTCAATGGAGGTCTTCATTGTGCTGTCAACAGTTTTCTAGCACTTCGTGTTCTTTGTATAAAGTAATAATTGCGAAATTTAATTGTTTATCTCTCTATTAGTTGAGAGATATTTCTGTTATTTGGATCTTTCCAATATTTGCTTAAAAATGCCCTCTGCGGCTAGTGTCAAGATTGACAAGCAAATTAACCCGGAAAATGCATTAGCAGATTCTTCACAAAATTTAACTCCTCTTAGGCAAGCTATTACCGTTATTGAACATAAAATTAGGAATTTGGAGAAGAGAAAGGTAAGTTGCCGTTGTATATTTCACAAAACATGGTTTTTTCGGTGCAGTTGTTAATTATTACATTGTCCTCATTTTAATAATGAATCAAGGTATTTGATGTCGGTCTGGTGCTGGTGGTTTCTCGTCGTGACGTGGGAATGTAGTGCAAAATTGTTTTCACTCACTCAGTTTACAAATATAAGAAATTTACATGGGATACTACAACACCTGAAAAAAAATCGGCGATCAAGGTTCATTTGAAGTTTTTTTGTTTACTGGAATAATTAGCATTAATTGAATCAACTAACAATTGGAAGCAACAACTATTATCTTCAAGTTATTAGTTCATTAGATTAATTGTTAATATGGATTTCATCTTTAGCATAAATAACTTTTGTGTGGCCTGTTGGTGACATCTGTTTTATATAAATAAAGTATAATTATAATAGTGGACTATATCTAAGAAGAAGGCATTGGAGAAATTTATGTTTTTAGTTGTAAACAGGGATTGAATTTCATTCCCCTCCTTGTGGAATGTGAATTGTTTTCTATCCAATGAAAATATTTCATACATGTTTAGTCATCTTTTATCTTCTTGAAATATTAATAACAATCTGTTTTCCTAACAAGATTCTTTCTAACATACATACAATAAATTCTTTCAAATAGATGCATAATGAGAATTCAGTCAAAAATAATGATAATTATTGGTAAAAAATGCCCCAAAAGCAAATAATAGCATTTAATACAAAATTATTAGTTTCAATTCAATTCTGTAATATTTTTCCAGGTAATTTTAGATTTATATATAAAATTCTTATATTGTATGGGTCAAGTACTTTGTACCTTATGCATATTTGTGTAAAAGAAAAAAATGTTTAATCGAGTATGCTTGGATTAAACCCCATTTGCTTGATTTTGGGCTAGAATTTCTCTAGGATTAGACACAGTTACTTTCATTGGACATTTATCAATAAATTCTTTTTACACAGGAAAAATAAAAACAAACTTGAAACTAAACTGTAATTAAAATAAAATTATCCAAAAATTTTGGATGTCTATTAGAGGATTTTGGTAGTGGCTATGAAAACAGCTACTTTTTGGGTAGAGCTTTGGGTCACTATTAGAAATTATGTATGATGAACAAATATAATAAATAATTAGCCAAATATCAGGATTGTTACAACCAAAAATGACAAACCGATTTCCAACAATTTTCAAATTGTTTTCAAATAATCTTATCCCTGACAACTTCAGTCTGCACTGTTCATGTGCTTATGTTGGCATCCTTAATCACCTGATGCAAAGGCTTACATGATTGTTATTATTTATATAACACTGATATATATTAATAAAAGAAAACGAAGAGAACAAAGTGGAAAGTTGCATTTTTGGGTACCCTTGTCATATTTATAAATTTAATCATTGTTTAACCAATTAATTAGGTAATATAATGTTGAATACACAAAAATATTTGTATTTTCATAAGTTTATATTTTAGGATTACATGAAAGTTCTTAATTATTCCTCATTCAACAAACAGTTAGCCATTTTATGATTAAAATAAAAAATATCTAAATACAATCACAATTAACTGTTTAAAAGTTGTAGATTGTGCTGAAATTCAGTGAAATAAAATCAAAACAGCAACTTGCATGCACCATATTAGTGATCAGAAGAAAATCGGTAAACTGCTCTGATAGTTTTCAAACCGTTTTATATTTTGGTAGGAACAAGAAAGTGATTATTAACTAATTGTTTTGTATGTCTACTTGGAACATATTTTAGTTACAGCACAGAATCCTTTGATTACATTATATTATAAATCATAATTTATTTTTCAGTCAAAATTAGAATCATATAAAGATTTACAAAATGCCGGAAAAGAACTGAATGCCGATCAAAAGACTGCCGTGGCAAAATTCAATGAGGTGATAAGTACATTAGACTTTGCTAGAGATTTATGTAAACAGTTCCTAGGTATTGCGGTAGCATCTGAAAAAGATGCTAAAAAGAATGCGAAAAAAGAAGCTGCTGTCAAATATCAAGCAGAATTAGCAAGGTTGCGAGAAATTTTATTGGTGCAAGATGCTCTTAATCAAATGGGCAATGAAACTGTTAGAGATGATTTCCTAAATGGCAGGAATGGGGCTGCTCAATTATCAGAAACGGATCTAAAGTAAGCTCTCTTGAAATCATATTTTACTGTAACAATTACCATGTTATATGGCTTATAAACAGAATATAATTGCTTTAGGTTGCTGGATGATCTTTATCCTGCTGTGACACCAAAACATGAAGCTGGTAATGCCACTGCTTTCATGAACGAAGTACAAGCTGCCGCGGAACATCTTTTGGCAGCTGTTGACGGTAAACCTAAAGAAGTGTTTGGCGGTACCTATAGCCAGATTAAGGAAACATTAGGAAAAATACACGAAAGTGGCTATTTTGATCAGGCACAGGTGAATCTTGAAAAGAGTTTTATTAATTACCACTCTTTTAAAAGCATTATGCTTAAATTATTTGTTTCCTCTTGCTGCTGTTTGTTAGTATTTACAGCAAACTACTTTTTAGGTATATGAAGAATATGTGGAACCAGAACTAGTTGCTGAACCAGAATCCTTGCCCACGGATGCACTTATTAACAATGAGATTGTGGAAGTAGTAGCACAACCACCCCTGGAACCTCAAGAGCTTCCAATTGCAAATGTGCCGCTTACTGCCCCAGTAATTGAAAGCTTGACAATAGAAAATAGAGTTACTCAGCCACCTCCTCCAGTGCTGGTTGATCAACCGATTCCATTAGAGCAAGGATTAACTGCAGAACCAACTATCTTCTACCAACAACTACCTCAACAACAACCACCACCGCAACTACAGCAACCACCAAGACCAATTACTGAAATGCTCGGAACTGGAAGCTTTTTCTTCTTGCAGGTATTTAATCATAAACTCTCTCATCTTGTAAATGTTTGATTTTTATAAAATATTTTTAAATGTTTTCTTTTAGGAATCTGAAATAGATCCTCCTGAACAAATACCTAGCCAGACATTCACAAATCAGAATTTTAATAATCATCCCCCTCATCCTGTTCCTGTGCCACCCCATTTTGCTGCGATGCCCAACAATTTGACACCAAGCAATCATCAAGTTCCCCAAATTCAGATGGGTAACAACGGTATTGACGACACGTTGAGAACGACGGAAGAACCTCTTCAAATTGGTAAAGATGGAGGTGCGCCACCTAACAGGGGTCCACCGAGGCCTAATAACAACCAGTCCTATTACCAAAATAATGGATTCAATAGGCCACGACAACAAAACCAGAATAGAAACGCTAACGGGCCTAGGCCTACAGCCAATAGGAATGCATAATAATAACGCATTTGGTTAATTCCAAAAAGCATGGTATTAAGTTATCGTTTCGTTGTATTTTTTTATTTAACTTGATAAGTCCAAGTATGAACATTACGTATTTTTCGTTTACCGTGAGAGAAAAAAAAAAGAAGAATCGTTTTGGCGTTAATCTCGTCTTGAGTTTCTCAGCTAATCGTGATTTGGTATTTTATGAAATATTTTCGAATTGAATAAAAATAAGATTATAGATATTTTTATTTCGTTTACGTTGGAATTGAACGAAAGTACATTATTAATATCGTATAAATAAATTATTACAATATAACCTGTTCCATTTTTATTGATATCACATCGTTTTTTAATAATAAAGGTGAATTTATAAACTCTGTTGGTCATTGCTCGCCGTATTTTCCAAGTTTTCTTTTACATAAATAATTGGACTACAGTTGGTAGCACCAATAGATGTCTGTAACTCATGCTACCGCCAATATAAGACCCGTCTACATTCTCAGTATTTCCCAAGGGATTACCTATACCAAGGATGGCGAACCTTTTTTGATGTTCGTGCCACAAAGTCATGAAAATTCTTTCTTAAATAAGCAACGTGTCCTAATAGAGCCGCAGCCGATTTTTGAAAATGTTCAAGGTCAAACGTGTTCTAATTGGAAGTTCGGCGGGTGTAATTTAGGCGCTAACCATCCTTCTTTACCTGTCTGGCCAAGAAGGCTAGATAATCCGACATGCATTTTCGCCGCTAAGAAGTGCAGGTAGGTTGAGTCATAAAATAACTATTATCTTGATAATTTAACCACCAATATTTGGAAAAACCCAATAGTTTTCTATTTCTTATTTTCTGATATTTTTATACATAGTTACACCTTGGGTTTGGGCCTGGGTTTTCTTGTTTTTTTTTTTAGTTTTCTATTTTTTATTTTCTGATATTTTTATACATAGTTGATCAACCGGGTTTGGGCCTGGGTTTAGTTGTTTTTTTTTTTAGTTTGAATAACCGGGTTTGGGCCTGATTACTTCAGTCGGTTAGCGCCCAAAATACACATAGGATTAAAATTACCCTTCGGTCTTGGCGCCTAGTTTACATGTTGTAAAAAGTGCATTAATCTTTTAGCGCCCAAATTACAACCGCCCTGGAAGTTAGCTTCCCTATTTACCTAATTTGCAATGAAAATTTACCATTTCTAATGGAGCAATAACCGTTTTATCAAATTTAATGTTGAATATTTGATCAAAACTAATGTTGAAATTAATTAATAGATCGCAGGAGACATTTCTGCCCCTTTCTGTCTTTCTTTGCGCTGCGCGAGAGAGCAGACCGAGTCAACGCTCGCAAATTTTACTAAAATAATGTGTGCGTGCCATCAAAAGTTTCAAACGTGGCACGTGGGCCATAGGTTTGCCATCTCTGATTTATACAGACGAAAGTGCGTAAATGCAGCCTGTGCATTTTTTGACTCTGAGAGTCGACTGCACAGAGAGTTTGCTAGATTTTATCTGAGCCAACAGACGGTTATTGAAGCTGAGATAGCTTTTTTCAAAAATACATGACATATAACGCGTCAATTCGTTACCCCATAAATGGTAATGGATAAAAAATAAGATCATAGCTTGAAGGAATTGAGTCGATTTAATGTTAAATTAAATTTACATTGGGAAAAAAGTATCAACATTTTTATATGACGCAGAGTGTATGTGCGTCTGTCTTTTTATACAGTTCATACTACACAAGCTCTACTAACAGTAATAACGGCTCTTGGCTTTGAATAAATTTGATATTTTTTCACAGATGTCAAGACAAGTGCGAATCAAAATAAAATTTGGCTAATTCGTAAAATCAGTGAGAATAAGGAACAGAGTTTCTAAATCTAGCTTAATAATAAGACGTCTATTTATAGAAATTCCGTTGTGCGTTTTTTGTTTACAAAATATCCATATTTACGATTTCATAAAATACATACAAATTACAACTGCTGCTTCTTTTTAGTCAATTCTGAGACGCATTCTGTCGGAACAATAAATTTAATTTATTTGTAAGAAAATAAATATTTATCCTCTTAAGCTTTTACAAAAAATGCAATTTGAAAGGTTGAATAATTGGTTGGCTTGAACTATGACTTGAAAATTTGACTGCATATAACATATTTGTCACTTGATGTTAATGGTTATATTTTCATGTTATTACGACCGTTCAAATTCTGCCGCAGCACAAATCTCTAAAGAAAAAAATCAGAACCATCGTTACTAGATCTTTTTTCTATTTTTAAGTATTCAGTATAATATGTTATAAAACAGGAAAATTTATAGTATAATTTGGAATATTTTATTGATTTAGTATAATTTTGATTAAAAAAGCTGATCATTAATATAAAGCGTTTTATTTTTTCTGAGCTAAAAAAACCATAGTGATATAATAAAAACGGATCTTCAAGATAAGCCGTTAATTTTCAGCTGATAAATCTTGAAACTAGCTAACGAGCATTTCGCATTTCTTTGGACGAGATTCAAAGTCTTATGAAAATTCTTACTACATTACGCCAAAGATTACAGAATAAAAATATAAGATGTTTCACTCGTTCGAATTTATCGCGTAAAGCACCGATGCCGCTGGTGACTTGGACGGTACAGTACGTCGCTACGTCCTTACTTGTATTTAATTTGGCATATTATACGGGACGTCGCCCGTCGAGCCGCTGTTATTTTAGAACGGTGTTTATTGGTTGTTCGTGTTTTATATTTATGTTGTAAAGATTTTTGAAATTTATTAATTAATTGTTGGAATGAGCAAAAAGTCATATTAATATTTTTCTCTTTAATAGCAAAGCTTAAACACTAAATATTTTGTAATATTTGCTAATACAAAATTACGGATTTATTTTTATAATAAGGATATTACATAAACAAGTACATTAAGCAAGGAAACACAAAAATTCAATTCTATAGCTAACTAAAGGGAAATTGGTCAGTTCCTTTTGAACGAATTTACTAAATTTTATTTTCATCATCTATGTAATCAATTTCCTTTCAAATATTATGCAAGTCTCTATACCAGAGTCAGTATATATTTTACTCTCAAATGTATATTGAAAGATTTGAAAAACAATAGATTAAATTTAACACATAAACCAAACTCCAAACTTAGTATTTTACATTTTTTTAATAAAGGTATCCTGCAGCTGCTTCTCTTTTTACTGTTTAAACCTTGTCAATCCAAAAAATACGCGTTATTTAAAGATCTAAATTTAAGATTTAGTGGCCCTATTATTCTGGTGGCTAATGAGTATATTTAATTGAATTTGTGATAAATATCTGATAGATTATCAATAAGTATCACAAAATTACTAAGATGCTAGATAAAAACTGTGAATTGATTCATTTTAAAAATTCAAGTTTATTTTTTACTTACCTTTTCAAATTCATATCCCTAACATTTTTCGAAATAATTAACATTTAAAAATAAACCTTTGTAATTAATTTAAATATATATTTCTCTAATTACCCCTGTATAGCTTAAATTAAAATAAGTTTTTCGAACTTCTCTGGTATCTACCGGTCTTGTTATATTGACAACAAAAGCGAATCGTAAACATAATTTATGAGAGCGGCGTCCGTTTGGGACAGCAACTTGAATCAAACCGCCCTGGAGTGAAACATCTTATATTTTATTCTGTAATCTTTGATTACTCTACGTGTGAAAGGCTCCATTTAAACTCTTACATTTACTGAATGCGAGATTCGCGTCTCGGGCATACACAATTTACATCTGAAAGGGGTCTCAGTTTCTCTGTTCAACGCACATTCCCTGTAGTGGAGTGCGCTTGCAGTGAAATTAGGAAACAAAAAATAATTTTCAGTCGTTGATTTTGTTCTGGAAGTTGCTTGTACGGTCAAAAGTTTCCAAGCATCTCACTTCCCTTAATTAAACTCCCAGCATTATTATTTTTCTAAAATAGACGTACGTTTCCAATATGGGAATATTTGCCCAGAAAATAAAACTAACTGCTTAAAATATAATAATGGAATAATATATTACTTTATACAAAACTTATATAATAAAAAAATTATGCCAAAAATACGACAAAGACAATAAAGAAGAGAATTAAAACACCAAATATTTTTATCATCAACCACCTGTTGGATGAAATGCTTTTGAAATATTTAACAATCTGCGCATGTGCTGCTTCTATATTCATTTCAGCATGTTCGACATTAGTATCTATTCTTTCCACCATTTCATCTTGTTCTTTCACCATATGCGCTAATTGTTGGAATATGCCTGTGAAATTAGAACGATTTGAAGTTGCATATTAATTTTCATTAAAAGTAGCAATAAAATATTAAAAACGATTTTTTAATCTTATACAAAGCCTCCAAGTATAAAACAGTTACAATTTTATTGTTGGATGGACTGGATAGAGTTGAGCTTTAGGAATAATTTGACATAATCAACTTATTTTTGAAAATGTTTGTAATTGTGTCACATTAGCTTAAAGCAGCCTCACTATTATTCTGTAATATTTACCAACTGAATGTACCTAATCTACAATTATTCAATAAATACTTTAGGAATTAACGTGAACATATTACAAATTTCATCTACTGTATTCTTATAAATTGATTTTGTATTATTTTGAGAGTGATAAGTGAGCTTAAAACTATATCAAAACTAAATATTTGATTTCATACCTCCCAATTCTACTATTGTGGATTCTATATTTTGCATAGTTTCTGCTCGACTTTGTAGATAATTATCAGTTTGATCATACATAAGAGCTGCCTGCATTTGGGATTGCCCTCTTGGTAGTAATGCAGTATTTTCTAAATTGATACTCACTTGATCTTCATCTTGTAATAGCAAACTCCCTAAAAATAAACAAGAATATAATTTGCTAAGAATCTTGATAATTTCTTCTGGAAACTAACATTTCAATAAGTGAGACAAAGATGATTTTTTTCATTCTACCCTATAGATATAGTTTATTGTCACAAGGGCATAAAACAAGCTGTGGTTCAATTGACAACTTACCTTGAGTAGGTGGAGCTGTAGTAGGAGGTGGTAATCCTCCTTGTGAAAACTGATCTCTCCGATTTTTCTGATGTCTTAAGTTTTCCGTTCTAATTTCTAAGACTTGTTTAAAATCTGTTGACATACTGGCTAGCTTTGACTGAAGTGCTAGTACAACACTACTAGAATGTGATTGTAGATGTTTACCAATAGTGCCTTGCCTCTGTCTTTTGGACACATCTTGCAACTGAGCTATTTGTTGATTTAAATTACTAAGGTCACCTTTTATTATATATGTGAGTTCTTGAATCTCAGCTGTTCTATCATCAAATAATGATTTTCTTTTTGCCACTAGAAATGAAATTAATATAGCAAGTAATAATAGTTCTAGAATCCTGAAAGTTAATATCATGAAGTTAATTTGGTTAGGATGAAAATAACTACTTACACAGAGTTAACTTCTCAAGCTTACTGTAGGTACTAGCTATATTTTTACCTACATTTTTAGCAATCAACATAAATTCGGAATGACTTTGTATAACCCATGATTTCTTAGGGTCTTTTGCAGCAACGGCTCTAGCAATATTTCTTCCTTGAAGAGTTTGTATAGTATTAACAAATTCACTTGTTCTGTCTCTCGCAGTCATGACTAATTCTGGTTCTGTGTAATCTTCGATGTATTCTTCGTCTAAATAATATTCAGAAGTAACATTGTTTGGGTACACAGAGTTTGATTGATTTGTTATTTTAGGTTGATGGTTAGACCAATAGTTATCGTTCCCAACTAAAACTTGAGACTCGTCTTCTGAGCCAGTTCGCCGACGTCTAGGGAGCATTGCATTATTATATAGGCACTACAAAATAATATTTATGCGAACATCCATATTGTGAATATAAAAGCAAAGTTTAAATATATATTAAATATTTCTTTTGTGATCAATTACAGTATTTGTCATGCTTAATCAATTGATTAATTATCAATATGTGAAGGTATGAATTTTATTACTTTTTCTATGTACACGTCTGTTTAATCTAGTGCCACATGACATATATAATGACGTTGACAAATGTGACATGTGACGTTATTGATATTTGACATACACTGACAAGCAGGTCAGGGCTGAGTTCGAGAGCATCGCACTATAATAGTATGAAATTCACTTATTTTTGTGTCCGAGAACTCTTGAGAGGAGAAGGAAATTAATTTATTTTTAAATTAAAAATTTAATAAACATTCATAGTCATACTTGCCAATCTAAATTCTAACCACAAAATATTCAAACCGTCGGGACTAGTGTAATTTGAGCGTCACTCGAGTGTCGCTCTAAGGAGTTCTCGGACTGTGGGGAAGTACACAACAAGACGACGCTCAAGAGTTCTCGGCTTCTCGGACACAAAAACTAGTGCGATGTTCTCGAACTTAGCCCTGTCCCGACTCGGTTAGAAATCACACCTGTCAGTTTGGTTTGAACATTTTGTGGTTAGAATTTAGATTGGATGAATGTTTATTCAATTTTTAATTTAAAAATAAATTAATTTCCTTCTCCTATTCAACTTTAAAATATTATTATTCTTATTTGTGATAGATTGGCGTGCCTAAAGGGTATTTAGAACTTTTTTGTTTAAAACTCTTGGCGCCAGATTCAATAATGTTAGACCCAGGCTAGTTATAAATATTCTTAAATTCATCTGAAATTCCTTAAAAGTACTTATAGCTGGGAATAACTCTTTCAAAGTAATTTTTACACGTTGGATGTATTCTTTTCCGCGGCTGCAACTTTGACTCTATTTGGGGTATTAAGGAGATTTCTATTTCATTTTCCGACTCGCTTTCTGAGTCGGAAAAGCTACTGTTTTCCCAATGTAAGCGCAATCAATGCGACACGCTTTTTATCCATATTATTTACTCTACATTTAAAATCGAAAAACTTAAAAGTTGAACAATAATATTTAAAAAAGTATGGTTATAGTTGGACAGTGTTATTCCATAGTGTGTTAACCCACAAAAATTGACAAATCGACCTTTTATTATTTTTGATTGCTGAAATTAGTAAAGCTTCCGTTAGCAAAAAAAGTTTTTGAAAAAGAAAATTTTTTTTCAAGAAAATGTTAAAAAATTCAACCCACATTTTCCGTTAATGACGTATATATTTCACAATACTGTTTTAAGTTCCGTAACTCGGTATTACATTATTTACACATATATATAATATTGCTTTAATGTATCAACCACCTCTTAACTCACTACGGCAAAATAACAGTAGATGATATAAAGTACTGTTTTAATTTGAGAGATTATGTTAACCCTCCATAACTTATTATTGCAAAATTCGACTACTGTTATTCAAAATGCTTTAAATGTATCAATTCTGGGTTGAAATATTATGGCAAAAATTTGTTCGCCTTTTGGCTCGTCTATTTACGGAACCGAAATATGTTATGTGGGTTAACACTGTATGGTAAAATTTCAATTAGGACGAATAGGACGAATTGAATGTTTTAACCAACTCTTGAAGATATGAAATCAAACAATTTTATTTTGTAAAATCTACATTGTAATTAAACATAAAATGACGCGTTTCGCTAACACAGTAGCTTTTTCAAACGTTGGAGGTATAATGAGAAACTTTCTATTTATACAGTGCCTTAAGGCACTTACTATGGATCTACATCAAGTAAAAGCCTCATCTATTCAACGCTTGAAGAGTTAGAATACCAGCATAAAGAGCATTTACATAAGGCATCCAAATTGAGACAACAATTGCGCGATGATTTAAAATTTGCTAAAACTCACGATTGTACGGAAACACTTACATTTGACTTTGAAAAAAAGCATGCTTTACGACGACTACCTACAAGCATTATTTATTACAAAAGGCAGGTAAACTTGTAGAATTTGGGAATACACAGTGGTACTACTGATCGGGGTTTCTTCAATGTCTGGTTGGAACCAACTGCTAGGAGAGGCTGCCAAGAAGTTGGTTCCTGTTTAAGGAAACATATAAATGAGTTCTTAAAACCTACAGCGACACATCTTATTTTATGGTCTGATGCTTGCGGAGGCCAAAACAGAAGCATTAAATTAGTAGTAATGCTTCTTCATATTCTTGAAAATCATACGAAACTGGAAAAAATTTCTTTAAGGTTCCTCCAACCAGGACATACATTTTTACCCAATGATTCCGAATTCGGAGACCTGGAATGTGCTCTGAAACTTCAAACACGACTTTATACAGACGATGACTATATTCACGTGATGGCAACTTGCAGACGACAAAATAAATTTACAATTAACAAATTGGGAAAAGATGATTTTTTTTCAGTTGAACCTTTATTAAAGACAATTATTAACCGTAGGGTTAATGAGAAAAAGTCAGCCTCTACTGCTCTTTTTTAAATCAAACATTGATTCGAAGACTGCGCAACACGTAGATATTGGAAAACATTTGAAAAATAAAAAAATGAAGTATCTTAAAGATATTGAATTACCCTTGCTATGGCCCAAAGGGAGAAGCTTGTCTTCTGCAAAAACAAAAGACTTAAAGGACATATTAAAATTGATTCCTTCTGACGCTAGGAGTTTCTATAACTTTTTAAGTAATACAGGAACGTCTTCCTTTACTGATGACGTCGGGGGTTTGGCAAAACACTAGATTTTGAAGTTGAAGAAACCGCAGATTTAATTTCTTATATTCGGTTTTTTTGAACTAAAAAGATTTTTTGTAATGTTTTTATTCCATTTGTTAGAATTGGAAATATTTATTTGTTTAATAAAACTTGTTTGATTTTGAAAATTTAGTAGTGTTAAATAATCTGTTTATATTACATTTTGAATTAAAACCATTATTAATTGCAATATTTTCACTCTCTTCACGTTCTTGATACTATCTATATTTTCATAAAATATTATATTCCACAAGTTAAGCCACACGGAAAACCAAAGCCTAAGTTTTTAAATTTATATTTCAATATAGTGTTAAGCTCCTTAACCGAAAACAAATTCTCAGACAATCCTCTATTTTCATTTTGCCATTATGTGTTATGTGGCTTAACATTTTTTATCATTGATGAGACATACTGAAAATGCTATAAGTGAATTTTGCAATAATAGACTTTTGCATTTTATAAATTTAACAAGATAAATATTGCAATATTTGAATCATTTTCTAGTGTATTTAGGTGTCTCTTATTGAAAACCGGTCAAATATTGCTTTCAATAAAACCTAATTAATAAATCTAAACCTTTTTTGTCAGTTAAACTTTAAACGGGTCTAGCTCAAAATGGCTGTGATGTGGGTTGAAACAGTATGGTATAACACTGTCCAGTTAACAACCACAACACAAGAAGGTAAATCCGTTCGAGAACTCATTCAATGGAGCGTCGCACTACGATCGCCCTTTACTCCCACCAATCAAGTGCAAAATTTCAACCAGTGTGACGTTCTCGAACTCACAAATAACAAAATTTATGTATTTTTGTAGAGAAATAAAATATAATTTTTTATTTTGTCTATGGTGAGACCATAGACAAATAAATGATTCAGTACTTGCCAATTGTCAATGTTAGTTTGACAGTCAATGACATTGACAGCTCTTTAATTAATTGACGGTGGACTGTACGTGTACACGTATGTTGTGATACTTGTAGTTTTTAAAAAATTTCTTAGAAAATAAGATATAAGAAACTTGTAAACTATGACGTCCTTAAGGCTAAGACAATTAAGTGAGTATTTTTGGGTATTGAAACAGATTAAATTATTAACAACTCTGTTTTTAGATGCAATCAAGCAAATGTTAAATTTAAATCAACCTCAGACAAAATTAACAGCTTCTGATCCTGTTTGGAAGATATTAATTTATGATAGAGTCGGACAAGATATAATGTCACCATTAATTTCAGTAAAAGAATTACGAGAAGAAGGTGTTACACTCTTTGTGTAAGTTTAAGCATTGTTTATAAAACTATAAGTGTATTTTTTGGATACTTTGTTTCAAATTTTAGACAATTACACTCAGACCGAGATCCAATTCCTGATGTTCCTGCAATTTATTTTTGTGCCCCAACACAAGAAAATTTAGACAGAATTAGTCAAGACTTTCAGAAAGGAACATATGACATTTATCATCTCAATTTCATATCTCCTATTTCTAGAGAAAAATTGGAGGATTTGGCTTCTGCTGCAATAACATCAAACAGTGTTGCAAACATACATAAGGTAGTTGAAATCATTTGTAAAGTGTTGTTTGTAGTTATAGACCAGTAGCCAATGACTGGTGTAATCTTCCTTATTTTAAATGGAAACCATTTTCACCATTGAGTTTAATGTGAAAAACAAGTAGAATAAGGCTATTGCACAAGACCCAAACTTGGTAATTGACACTACAGGAGGCATTAAAAATTATAATTGGAAAGTTATTAACAAATGAATTAACACTGTGAAATGTATGCCACTAATGTTTTTAACTGCTAAGGAATGTATTGAAGCATGTGGCATCCATTAATTGATTGTTTACATTAAACTAAATGGTGAAAATGGCTTTCATTTAAAATGATGAATCCTACATGTGTCATGGGCTACTGGTCCATTATAGTTGAAAACTTAATCCACTTTATTGTAGGTCTACGACCAATATGTTAATTTTATTTCATTAGAAGATGATCTGTTTATTTTAAAACACCAAAATAGTGATGTTATTTCGTATTACAGTAAGTTATGTTCATTTAAACAATAATTATTATAAGCCATTGCTTTTAGATATAAATAGGGGTGATATTAAAGATTCTGAGATGGATATTATTATGAATAACATGGTGGAGTGTCTTTTTTCTGTGTTTGTTACTTTAGGTGAGTACTTTTAAAATTTTTCATGATATAATTATGTAAATAATATATGATATATCTGGTTATTCATGTCATATTTTTAGATGTAGTCCTATTTTTCATAGTTTGATTTTCCACCTTGTTCAGTTTTCTTCTTTTCATGTTTCATTTCATATAACATGCATTTAATTCAGAATATCTTCACAATAAGTTTTATTCTACCATATATTTTTAGGTACTGTACCCATAATAAGGTGTCCAAAAGGCAATGCTGCTGAAATGGTTGCTGAAAAATTGAAAACCAAACTAACAGATAATCTTTTTGATACAAGAAATAACTTATTTGTATCTGATGCACAGTCTGGAAATTTCAACTTTCAGCGGCCTCTTTTAATTATTTTGGACAGAAATGTAGATATGGCTACACCTTTGCATCATACTTGGACCTATCAAGCTCTGGCACATGATTTACTAGAGCTATCATTAAACAGAGTTATAATTGAAGAATCTATTCCCAGTGGAGGTAAGAAATTAACTAGTTATATTTAAGTTCTAAATGCAAACTTTTACAGGTGCTAGAGCCAAAAGTAGATCTTGTGAATTGGATTCAAAAGACAAATTTTGGAGTACACATAAAGGTAGTTCATTTCCCACTGTAGCTGAAGCTATTCAAGAAGAATTGGAACAGTATAAATCATCAGAAGGAGAGGTAAAGAAATTAAAAACTTCTATGGGAATTGATGGTGAAAATGAGAGTGCAATAACAATGGTGTCAGATAATACAGCTAAAATAACGTCAGCTGTCAATTCATTGCCACAGTTATTAGAAAAGAAACGGCTTATAGACATGCACACTTCTGTAGCTACAGGTAGGCTTATTAACAGATGAAACTACAATACCATAAGTATCTTAATTGATTATCCTTATTAAATATATTGTAAATGATTCTTATCCTCAGTGTATAGTTGTTAATTGTTTATAAACATTTTTTCTCAAATCTCTTTATGTTTAAGAAAATAAAAATACTCTTTGAAGATGTACTTAAAATATATTATTTTATCAGCTCTTCTCAATTGTATCAAATCTCGAAAATTGGATACATTCTTTGAGATGGAAGAAAAAATTATGAGTAAAGCTCAGGCTTTGGAAAAGCCGCTTATGGACATATTTACAGATCCTGCGGCGGGCCAACCTGAAGATAAATTGAGGTTATTTATAATTTATTTTATTTGTAATCCTCACATTACCGATCAAGATATGCAAAAATTCGAAAATGCATTAATTAAATCAGGCTGTGATCTATCACCGCTCTTATATATAAAAAGGTGGAAGTAAGTATTTTTAGATAATTGTATGTAACACTTTTGATTGAAAACTTTAATATCCCAGGCTTTTCATTTTTCTTCAATGTATTGAATTCTAAAAACTAGTCTAATGTCTAAAAGTGTGAGAAACATGAACTTTGAATTTTTATTTGATTAAACCTTATTGAAATTTTGCAATCACTTTATTAGCAATGAGAAATGCTTGTTTCATGCTGATTTTCTTAGCCACTATTTATTTCATCTTATATTCTGTTTGGTCCTTGTGGTAAGCTGCGACTGTTTAACAATGCTTTTAACTGAACCAGGTTGTCATTTATCATTTCCTGTTGGTAAACTTGCAATTACCACAAATTATTGTTGAGTTATTTGAAAAACGTAAACATACATCTATGATTGTCTATTGTGCATGTTTAAAACTTTTAGGAGTTATACAAAAATGGCCAGTAGTGTAGTTAATCAGTATGAAGGTGCTGGAACAAAGACTGTCAATATGTTGTCAAAGCTGGTGTCTCAAGGATCAAGTTTGGTTGCAGGAGTTAAAAATTTAGTTGTAGCGAGGCATGTAAGTATAATTATTTTTGTCCAACTTTCCGTTTTAGTCAAAGTAATGTTATTTTACAATTTCACAGAATTTGCCGGTAACGAAAATAGTTGACAACCTCATGGAATTCAAAAACAGTTCAGATATAGAAGATTATCGTTATATGGATCCGAAACAACCGAAAATATTCGAAGCGCCAAAAAATAGATCAGCTTTCCAAGAAGCTATTGTTTTTGTTGTTGGTGGTGGAAACTATATTGAATATCAAAATTTAGTGGATTATGCCAAGGTATATATTTATACAAATTTAAATCAATGAAACTCGTTCTAAATGAGAGTCTACATGAAATGTTTCATTATCCCAGTTTAAAAAATTGACCAACACGTTTAGGCTTATAATTATTATTTTATTGCATTTTTAGAACAAAACAACAGCAGTTAATACGAAGAGGGTCTCTTATGGATCAACAACGTTTTATAATGCCAAACAATTCCTTAAACAACTTTCTTTATTGGGTCAAGAGTTATAGTATTAAATTGATTATTTGTTTTGTACATAAAAATATATAAAATATATTCACCTGCATTTTTCATCATATTTTTGATCCTCAAATCTCTTTATATAAAGTGATCAAGGTAAATAGTTGGTGTGACCAAGTAGGTTTAAAACAAACCATAAAACTGTTTAGAATTTATTAAGGAAATCTATGGTAATCGGTAATCAGTAACAGGAGACATACATCAAAATAGATATAGATGCTTTAGATTGAAAGATACTTCTTTCCATATATTTGTACTTTTTTCTCGAAAGCTGAAGATTTAATTGGGGTATCTTCTTCATAAAATGGATTCATGGAATGTTTAATATATGATTCATATATTTCTGTAAAGAAGTTTTTAATACCATCATCATTACGATTATCGTGAACAATAACAAATCTTATCAAGCTTGCTGTTACAAAAGCAGAGACAAACCACTGGTTGAATTTATCTACGGATTTTAAATTCATAGCATTAGTTTTCCATTTATGTTCATCTATTAAATCCAAAGCGGAATGTGCAATAAATTGATTTAAATGTCTATGATCCTCCTTCTAAAACAAAACAACCTTTCATTTATGTAGAAAATAAATTTTCAATTGAAATTATTAAAATTACATGAAATATGAAAAGAGAAAATACCTTTGGATCCTTACTATTTGTAAATTCCATTTCAAATAAGGGTTTATCATTATGTCCTACAATTACAAAGTAGTATGTCCCAATCATACTTTGTATATTTACATATTCTAATAACAAATATTCTTAATGAAATGTCAAAATTACACCCATAGCATAGAGTACATATGTACTTATGTATGTACTCTGTGCCCATAGAATTTTACCAGTTGGTTATCTGTGATCATTACACCTCATCATTTATATCTATGGTTTGCCGGTCACTCCATTGTTCACCGCATTTTTTTTGTGTGACGATATCGGCGTATTGTATGTTGTCTATGACCGGCATTTGATTTGACAATTTTTTTCTGTCAAAAATAGTAAAAATAAAAAATCAAACTTTTCTTTTTTGTGTTATAGTTGTGATTTGTGATAAGCGAAGTTTACGACACTCAATATATTGATATCCTAGAATAATCACAAATATTATTCTTGGTTAAAACATTAATTATATTATTTTTTCGTTATCTGTTTAAATGTAGAAGAATAAGCGGTAGTGATATAAAATTTTGTGGATGTCAACTAAAGATATGTAAAAATGAGCTCTCCAGCAAAATTGTACCAATGTAGATTATGTTTGAATAAAACCCCTACGAGGGTCAGTATCTTTGGAGGAGATTTTCCTAAAATGTTGGATGTATTAACTTCAATAAAGGTAAATAAAATCACAAAATGATTAGAATCATTAATTAAGAAGTTAAATATAACATTACTTCCCAAAGAAATGATTTATGCAAAACTTGCTTGGAAAAAACAAAATATTTAAATACTAGTTATTGTATTCATGGAAACATTTAAATGTTTCATTTGTATGTACTTAAAATAAAGATAATCTAAAAGCTTTTAAGCTCTTACTACTTGTAATAATGTTTGATCTGATGAATATTCTATGTTGTAGGTACATGAAAACGATGGACTTCCGAAATATAGTTGTATAAAATGTGCCAAAGAAGTTCAAATGGCATTGATGGTTAAAAAGCGTATCATCAAAGCACATAAAATGCTTATAGAAGCTTTGAAGAAAAAGAAACATTTATTGGAACAAACAGTAGGATCAATTTCTTCTAATAAAGTTACACAGCCAGAACCAACACAAACAAAGTTAATTAAAAAGAAAGTTATTCAAAATAAAACTAAAGCAGTTGTAGCTCATAAAACTGCATATGTAGAAATTGGAGAAAGCTCAATTTCAAGTGTACCAGATTCCTCAAATAATGAGGAGGATTACTTAACAAAAAATATAAAAACTGAGCAAGAATCTGAGCTCGAGGAACCATTACAACAAGAAAAAGAAGATTTAGCTGATAAAGATTTGCAAGACATAATAGATGAAGTACAAAATCAGATAAAATCTGTAGGATTTACTTGCGAAACCTGTAATCTAAGTTTTTCAGGTAATTTTTAACATTTAAAATTAACTTACTCATATGATATTATTAGATACACTCTTAAATGTGACAAATGAATTTTATTTTTCTAATTATAATTTCCCCTCAACCCCCCTGCCAACCCGCCATGAGCAATAATTGTTTTTGTGTTCTCACTGCGCTAAAACGTTTTTCTATTTCTAGTGAAAAATGAAAAAAGTTTTCAGGTGCCTTTTGCTCACTGGGCCTCTTCGGTCATGACTTATGCACGGCAGCGTTTAGTTCGTGGCCGACGGCTCTCTAGGAACAGATGAAGGTACAAATTTTCGGTCATATTGACCGTCGTGGCGTAATAGGATGATGAGCCGTTTCAGTTATAATGCCCGATGTAACAGGGAATGTGTTAATACTTCAAAAAATATCTTTCATGATATGTTCTATACTCTATCCAGACTTCATTTATCTATCTGCCAGAAAAAATATGATAGCTAGACAATCTATTAAAGTGTACATTCCAGGATTTTTAAAGATAGTACTTTTTGCTTATTTCAAAAATGTTACTTTTTCATGGGATAAGAACAGTGAATATGCACAAGGAACATACAGAAGACATTGATTGTCTAGTTGTCAAATTTTTTAAAATTTGGGAAATATGAAAAGCTAATAATTCAAAACACAAACGAAACATTGGAAATGAAAATTAAAAAAAAAATAATATATTGTAGATTGATTCCAATTAAAAACCCAAATAAATGACTATTCCTTATTGTTCTATTCTATTCACTAATATTTTAATTTTTTAGATAAGGGAAGTTTCAACTTGCATAGTTTAAAGCACAAGAAGACTAAGTGTCACATATGTGGTCGTCTCATTAGATCAGATAATATAAGAAAACATGTAATGCTGCACACCGCTGGACCGTCAGTATGTTCTCTGTGTGGTGTCACTTGTAAAAATATTGAAAGTCTAAGAGGTCACATATTCTATCAGCATAAACATGCAGCTCAACAATATGTTTGTGAAGAATGTGGTAAAGGATTTCGAATAAAATACAAGTTTCTGTTGCATAAGAAAAAAGCTCATATGGGTTTAAGAAATTTTAAATGTACAACTTGTGGAAAAGCATTCTTTACAAATGGTAACTTATTAACACATGTTAGAATGACTCATGAAAAATTAAGACCTCATGTTTGTGAATATTGTGGAACTGGTTTTTCTTCTACATATGCTCTAAAAACCCACAAAAGACAGCACACTAATGAAAAACCTTTTGTTTGTGAATATTGTTTCGAAGGTTTTCGCCAAAGAGTGTCTTTGAGATCACATTTGAAATCTAAGCATGGTATAGAAGAAGCTAAAGAATGTTTTTGTAAAGTTTGTGACAAAGGATTTGCAACTAATTATGCATTGAGTATACACGAGAGACTGCATGAAACAGAAAAATGTGAAATTTGTTCTGAAGCATTTGCTGGTTCTGAATATTTGAATAATCATCTTAAAGATGTGCATAACATAAAGAAAGAATCAGTATCGACTACGTAATTAATTGTACTGTTTTCCTATAAATAAAGTTCGCATATTGTTACTGTTTAACAACAAAGTTGATATTGGGTTTACTATTTAGGCCTTATTATATAAAATTGTAAATACTGAATCTGCAGTAAGTTGATTTGTTTTATCCATTCCATGTAAAATGTATGGAGTTTACATGATTACTAAAATTAAAGTGCCCTAATATTTCTTATTATACATTATTAATCCTAATTTCTGCAACATCCCAAGTTTTTCATTTATTCTAATAATTTAGAAATATCTACGAGTGATGCGATCTTTTTATTAAAAATTGTTATGTAAAATAAAATAGTTCTTCTGTATGTTCCTTGTAGTGTATTCATTATTCTTTTATCAAGAATAATTAAGATTTTATAATTTAATTTTGGTCCCTATCTGACACCACAAGGAAATTCGACAACTAGAGAATCAATAATATTTTGAAGTTCAGGACTGCAAAAAATTTGTTGTAAAATTTTCAAAAACTTATGATAAGTACTATCCGCAGATACATTATTGGAAATTTCTCTTTATAACATTGGTAACTAAATATTACTACATTTAGCTGAAATACTAGCAAAACATTTATTCACATTTCATTGTATTAAAGCACTTTCTATTTTTTATCTTTTATTATTGTGCCGAATGCCATTGAACATGATGTCCATAGCAAACTCTAAACAGTGTTATGTTTGAAATAAGAACGTTTAGAAATAATTTAAACTATTCGACACAATGGACCAGAACCAGAGTAAAAAAGCTATAAATATTTTTTTAAATACTTAGATGATATTGTTCTTATAGCTTGTGGTGTTATTAATGTTCAAAATTATTTAATAAAATAATGGATCAGTTCTTCACAAATTAAGTTTTATTAAATACTGCTTTTTTCAAAAAACAGGTAATCTTTTCAGTAGATCATCAACAAAACG
Organism: Galerucella calmariensis; assembly: GCA_910591675.1. Classification (NCBI taxonomy): domain Eukaryota; kingdom Metazoa; phylum Arthropoda; class Insecta; order Coleoptera; family Chrysomelidae; genus Galerucella; species Galerucella calmariensis. The sequence goes on along the minus strand of CAJUYG010000151.1, from coordinate 143,858 downwards.
ACGTATATTGTTTTAAAAAAAATTATATTATTTGATTCAAAGTCTGGATCAGCTCTAACAAATATCGCTTTTTTACCAGTTAGGTGCGTGTGCATTTGAATTTGATGTAAACATTTGGAACTAATATTATCTGCTTCATCAAAAGTTTTTCTTGTTCTTTTCAACATTGGTGATTTAATTTCCACTACACATTCATCATAAATAGCATTTGGAGAATATCCTTTAATTGGGCAGTCTGCAGTTAAAAAAATTTCAATTTTCTACTGAGTAACCTATAGCGTTATCTCCGTAACTTTGTCCACCAGACCAGGAATAAAATAAAACATCTGGAATCACCCTGTATATCATTTGAGAGAGCATGTATTTATGAAAATATTGACATTTTTAATCATTTCGGCCGGAAAACAGCCAGAAACGATGTGTCACATAGTATAAAATTATAATTTAATAAACTCGTGATTTTTATAAAAAAAAATCATTAGAAAGTCCACTTCTGGAAGATTTAATGAGTCTGTTTTTTTTTTAATTAGGTCCACACATTTTATTTTATTAACACAAAAATTTTGTAAGTAATTCAAAATAAATAAATTCTACGCGAGGAACGTTACAGTCAGAAGCGTAATGTTATGCTTGTTTAATTGGTTGTATTAGGAGAACGACATATTCTATTGACATGAAATTTTCAGAATCATATTTCTATCCCTAGTACTTTGTTTTACGACAGTTAAAAATTTTAGTAAACGAGCCCACATTATTTTAAATTAGATTCTCACTTGTATCGTAGTTGCAATCATTGGTATTGTAATCTCTCTAGTGTAATTTTTTTAATAAATCAACAAATCATTTTACCAGATAAATAAGTTTTGCAATGTTCTATGGATTAAAATTTATGTTTATTTACTAAATACAAAATGTCTATTTTAAAATTATTATTTCAACAACTTTGTAGGGTTTATTGTAAATAATATTTAGGGTAAAAAAAAAATCCAATTTAAAGAAAATTTGGCATAACTGATTATTAATAAGCACCTTTCCAACTCTACAACTCACAAACTGATGATTAGAGAATGTATGCTCAAGGGAACTTTTTTGCAGCAAATATAATTCTCTGCACACTCATTTTTTCCAAGACAAATTATTTTTTTCTCTCTGTGCCTTTTAAATGGGAAATCGAATTTTTAAATGAGCAAAGCTCCAATGGAAATACATTTTTTTTCTATGAATCATCAAATTTTCAGGTAAAATTTAACAGCTAAAAATGAACCCTAATGGGAATACATAGTGGTGGATAAAATCAAAGTATATAATAATTTTTTTATTTATATGTTAGTCAATAATGTTAATTTTTCATTCAACTGTAATTGAGTCTTAATAAGTTGAGATAAAGTAACAACCATCAAAAGATCCTTAACATTACTATTAAACATTTCTGAAAACTGTTCATTGCTCATATGGGGTACAGAATTGACAAGATCCAAGAGAGATCTTCCGACAGCATTATTTGGAAGGATTTTGTTAGCTAATACATCTTCTACATACTGAAGAACTTGATCCAACATCACACTCATTTTACTACCAGCTTCAGATACTTGATTTAAATCTAGCATAGGATTGGCATTTCTTGGTCTTGTAGCAGAACTTGTTAACATGGTTTTTTGGCATAATTGAAGACCAAATACTTCTGGGTCATAACAAACTACATCAACTGGGATTGATGTAAACATACAACCTTGTTTTCCATTTGGAACTCCAAGAGGAACACATACATATGCTTTAAGGCCCATTCTACCATTTTGAAGGCTGGTGTCGACAGTTATGTGAACAGGACTGCTACACTCTCGAGAATAATACTCATGAATAACAGCACTGTGATTTGTAACTTCATGACCTGTAGCCCACCATCCAACAATTGATTCACTTGAGTTTACTCTTTTATTCAAGTCATAGACATCCATTGCATAAGACAATTCAGCTTCAACTTGGTCGGCATATTCTTTATGGGGGACACAAAAGCAGTTTGTTACCTCTATTACTCCTTTATCGGAGGTACCTGCAAAATGTTATTTAAATTGGATCATTTTAGATATATAATCAAGCATAACTAAATAGTATAATTTCTGGGTGGATCACGTAATCAAATTCTATTAGCGAATGTTTTAGGATATTCATTAAAACAAAAAGTAAGTATAGATAGCAAATTAAGCACGACTAAATTGTAGGTTATGTATGACATATTGTGCCGTATTATTAAAAATGCTAAGCTGGTTTCATTTTATATACATAGCTTACCTAAGAGGGTACCAATAACTCGATGAGAATCGGCATTTCGCCTTTCATAAGCATCAACAATTTGAAATAAAACAACAGGATGGACCTTAACTTGTACGTTTAGTGCCATTTTGATGACGAAAGAAAAGATCATGCGCACAAATATTTGTCAATATGTCAAATTTCAGAATGACCAACATTAAAACCGTTTGAAATTAAAAACACCAAACTATATTTAAATGCCGGAATTTCCTTATTTTATTTCACGATTTTTAATAATAAATATGTTATTGAAGACTATAAATTGCTGTTACCATAGTTTTATAAGAACTAAGGAATTTATGAATAAACTATTTGTGTTAAATTACAGCCCCTTTCACTGTAAATTTATTGTTATCATAATCGAGTTTTCCTCTTGATGGCTTCTATCAAAATGGTTTCGCGGCGAGTCGTTAGAGGTGAATATGCGTTGTTTTGGTATATCTATATCCGCAATGCAGGCGTGCCTGTATATTACGAGTTAAAAGTGAGTGCGGCCGAGATATTTATGGAAAAAACATAGCTCAACAACTAGGTGTGTACTGTTAATTTTTTTAAAATGTCTCCATGTCCCCTCCCCCGCCTTTTCAAATCAAACTCGTTTGTTTATTGATGGTACCTCTATCGTCATGTAAAATTAGTAATTAATATGTCTGAATAACACTCAAAGCGTATTTAACTATAATTTTGCCTGTTTCGTATTAAAGGTGACCTTGATTAAGTATTAAATTATTTTCAGTTATGAATGTTCTAATTTTGTAGATCACGGGCTTATTACAACTAACTTTTTTGAAATTTCGATTTGAAGGGTCATGGACCTGTGAATCAAGATTTGATTATACAGATTCTGTTATTGCTTATAATTCCAATTTCCAATGGTCTAAATACGTAAAGGTCGGAAAGCCCTATATTTTACTTAACCTACAAATTAAAGATTGGTGTAAATTTTTTTGTGGTGATAAAATGTGAATGAAGAGCTCTAAACATATTTCAAACCATATCCTTAAGAGAAGAATCTAAATTATATTGCAATAAAAAATCATAGCAACAGTTATGTATAATGTGAAAGCATTACAGAAACTAGATTCTGTGAAGATTTTCATTGATGATAATTAAATCAAATGATAAGTAGTATTGCATGGAAATAATTGCTATACATATACATTGTAGGGTTTATTTAGTATATTCAATTCGAAAGTGCACTTAAATATATATAATGAAGAATTTAGGTTGATGATAAGTTGATTTTGTATTGTGTATCTACAAAGGAATATTCATATACTTTTTGATAGTTATCAGTAAGCTGAATAAGTAAATAAATAATTCAGTTGTTTTTTGACATATTTGTCAGGGTTTATGTTATTAGTTAGTTAAAGTTATATAGTTTTTAATAAAGGTTTGTAAATAATTTGACGGAATTTGTTTTATATGTGACATTCTTGTTTTCATGGTTATATTATACAGTATGAGCATTTTAAAACTATCCACTACACAATTTTTGTAATTTTGTATGTACTTGTTATTAATAATGATCTAATGATTATTTCAGGAAAACATAATAAACTATAAATATGGATAATTCAAGTAGCGAAGATACTTCATCGTCAGATTATAGTACAGAAAGCTCTGAAGATGATGGTATGGAAATAGCACAGATAGGAAATGCTAAAGTTCAATTACCTCAAGGATTATGTGAAAGACAAGATACATTTAGGGAAATCCTATCTACAGAGACTTGGAATTCTCTTTCTGAAGAAAATAGACAGCATCTCCAGACCTTCCTACCAAACTTTCCTGAAGATGATGAACTAGAAAAAACTAAAACTTTACAGCGACTGTTTGATTTTGAAGTTTTTAAATTTACCAGCCCATTAGTTAAATTTCATGATGATTTAAAAGCTGGATACTTTAGACCAGATATTGTGCGTATGAGAAAGATTATTAGAAAGGCAGAAAGGAATGAAGCAAAATACAGGTATTATTATATAATAATTAAATATTACTATAATTAAAATTATAGTTAGTAACCATATCAAGTTGTCCACTGAATGATACAGACTTGCCATCAGAAACTTCTCAAATTTAAATCTTATCAAATGTTTATTCATTAATATAACATGACCTTTAATAATTTAATGTAATAGGTATAATAAATAAAGGCAAAAGACACATATTATTTCGGTAGAATTTGACAAATAAAGTAAGGGAAACATATCAATACTTAAACTATATTAAAGCTAAGTAGTAATATTGTTTTTCCAATGCTGTTTCTATTTTATTTATATATGTATGAAAGCACCCCAAAATTCAGTTTACTTATTTCTATTTATTTTTTTTAACCTGTCTCATCATTATTTGATATAGTGAGATCAATAAATTCTATACTATTGTTCCATTCTATGGCCCCATTGTACCTAAGATGTTGTCTCACATATTTCATTGTTAAAGAAGCCTTGTTCTATAACTTTTAATCATCTTAAATATAGTAGTATTTATTTAAAAGTTTCTCACACTTGAACAAAAAAATGCACTTTCCCTACCTTTTTATTGCTATAAATTGACATTTGATGGTATTCATTATTAAACTAGCATCAAAGAATTTATTTAACTTTCCAGGAATTTCATATTGAGAGTGCAAAGGTTAATTTCACTCTTTTCAAAACTTTTCACCTTCAAGATTTAAAAAAAAAAAATGAAATTGTAGTTACCATAGAATTTGCACAAAATAATAGCAATGCTTTTATTGAAATTGAACAATAATAGACGTCCATTAAAATTAGCCTCAACAACCCAGCCCAATCAGATCTAAAATATCTAAAAATTTAGTGCTTTTTATGTGCTTATTAGTTGCCCTAATTGGAAATTTGTTGCTCATATAGCAACCGAGAAAATTATGACAATGACACTTTTTTTAAAAGTTAGCCTTGTCATATAATATCACACTTTAAAATCATACAAAAACACCCCAAGAATTAGTTGCTCCATAAACAATGATCAGAGCAATTAAATAATAGAAGAAAAGTGAGTTTTAAATATCTCGATTTCCTAAATAGACTCAAAAACGTCTGAGATGACCTTGAAACATTAGTTGCTAATTAGTTGCTCCATGAACAATGATCAGAGCAATTAAATAATAAATGAAAAGTGAATTTTGATGGATTAATTTTTTCCGGAGAGACACAAAAACGTCTGAGATGGCCGTGAAAAATTGGTTGCTAATTAGTTGCTCCATAAACAAAGATCAGAGCAATTAAATAACAGAAAAAAATAGTTATGTTACAGTCACTTTTCTGCTATTATTTAATTGCTCTGATCATTGTTTATGGAGCAACTAATTTTTCACGGACATCTCAGATGTTTTTGAGTCTCTCCGGAAAAATTAATCGATCAAAATTCAATTTTCTTCTATTATTTAATTGCTCTGATCATTGTTTATGGAGCAGCTAATTCTTGTGGTGTTTTTGTATGATTTTTGTCATCACTTTCTCGGTTGTTATATGAGCAACAAATTTCCAATTAGGGCAACTAGTTAGCACATAAAAAGCATTAAATATTTAGGTATTTTAAATCTGATTGGGCTGGGTTGTTGAGGCTACTTTTATGGACGTCAATAATTGTGAGTAATGGTAATGTGTACAATGTGCTTAAATGGTTGTGCTCATTTTCTCCATCTCTCATTATGTCATTGACTTTATTTAAATGTATTGTAGGTATAAGATGTTTAGAAAGCAGCTAAAAGAGGACATTGTAGAATCTCGAAATAAACTTCTATTACAAGTAAGAAATTTACCACCAGGAGTAGATCCAAAGCAAGAAAAGAAAAAGATTAATGTAGACTATGTATCCTGTAGAACAAAGAGAAGGTATTTTCAAATTCTGCAATCAATAAAATTGAAAACGGACGATACTGGCTGTTCTTCAGATGAAAATTACCCAGAGGGACCACCATCTTCATTATCCAGAAAACAAAAAAGGCATCTCAATAGCATTAGAAATAGTTTAAACAATTCAAAAGAAGAGTTCCACAGTTCAACTATGTTTGCAAAATTAAATAATTTTCCTATAGACTTAGAAAAATACATCACACCTAATTTCAATCCGTTTTATATAAATGACGATTCTTATAAAACTATGATTTATCAACATAAAAAAAGAAAGTTGGATTTGCCCGATGATCCAGAGATGAATGCAAAAGGATTTACACTAACGGAAATTATAAATAGAACACAATTGCCTTACAATAAAAACCTGCAGATAGTTACCAAACATCAACCAGAATCTAAATCGGTCAACAAAAAGAAAATCAAAAAAGAGTTAAGAAAGACTTCCGAACATACATTTAGTATTAGTAATAAATTTAAAACAAATTATGACCATAGTTCTAACTCGGACTCTGACTCAGACTCGCTTATGGATGCTTTGTCAAATTCCTCTAGTAAAGCTAAACATAAAGCTAGAAAAATACCCTCCAATGCTAAAGTAGAAATTAAAAAAGAAATCCCTCCTCTGACACCAACTACAACGTTTGCTAATGTAACAAATCCTGCTCCGAGCAGTTCAAACGTATTTCAACCTATTAAAAGTATTACCCAATATGGCAAGATCACTCCAGCTTGTGTAGAAGATTTAGATGGAATTGATGTCATGAACATACCCATTGACTTGGACAATTCAGACATTGATATATTAGAATTAAGTAATAAACCGGAATTGATGCAAGATACACACGCCAATTTCTTTTCGTTAATTAGAGATGTGATATGTTCCACTTGTGATCACAGAATGAATATGTACACGTTGCAAGAAAGATTAAAAGTTTGGCAAGAAAACCCAATAAGCCCTCTTAACGATTGGTACAGTTGTACTGATAACTGGATAGGAATTCTACCATCAGCAATTACTTTTTTGTCCGGTAATGCGTCCGAGCAACCAGATGGTTTTGTTCCTTACATGGAATATAAATCAAGCTTAGATGTTTATCAGTGGATAGGGGCTTTAAGAGATTCAGATTCTGTACTGAGCTCTTTATGTAGTTTTTGGCTTGAACATAAATCTGAGAGCAAAGATTTATCACCTAATAAAGAAGAATTAGATGTAGATATAACTGATAGATCTAGTAGTCCACCACCACCGAGGTTCCCTACGACTTGGACTGTACGGAAAGCTACTTCTGAGGAAATTAAAAATTTCAGAGAACAAGAAAGGCGACGGTAAGTTTTTTGTACTTTCTTTTATTGTTATGCATCATATTGTCAATTTATTTTGCTTTTTTTCTCTTATTTTTTGGGAATCAAACCACAATAATGTTTTTTATTTTTTTATTCCGACGTTTCGGTAGCGTTCCAGCTACCGTTGTCAAGATTAACTAATAATAAAATAATTTTTGTACAACTTTCATTAAAAGTGACACTTTTAATGATAGCAAACAATGTTAAAAACGATTGTTTACATAGCAGCGTGTTAAAAATATTTTTAGCACGCTGCTATGTAAACGTCTGTCATTCACAACAATCTTTTGATTATTTGAATACTAAAATGCATTTTGAATTTATTGTCATTGCAAATTCGCTCGTTTCATTATCAAAATGGGGAAGTTGTACAAAAAACATTGTATGGTATTTGTGTTAAAAGTGATTTTATTTTGTTCGTGAAATTGTTCAATTCGCTCCGCTCATTTCACAAACGTTTTCACTCACAAAATAAAACCTCACTTTTAACACTCATATCATAAATAACTATTTTGGTCCCTATCTGACACAACGAAATATGACAACTAGACAATCAATAATATTTTGAAGTTTAAGACTACAAAACTTTGTTGTCAAATTTTATTAAAGTCTATTCATAGTAGATCATATCTCTGGTAAAATGTGAAATAAAATATTTTATTTTATGACATTCTAACGATATGATAGTCTACTAGAAATGGAATCCAGTGAAGTGCTTTTTTTTCGCTTATTTTGGAAATGTTAATAAAACGCGTTTGTTACTTTTTTTGTGTATGATTATTTTTGTTTTCAAAATATGTACAACTCAGTTTGGTGATTTTGTATATAGAAGTGTGTAACAATTGACAACTATTCCAATGATAAATCATATGAAAACCTGAATAAAAACTTATGATGCTATCCTGATAACGCAGGTAATTGATCCTTGGAAATTTCTCTTTCTAACATTGGTAACCAAATTTGACTACATTCGTCTGAAATACTAGCTACACATTTATTTGCATTTAGTTGTATTAAAGCACTTTCTTTGATTTTTCGTCTTTTATTATTGGGCTCTTTCAATATTATTTTTGTCGAATCCCATTGAATTGTATGCCCCTCTTCCCAAGCATGTTTACAAATACCTGACTTAAAGAACTCCCTATCTTTGATATATTTTTTATGTTCACTTCTTCGGACTTAATGGTCTAGATGTTTCACCTAAATAGAATTTGTCGTATTCACAAGATATCTGATATATGCAATTTTTTGAAGATTGTTCTTCATTTTTTGGTTTTGTTTTTGTTATTATAGATCTCAACGTATTGTTAGATTTCAAGCTAGTTCGAATATTGAATTGATTACCAATTTTCTTAATTCTTTCTGATAAACTCTTAACATACAGTATTGTCAAGTTTTTAAAAATTATGTTAGCTGAATTATTAATATTATTGTTATTATTATGGGGTATTAACAATGAGCCCTTCTCTATATTCTTAATTTCTTTATTTACAAATTCTGTCGGGTAATTATTGGCATTTAAAACATTTTTTGGTAGAGTTTTCTCCTTTGTGAAATGATTATCATTAGAACAAATGATTCTGGCCCTATCGTATAAAGATTTTACTACCCCTTTTTTAACGCTTATAACATGATTTGATTCAAAATTCAAATACCTATTAGTGTGTGTTCGCTTACGATAAACACTTGTTTCATACCCTGTAGGTGTTTTATTGATAAAAACATCTAATAATTGCAAAAAATTGTTATTTTCAATTTCAAATTTTATAGATTGTTCTCCTTCATTTAAATTTGTTAAGAAATCATTCAGAGATACTAAGTCATAAGGCCATATTGCAAAAATGTCGTCCACATATCTCCACCAGACAATTTGTTTTAATTTTTGATTATTTACTATTTCGACTTGCTTCAAAATGTTCCATGTAAATATTCGATAGAATTGGTGAGAGGCAAGAGCCCATGGCAAGACCAAAATTCTTTTCATAAAAATCATTATTGAACTGAAATAATGTTTTTGTTATACATAATTTTAATAATTCTATTATTGCTGCTACACTCAATTTGGTCCTTTCTGTAAGGGTCTGATCTATTTCTAATTTCGATTTGACAAGTTCTATTATTTTCTGTACCGGTACATTTGTGAAGAGACTTACTACATCGAAACTGATCAAAAATTGCCACAAGGAACTTACAGAAGATATTATTTTTCTTTATTAGGTATGACAATCCCCATAAGGCGTTCACATATCGCTGTAATAATTACGAATCAGTAGTAGGCCCAATTAAAGGTATTTACAATCCGGCTGTTGGCAACAGTAAAGCTAGAGGACACACAATGCTTTCTGCTGATAGACCGAATTTTGTTACTATCCTGTCGTTAGTAAGAGATGCGGCTGCAAGACTTCCGAATGGAGAAGGTACAAGAGCAGAAATTTGTGAACTTTTAAAATCTTCTCAATATATCTCGAGCACAGCACCTGATAATGTTCTACAATCCGTCGTTTCTGGAGCATTAGATAGAATGCACACTCAGTGGGATCCCTGCGTTAAGTATGACCCGAAGAAAAAAATTTGGATATACTTGCATAGAAATAGAACTGAAGAGGACTTTGAAAGAATTCATCAACAATATCAAGGTAAATTCACTATAGAATTAACATCAAAAGATAATTAATGAACTATCTATTTTTTTCTAGGAGTTAATAAAACAAATAAAAAGGTGCATAAGAAACCTCCATCGAAATCCAAAGGAAAGCAGAGTCCTGAAAAACCCGCAAAATCAGTAAAATCTGATATAACTCCAACGGCGCCACCCGCTCCATTGCAACCTCCTCCTTTGCAAGAAACTACACTCAAACCACCCAGACGAACTAGCGTTACTCAACCTTTATCTCAGGCTACTTTGGCCGCAGCGACACCAACCACACAAGTCCAAAATCCTCCACTGCCAAATTTAATAACTGTTTCAGCGCCTCAGAAGGGTAAGTACACAAAATTAATTCAGGTTATATGGAGTGTGAAAAAATTGAAAAAACATTAATTTATTTAATAAAAGTGAAGCCAACAAATAATAAATTTTATATATTTGTGTCAAAGGGGTCATTTCACACCTTATTTGAAATCCAGAAGGGGAAATTTGAATTCAAGTTGGCAATTCCCTATATTAATATTTTTTTGAATTTTTTGTAAATTAAACCACAATATTTGGATAAAAACTTACGATTCTGTCCTAATAACGTAGTTATTTTTACTTGTTAATGGTGTAGGGATATTGAAATTGCCCCTACTCGTTATACAGGGTGTCTAGAAACTCTCCTACCAAACGTAAACTACAGTTACTAGAGGTGACTTCAAGTCGATTTAGCACAACTTACCTTAATCCGAAACTTTTTTTATGAAAATTATCTTGAATTTTCCAAATTCGGTATCGGATACATAATAAACTTGAATATAAAAATTTTTTAATAAAAGTACCTGCTGGTCCCCCCGACTGATACGCTTGTGATGGATCCGAAAAAAATTTATTTACAGCAAACGACTGGTTTGTAACTGTTTATTGAGTATACCAAGTATGAATATTTTAAGTTATGGTATTATTGTATAATTTGAAGAAAACTCATAAGCGGACGTCTTCAAAGGGCTGTAGCTCCCTTAAGAAGCATTTTCGGATTAAGTTAATTTGAAGTAAGTCGACTTAAAATCACCTCTAGTAACTGTAGTTTCCGTTTGACAGTAGAGTTTCTGGACACCCTGTATACTGTAATATAGTTGAATAATTTGAAATAATGGAATATTTCTTTTGTCCAGGAACAAGTTTGTTGCTAAGCAATAACTTACCAAAAACGCAAGTTCATGTTCAAGAAACTGTCCTACAATCTAAACCTGTGATATCTGACGAGCCTCCTCCTCTTGCTGCTGCTTCAAATATTACTTTGAAACAAACAAAAGATGATAAAGATATGAACAAGACATACCACACAATTATTCAAAATAGAGTAGCAAGTCCAACTTTGAAAAGTGGTGAGTTATTTACTAATATTGTGACTTTCTACAACTATTTATAGACCATTCCAGAAATATGTCACTGACAGATTGGCCATATTGTTCTGGATCCTCATGTCATATTTTATTTAGTTATCATTGTCTACGGATGACAGTTAGACTTTAATTAGTAATAAGTTCTTAAAATTATCTAAAATGCCATCGTTTTGTAGTGTTGTTGAGTGCACCTGAATCTGTAGATTGATTTTTTCGTCAGATAAACATTTTAATTACTATTTAATTCAATTCAGAGACAGTTTACTGACTGCGCCATGCGTTATTTGAAAAGTTTTTATATACAGGGTGTTTCATTGGGAAAGGGACTAACTTTAACTGTAGATAGGGATCACTTTGGTGCTTCCAAAAACCTATATTCAATGTGTCTTCTGCACTTCATAACCGAGATACAGGGTGTTTTATAAATTCGTCCTATTTCTTTCGAACCTCATAACTTCCGAGTTACCCTGTATATTATTTTGAAATTTGGTACACGTGATAACCATTACCTAGAAACTCCATCAAAAGCATCTCCAAAAAGATAATGCAGGTCTGGCTTAACAAAAAATTTCAAAACTCGTCTTTCCTAAAAACAACATCCTGTATATAGATTTTTTTAAATTGCTTTTTATAATTAGATAGAGTATAAAAAATCGAATCTTTTTATTTCCTTTTTATTTTTCCGCAGTCAATTTTACTATCAAAAATTTACCGTCAAAGTAATAATTTATGCACCTTTTGGTTAACAATGGTATCGGAGAGGTTTTTGTTTTTTTTTATTTTTTAGCTTGAAATGTATCCATTTAATGCATCCTAGAAATTCAATTGAGTTTGTATGTTTACGAGTACAGATCACTGAAAAATGTGATTACAGGGCCGTACTTAGAAATACTCATTCAATATGTTTCGAGTATTTCGAACACCATGTATAAGGATATGTATCTGTAAACTATGTATGCACTTCTACATTTAGAATAACAAAAGTAAAATACGAGAAATAAATTTATACTTCAAAAAACGGAGAGATTTTTATTAATTTTATTAATTGACCTGAAAAGAAAACAAGAAACTCTTAACAACATTGTCCAAACGAAGCAAGTCTAACCTACAAAAATTGCAGTATACATTTACTTCTCGTATTTTACTCTTGTTATTCTAAATGTAGAAGTGCATAGTTTTCAGATACACATCCTTATACACACAGGGTGTTCTAAATATTCGAAACCTATTGAATGAGTGTTTCTAAGTACGGCCCTGTAATCCCCTTTTTTGGTGGTCTGTACTCGTAAACGCTAAAAATAAAAAAACCTCTCCGATATCATTGTTAACCCCCGAAAGGTGCATAAATTATTACTTTGACGGTAAATTTTTGGTAGTAAAATTGTCTGCGGAAAAATAAAAGTAAATAGATTCGATTTTTTATACTCTTTCCAATTATAAAGAACAATTTAAAAAAAAATCTATACATGGTGTTGTTTTTGGGAAAGACGAGTTTTGAAATTTTTTGTTAAGCCGGACCTGCAATATCTTTTTGGAGATGCTTTTGATGGAGTTTCTAGGTAATGGTTATTACAAGTACCAAATTTCAAAATAATATACTGGATAACTCAGAAGTTATGAGTTTCGAAAGAAATAGGAAAAATTTATAAAACACCCTGTATGCCTGTTATGAAGTTAAATATAGGTGTTTGGAAACACCAAAGTGATCCCCATCTACATTTAAAGTTAATCCCTTTCCCCATGAAACACCCTGTATATATTACATTGACATTGTTCTACAAAGTCTGTCTGACAACCAACTGACTCACACCACATGCAAAACACACAAACTTCAACTCCAACTGATCAGGGGACCTAACACAATATGGCTGATCTGTTATCCCATTGACCTTGTTTTATTATTTAAAATAAAAAATACTATCTTTGTTTATTTTTATAGGTAAGAGTCTGGTTAAAATTTTTTCTCCGTCCCAAGGAAAGTCACTCATAATTCCAACGACAAATGCACAGTTGATCAAACAAATTCAAGATCAGCGTTCTACCCCAACTAAACAAATAGGACAAGTGGTTACCCAACAGTTTCTTCAAAGCATCGCCGCTCAACAGAAACAAATTATCGTTCAAAAACAAAACCAAGTGGAAACGACAGAAAATCAACAAGAGAAAATCAAAGTACCTGTTAGTATGCAGCAACAAATTTTACAATTACAGAATGTGAAAAATGTCACTTTACTAAGAGCTTCGCCTACAAGTAACATCGGTTTAAGTCCTCTTACAAGTGTTTCTGGCGATACGCCGATTGACCAAACTAACATTATGACGGTGGCGGTGTCGAAATCCGATCAAATTGTCGGTCAGCCGGGTTTGCAAATAAAATCGCAAGGTAATTTAAGTCATGCTCAACAGCAACAAATTCTGCAGACCATTAAACAAAAGATTTTGCCGAATGCCAGCCTATTAGCGAATCCACAGCAGATCATTCTAAAACAGAAAACTGGTCTGATAAATGTTCAAAAATCCGGAATGGTGCCGGTTGGTGCGCAAGTTGTTAGTCAGCAAAAACTTACTGCAGGTAAGGTTGTTTTATTAGAATATTTTAGAGTATTTTGAATGGTTTACATGATTTTCTAGACCAACCAACAGGTTTTTAATTAAAATGATCAATAGATATGACAGAATAATTATAATCATTCTAATACTTTCCAAAAACAGTGAACGTTCAACAAAGAAAAAACAACTAAACTTTGGCAAGTTTATCTGAAGCCGTTAAAGAAATGCAGTCGAAAACATTCGACATTGCCACGTTTAACTATGAAAAAGCTAAAGTGCTAAGTATGTAGTGATAATAATTAGAAAAGGGAATTTTTATTATTAACAATATGATTAAACGTTAATGTGCTTGTTTCCTTGGATTTTTTCTATTAACATTATTTTTTCAATTTATGAATGTTTAAAGATGAGCACTTTTCCAAATTTGTTACGGGCTTCTTCAAGCTCTGGCAGCGTTGTACGAAAACCATAATTACCACACCCTCCGAATTACATAATTGGTGATTTTTATCGAAAAGCCTGACCAGCTGACTTCTTATTGGCAAGCGCGTGCGTGTGTTCTTCCCTCTCACTTCGTCTATTGACTGATATTGATTTATCCAGTGGCGTTGGTATTTTCAGTTACCTTTGTAATTTCAATTTTACTTGGTAAAATAGGTACAGTACGCCATTTGTATGCGCCATGTTTTCTCGCCTCTTACCGATGCCGCGTACCTTCAGATAAATTTGCCAAACTATACTTCCCCGGGCTATAGGCATCGACGGCTATTGAATTACACTTCAAAGTCAAACGGGGTTGGTATATCTACAAGATATTCAACACTAATCATTCTGGTTTGTAACTAGAAGATACAACATAACTTGTAGACCGGTTCGGCGTATTTGCGTTTCGTCAGTACAAGGTATATGTTCTCCACCCGAGAGCTCTAAAAGCCTAATCCCGGACTGAAGAAGACATTAAAATCCCAATTAATACTTGCCTTCCAGTAACGGAAATGTTGAATGCTCAAAACTTTATAAAATGCGAGAATAATTATAATCATTCTTCGGTATATCGACGGTGATCTGACAAAAAGACGTGTGAGCCATTTTATCAATTTTATAGAAACAACAAAAAATCGCATAACTTTTAAAATAACGATGGTCATATTTCAAAAATCAACTCTGATTATAATAATAGATAATTCTTTCTTCGTCTTTTAATAAAGGTTATCTTTATTATGACATTTACGCATGCGCATTTGACTTCTTTTATTAAAGGATCTTTAATAAAATAAAGGCAGCCTGTATTTAAATAAAAAACAGGATAACTAAACTTTAATAATTAAATGATCGTTAATTTTGACGTTTTTGACAATTAAATTGAGAAAAGAAGAAATACTTTCCGAAATTGACAGCGACAATTGAATTTGATCTTACATTATCGATTTGAGTTGTGATTGCGTTTCCAGTCTGTAGGAATTTAATAGAAAAAAAATGTGCGAAGAACCTAAAAGGTTGCGATTTGAATATGAGACGATATAATTACGTTAAGGGAAGTGGAACGTAAGTTACGTTCCGAGCCGAAAGAGAAAATTTCTTAGTGTTAAATCAGTTACAATAATTATATTTTACATACCTCCACTTTTAGCATTTATTACAGGCTCCTTTAATAAAAGAGACGTTTAATTCTGTTTTACAATAACTCTCTAAAGCTGCTGAATGTAATTTTAATAAAAAAAAAAAATTGGAAAATAATACTTATTATTCGAAACATCATAATTTTTGTGTCGATTATGGTTACAGTTCTGACTCTAAATTTCTGTAAATGGATTAATAAGATTTTTGAATGATTTACAGCTTCTTCTTTTCAGCCCCATTTGGTAACTGGTGTAATATTTTTGTTTCACGATATTTCTACTATATGATTTATTTTTCTAAAGTTGATAACAATTTTTAGATTTGACAAAGTCGGCCAATTCCAGTCAAGGACCTGTAGTTGCTAAAGTATTAACTAACGCAGCAGGACAAGTAATATCAGTAGAAAGCTTACTCCCTCAACAGAAACAAACAAGTGTTTTAACTCAAGGTAAAAATATACAATTAAATTCTACCTACTATAAAAGATGAAAATTAAAATCCATTTTTCTATAAGGTATACTTGCAATTAGTTCTTAAACCAAATATAAAATATATATTTCATAAAACGCTTGACACGGAGCAACGCAATTTGCAAAAAATAGCGTCAAGTTCTTGCAAATAATGAACCTTGCATGCTGTTTGACATCTTGCAATTCTCTTGTCATTGCTGCCAATGCAATCTAGAGTAGAAATGTAGACATAAATGAATTTATTCAAAAATAATATATAAAGTTATTTCATTATTCTTTAAAATAAAGAAAGCGAAAAAGAAAATCTCAGATAAAAAAAATTAAGTGCATCACTGTCAATTATCAAATCTCAAATAACAAAACGCCCATCACCACAATAAGCTGATAGGTATCATTTGATTGGAATCAGTTAGTTGATGGGTAACATAAAATAAACTAGATTTCTCCCTAGAACTGCGCCTATGGTTCATGTACGATAAGTTTGCAATTTTGACACTTGTAGTAACAATTGCAGCCACTGAACAAAATCTAAATATCCAATGTGTAAATGGAATAATTAATTATATAAAGGGGGAAGTTACGGTCCAAAAGTTGGCTGCCGTGGCCGGGGTTGCCAGACTTATTATGTCAAAATCAGACTATTTTATCAGATTTTTTTGTGATGGTTTGTCGTTTTCATTCGCATTTTATAGTTTGTTATTTACTGTGTAAATTATAATCTGTTATTTTCATAACTATTTAAAAGAGAGTATCGAACACTGCATCGCATACATGAGTCTTTATCAAGTGGTTGCAAGGAGATCCCTAATATCATAGGTGTATTCTTTTTGACTGCGATATCAGCTCACTTCAGTTAAAGTGATCTGAGATAAAGATAAAGAAAGAACTACTCTATTTAAACGCGCGATTTGCCGACGCATGCGTGAATGAGAGACATATAAACATATAAATTCGTTCTTTTTTTAATTTCTTGGGAAATTAAACCACAATATTTTTAAATTCTCTATTTCAACGTTTCGGTAGCGTTCCAGCTACCGTTGTCAAGAAAAAATAAGTAGAAATTAATTTTTATCCCTAACTGACACAACAGAAAAAATTTGACAACTAGACAATCAAAAATTATTTTGAAGTTTAAGACTGCAAAATTTTGTTATCAAATTTTTATTAAGGTCCATTCATAGTAGATCATATCTGTGGCAAAATGTGAAATGAAATATTTCATTTTATGACATTCCAACGATATGATAGTCTACTAGAAATGGATCCAGTGAAGTGCACGTTCCAGGAACGGTTTTTATTGGGATAGCGCGTTTTTTTCGCTTATATTGGAAATGTTGTTAATAAAACGCGTTTCTTGATAGTTTTTTTGTGTATGAATATTTAAGTTTTTGAAATATGTATACTCAGTTTTGTGATTTTGTGTATTGAAATGTGTATCGATTAACAACTATTCAAATTATAAATCATAAGAAAACCTGGATAAAAACTTATGATGCTATCCTGATAACGCAGGTAATTGATTATTGGAAATTTCTCTTTCTAACATTGGTAACCAAATTTGACAACATTCGGCTGAAATACTAGCTACACATTTAGCTGCATTTAGTTGTATTAAAGCACTTTCTTTGATTTTCCGTCTTTTATTATTAATGTTATTTTTGATGAATCCCATTGAATTTGATGACCCTCTTCCCAAGCAAATAGCTGACTTAAAGAATTCCCTATCTTTGATATATTTTTTGTGTTCGTTTATTCGTACTTTCAATGGTCTAGATGTTTCACCTAAATAAAATTTGTCGCATTCACATGATATTTGATATATGCAGTTTTTTGAAGATTGTTCTTCATTCTTTGGTTTCGTTTTTGTTAGAGATAACGGCGGACCGCTAACTCCTATTACTTCTGTGAGAGATGTAAGTTTTAAATAAATAAATTGTTACTTAATACTGCAGTAACGATGCAATTCAACATGTGCATGAAGATAACATTTTTCAGTTAAACTACACCTAGTATAAATCTCTCTTGTAAAACCGGCCCTTACTCATCAAAATTTTATTTCTGCTCTTATTTTTGAGTTGAATGTAATCTTATACAATTAACAACTTATCAACATATATTTTTATGCCAATGTAAAACATCTGTCATGTTTTTTTATTGCATACTTATCGTAAATTGCAGGTTGTATTGCTCCATGCCAAGCGGGTAAAATTGTAAGTTGCATGGATGTGTAGCGACATCTAGATTACCTTTACTTTGTGAAGCATGTCAAGTGCCGCCAGCATTAACTTTGAAAACCGTTTTATTTATATTTCAAATTCTATGTTTTTCGCAGGTACTACTCTACGGGTTTCCGGTTCCAAAACAGGACAACAAAACTTAATCCATCTCACGGGAACGTCAAAATCCAACACTCTAACACAATTATCAGTAGGATCTCAGAACAATATTCTTACACTAACGACTCAACCGAAATTCGTGGTTGCTTCGCAAACAACTACAATTACATCTTCAACGACGGCCACAAAAAGTTCCTCTCGATCTATTAATAAAGCCCAAACATTGACAAAAATAAATACGAAAGGTAACCAGCAATTGATCAACGCCAAACTAATTCAAGGAATTGATGGACAAAAGACTGTACAACCGAAATTGTTGGTCGGTCAACCGAATCAAATAAGAATACCGGCCGGTAAAAATTCTCCGCATTCAAAGTCTCTGACATTGAACGTAACGGGAAATACTAATACTATTAGAATGGTAAATGCAGCTAATCTTAATTTAGGACATTTAGGTGGAAAACCAATTTTGTTGGCTAGTAGTAAAGGTGGCATCCAAAATATACAAGGACAGAACGTTATTTTACAAACGCAATCGGGTACTTCGGCGCCGTCGTTAGTACTACAGAACGCTTTGAAGAATTCCGGAAATAATATTGGACAACAATCGGTTGGTAATAATATTAATATTATTAATCAACCCAACATAGTGTTCAGGTAGGTGATTTTTTTGTTTTTTGGGCGATTTATTTTCTTTTTGCAGGACTAATAACCTAACATGTCCTCAACATGACTAAATTTGGAAGCAAAAATAATGTACAGGGTCGAACTTATAAAAAAAATTATATAACAGTGCATTTGAGTTCGTTGCAAATGAAAACTGTCTTAGCTAAAATTGTACTAATATGCATTTTCTGTAGATAAACTATCCAGATCACTTCAGGAAAAAGAAAATTTTCCGAAATTACCGGATTCGCGGAATACCATTTTTTTATTAAATAACATTTTAACAAATAACACCTTTATGAAAACAGTTTAGTAACTTTAAAACTTGAAGTAATAGTATATTAAGTATCAAGAACGGTAAGGGTTGTTTACCGGTCGACTGCAATGTTTGGAGGCTGAGTGTATTTAGGACCACTTGAATGTATGTAGGGCTAAGACGTCGGTAAGTAATTTACTTACCGACGTCTGAACGGTTAGTAAATCACTTACCGACGTGTTAGACTTAGAAACCAGTAAACACAACCTACCAACCTGACAACCGATGCTGTAAATAAACAAAAAAGATTGATCGTGCAAAAAAATATTATGAATGTGGCCACCATTATTGTTTACCACGTCTGCGTCATAAATTGATAGCACCCTGTTCAAAATTGTTCCAAACAAACTGCATTATTTCTTCGAGCTGCTCGATTGTTTCAAATTGTTGTCCCTCATACAAATTTTGTTCGAAAATTCCCCAAATTGAATAATCAACCGGATTTAATTCTGGGCTGTTAGGTGGCCACATCCATAAAATTTAATAAAAAAATGGTATTCCGCGAAACCGGTAATTTCGGAGAATTTCCTTTTTACTGAAGTGTTCTGGATAGTTTATCTACCGAAAAAGCATATTAGTAGAATTTTAGCTAAAACAGTTTTCATTTGCAACGAGCTCAAATGCACTGTTATATAATTTTTTTCATAAGTCCGACCCTGTATATTATTTTTGCTTTCAAATTTACAGTCATGTTGAGGACATGTTGGGTTATTTGAAATTGAAATTGAGCCTTTTGGACGCTAACGAGGACAATTTCATTAATTTGTGTTTTATTTAATTGATAATAGCTTCTTAATACAGGGTGTCCCAAACAAGAGTGACTGATTTTAAACATAAATGCCCAGCTTATTAATTGCTCCAAAGATAAGGGTTTTTCACTAGTTTATCAAAGAGATTTTTTTAGGCTTGGCTGGCATTTCATCCCATCAACACAGGGTGTTTTACTAATGTTGGTCAAATTCAAAGGGGAAAATATTTATTATTTTAAATGGAACACCCTATAATTTTTCTTAATTCTGGGCTGTTAGGTGGCCACATCCATAATATTTTTCTCCAAGTTTTAAAGTTACTAAACTGTTTTCATAAATGTGTTATTTGTTAAAACGTTACTTAATAAAAAAAGTGGTATTTCGCGAATCCAGTAATTTCGGAAAATTTCCTTTTCACTGAAGTGTTCTGGATAGTTCATCTACCGAAAAAGCATATTAGTACAATTTTAGCTAAGACAGTTTTCATTTGCAACGAGCTCAAATGCACTGTTATATAATTTTTTTCATAAGTCCGACCCTGTACATTATTTTTGGTTTCAAATTTACAGTCATGTTAGGTTATTAGCCCTGCGAAAAGAAAATAAATCTCCCAAAAAAACAAAACAAAAATGTACTTCTTTATTTCGGCCCACAGTGTATGTTATAAATACTAATGACATTAGTTTATTATACACCAAGGTGGTGAAGACTATCATTATTGAGCGAGCACCAAAATTATTTCCCGAGCGAAATAAGGTGCTAGGCTTATAAATGTCTTCACCACCGTGGTGTATAAACAATTTTTTCCATTACTAGCAAAACTTAAAAAACAAAAATTGAAAAGTTTCTTATTAAAATTGAATAGAACATGAATCTAAATTGGATTTTCCACTAGTAGCACTTATTTACAAACAACGTTTGTAATTATTTTGTTTGCGAACTGTTACCTTCATTTTTTCTACACTAAGGTCTGGTCCACCATATTTTTGGTATTCTTCAATCCTTATCCGTTTCCCAAAGTAAGGTTATGATCATCAACATAATATAAAATTTTACCTTTTTGGAGTTGAGTTGGCCCTATCAAAAGTCCTGTTGAAAACTGTTAACAAAAATCCAAATCGAATATTTGATTTTAAATTATCATTTTCTTATTATTTTTCGGGAATACTCGAGCGTGGCAGTTGAAGATATGAGAGATACCTTAGACCTAATAGAACAATTTTGGAAAGTATTAGCTCTATAATGTAGTGATGCACTCCTAGGATAGACGATCAGATTAGTAAAAAAAAATCGATAGTCTGAAATACTCGATCGCGTCAGATTAAGATATTGGGGGTTGATTTTAGTGTTCTAAGACTAAATTTAACTAATCTGACGTTAATCCGGCATTCTCGAGCGCATTTTAATTTTTTTTATTTTGAAGAATATAATCTGAAACTTACTAAAAATACAAAATCTGTCGGTTTCCGCATGACCGGAAGTGTGGAGGAGCCATTTCGTTTTCCGAAAAACGCGTTGCGGCATATAAGTCGCGAACATTTTTGTCCAAAGTTAAAACTTTTGGACTTAAGGCATCATGAAATTTTTTTTTTAGTATATCTCGAAAACGGAGGCTGTTAAAAAAATTGACATGAAACAACGATGATTAAATTATGTAACTTTCATTATATCTCAAATTTTTTTTCTAAAGCTCGACAGTTTTCGTGGACTCGGAAAAAGTTACGCTTATCTGTATACAAAAGTACTATTAACATGTACAGTTTCATTTATTTATATTATTCAATAGCCTGTTGATCCTCAAATTGTTTTTTTGACGTACCGTAAGCAAAACGAAGTGAAGAATTGAAGCAAAAAAGAGAAATGTGCCATAAACATGTATTACAGATTGAGCGCTTCACAGAAATATGCCGTCTAGAAACAAAAAAAATTTTTCGGTCAGATTAAGAGAACCCACCAACATTTTTGTCAGATTAAGAAAATATTCTTTGAGGATACCGAGATAAACCACCCCTATGAAAATCTGAAGCGCTCCAGTATTTCAAAAGAACTTTTTTTTGCATTTTCAAAGTTTGTCGTAACTTATCGTCAGTTTTTTTAAAGGGAGCTTCCTTGGGGCCTACTTAACACCCCTTCCGTAAATCTGACGCGCTCGAGTAAATTTTTTTTTTCGGATTTTTGACTACTTTATATGCCTACCCCCACCACGCAAACCGGCGTATTAGTATACCTGACGCACTCGAGAATGCCCAAGTAACTATTTTCTTCAACATTTTTGAAAAACTGTACTCGCCATACCCACCGCTAAAATGGTTTTTACCATACGAGCTTTTCTTTTCGAAATTACTTCATCTTTCGATTTTGATAGGTCTCGACGGCGCTCGAGAATGTCGCCATTTAGCGACCTCGCCTCCCTAACTAAGACTTTCTTTCTCTTCTCTCAAAATTGACAACCATCCCAAATGCCACTTGAAGTTTGTTTTCACAGAACATCTGACAAGTAATAGACAGTTTCAAACCAATCAGAAATCTTTATGAGAACGCTTCAGGGTCTTTGCGCCGAATCCGGATTGTCAAAGACAGTCTGTGATGCTTGTGAGAACAAACCTTTGATTGTAACTTTTAAATAATTTATTCATCTAAATATTTTTTGAAAATAAATCATTCTTTTTTTACAGCCCCCAGGTGAAAGTGCAATCTCCACAACAAGTAATGTTTACTTCGGCAAAAGGTGGTCAAGTTACGTCAACCGTATCTCAAGGACATATTATGATCGGTGGACATCCAGTCAGATTACATACAAGTAATGCTACTAATACGCAAAGAGTGGTATTAGCAAGCCAAGGACAAGGCGGTCAAATTGTAGCCCAGCAAATTCTACTTCCAGCAGGTTTCCAAGGTACTGCCATTAATATTAAGGCTCTTCAAGGAGTTAAAGTGATACCAATTGCTCAAACTACCGGACAAGGCAAAGGTAACTAATTTTTTTTAACGCTAAAGGAACCACTCCAAAGGCAACTGCATAGACTAATGACAGGCGGCAGAACTTGTCATGCGTTTATGTAAGATGCATTCGACACTGTATCTCGCTATGACTGCAAACCGCTCTTAAACCAGTAATGTCGCCGACAATTTGTTGGTAAAAATGGAGCTTTTTGACGCTAACGAGGACAATTTCATTAATTTTTATTTTTTTTTATTGATACGCATCGACCAAGGAGGTCATTAGAGTTATTGAGGTAGACAAAAGTTACAAAAATGTCATGTCATGTCACCATTTCATTTCTGTTATCTGTCACTAGTTATGTCAGATGTCAGTGGAAAAAGTAATTAGAAGAATAGAGATACAACTAACTAGAAATGCTACAAAAATCTAATCGAAAATGGACATACACAAGCATAAACAAAAATAAATATAACTGACATTTGACATAACTAGTGACAGAATAACAGAAATGAGATGGTGACTTGCCAAGAGTTCCTAGCATTATTGGCCACCGATATGTTGAGTATTCAGCTAAAAAGTCATTTTGAATTTCAAGATCTACGCTTCGGGGGTGTTCGCAATGATAAAAAACATGCAAAAATCTTTTGAAGGGTAGACAACTGTCATTTTTGTCAGAAAAAACCACTTTTTGTTGGCCACACTGACCTTGGACTGAACTCCTCTAGTGTGGACATTGAAAGAGAAGGAGCTTGACAGTTATTATAGTGTTTCATTACAATTGGGCGGAGTAGAATTCGATGAGACCTCTGGCGGAAAAAATTGTAACTGTCGCAACGAGTAAAATAATTCGTTTTGCATTGTTTTTGTATTATATTGAAGTCAACATAATTACCGTAAATTCGTACCTTATTTGTTTAATTTTGTGTCAGTGACAAGTTTAAAACTGTGTTTTTCTATTTAACTCAACTGCCATCATTTCCGAGGTAATATTTTTATTTAATCAGAGATATTATGGAAGAGGTTATGTTATTCTATTTTTTGTTTTCTGATTTCACTAAAGAAGATACTGAATATCTGCGAAAGCAGTGTCCCGTGTATTCCATTGTATTACAATATTATAAGTAACTTTTATGCACTAGTGAATAGTGCCTTCTTTTAGCGACTATAGGTGTGTTCTTTTTGACTGAAATCTCAGCTTACTTCAGTTAAGTGATGTGAGTAAGCACCAAAAAGAACGAACTACTCAATTGAAACGCGCGATCTGCCGACGCATGCGTGAATAATAGACATCTAATAGTATTTTATGCAACGATCATGTAATGATAGCCATTAAGACACGAGCATGTTGTAGGATATGAAACGAGCCGCAGGCGAGTTGCATGCAATATTTTTTCTACTCCGATTAGTAAGAATTATTTAATTAATAATTATCAGTTATTATAAAAAACAAGAACAATGAAAGGAACTTCAACAAAAATTATTTGACAGCTGTCAAATTAAGTGTCACTTAATAGGTCTGTTCGCCTGCAATAAAAGTGTAGCACTGAGCTATATAATTTTGAAAAATTCAGGTCTATCTGTGAAAAAATGCGTGTAAAATTGCTAAATTTGGGGCTATCTATGTATATTGCATTTGTATACTGCAAGAAGCATTAAAACATAATTAAAATACTTCAATAAAATCGTATAGCTCAATGCTACACTTTTATTGCAGGGAACAGACCTAATATAATTAATTTCAGAAATGTCAACCAGGTATCCATGGCTATATTAAATATTGTGCTTAAAAATCTGTATCATAATGAATATCATTATGATACAGTTTTTAGTCTTTTAATAAGTATATTATAAAACAGGAGTAGAAAAACATATAAATTCGTATTAGCATCTAATAATGTTATTGTATCCATAATTATTTCTCTTTTATTCAGTCAATTGATGATTTTTTGTAACAAAAGAAAATTAGGTTATGTGTGTTTATATGTAAACAAAATCAAATATTTATTTCTTCATCGCCTCCACTTTATTTCCGACTCAAATCCAACTGATACCCCCTTACATCACATTCAGCATCGTTGAAGGGGGAGGAAAAATCTCAGCTCACTTAGAAGTGGGTAAATCAAAAAGAACGCGCACGTTACCGATGCGAGCTGAGATCTCAGTCAAAAAGAACACACCTAATATCAGATTTTGGTAGTGGCGAAAACGTAGAAATTCTTGCAGTTTTTTAATGATTTACGTTTTCTAGGAATTCAGAGTCGGCAAGTATTGGCTCACGTTGTGAATCCAAATGCAGTAAAGACGACGGCTCAAACAAGTACTATATCCTCGGAAAAAATATCTGAAATAACCCTTCCTACACGAGAAGGCGAGTGATGTTAACTTTATAAGTTAATTTGTACAAAGTGTTGATAACTAAATTATTGTAGTTTTAAATTAGTAAATGTTAAGTAGAATCAAATTGGTTGTATATTATTTGAAATAATTAATTATACTTGTATATAAAGACTATCATTTAATTGTGTATATACGATTTTTAAACTTTTTTTATTACGTTGTTTATGTATTAACAAAATGAACTTTTATAAAAAAAAACATTTTTGAATATTGCTTTTCCTACAATACTTCCCAGAACTATTTAGTAGCAACTCTAAAGTTGAATCTTCGTAATTACCTACAATAGTATACGACGTTGGTTATACCTTACTATTGAATATCACTCGAACTGACTCTGACTCAAATAACACTTTATGTCGCAATTCTTCCACAATTGTATCACAAACATAGTGTTCTTTGAAGAAAAGGACTCCATAACTTGTTGAAGTTCTCTATTTTAAATTTTTCTCAAAATATATGTCATTTGCATCCATGAAGCTTTGAATCTCCAATTTCGTATTTTTCGAGCCAGGAATTTTTTGTAATTGTCGACTATGATAATTTGCATTGTCCATTACTATAACGCTGTTAGTAGGAATGTTGGGCAACAGAAAGTTTTCAAACCAATCTTCGAAAATCTCTGCTGTAGTGATAATGAATACAAGAGTCTTTAATGTTTTTGACAGAAAGCCACAAAGCGTTTGAGATCAAACCATTTTCTGATCCTGAGTGTAATATTGTGATTCTCTTCCCTTTTAGAGTAGGATCCCAGAGCGATAAGACTTATTTTCAAATAGATGAAATGTTAGGTTCTCAGTAGCATCTCGTGAGCTTTGAATACCTGTGTGTTTGTGGAGCTAGCCTTCGTCACTGATCGTGTGAATAGTTGGTACCTTAGGTCGTCGAGGTTGTCATTGTCAATGTTGCCTCCATAAACTGCTACCAGGAACCTCTCCAGCGTCGCTGATCTGCTGAGGAGTAGCGTTTGGTGTGAGAAACGGGGCCACTGTTGCAGAGAGGGAGGTATTCTTCATGTAGGTACTACAAATTTTCTTCTTCCCCAATCCAAACGGTGCTGAAGTGGTATCACAACCACTCACTGCGTGAAGGAATAGTATGTCCTTGGGGGGGGAAGGAGCAGGAACTTGGCGAGTAGAGGACACTGGGACCACTGCCTCTTCCACTTTTTTGAAGATAGATGTTTTTTGTGGACGTACCTAATGCTGTCAACAGAATAAGTATGTCCACATCTTCAGCAGTAATGATGACGCTGTCGAATTCGATGGCCTTGGATATGGCGGTGATGACGATCATCACGTCGACGTCCTCATATGCCTGTTTCACTTTGATGCTAGCACCCGCCATTCGTGTCATTAACATGATCTATTCTTCGAAGCGCCATATCTCGGTAACAAATTGACAGGAACACATTCGAGGATTTAACGATCTACAAAAAAGTAAATAAACGTTTTTGGCGTAGAACGTAAGAAAAAAAAGTTAATGAAGAAAAACCAGAGCAAGGTCGAAAATTTTGCAGTTTTCCACCCCACCTCCCACAGGGTCCTCGGGGTCCAAAACTTGGGAAAATGTTGATTAATCATCCCAGAACAACATCCTAAAGTTTCATTAACTTCCGACCTTTTTCTATCTGAAACTACCTGTCGACTGAACTATTAGTTCTTTTGTGGCAATTGAGATACCAGACAGTTCTGTTTGAAACACGCTGGTATTGTTTCCCATTCCCCACTTAATCCTTAGGCTGTGAACTGTAAACATTAAATTTACATGACTAAAAACTTTATTTCAAATAATAGAAAGACTAACATACAAATATTTTATGTATAAACTATATAAGTCAAATCAACAGATATTTTTGGTATAAACTATGGAATACCTTATTATTCACAAAGTCGTAATGGTTAATATATACCTTGATCAATCAATTAATTATACATTTCTAAAATTTTATAAAATACATTTTCAAGTAAGTACCTATTCAAATTTACTTTAATAATGGCAATTAAGAAAATAAGTCAGTTCAATCTTGTATTTTCTCTTGAGTAAATCTAACCTATATAATGGTTAAAGTACACTTTTTATTAAATTCCACAATAAATATCACAGTATTATTATCCGTTTTTTTTTGAACGCATAGAACATTGACATTTGTTTAGTATAGGTCTTTTCATCACAAATTTTTGGACTATGGATAGCCTAGAAATGAAAGTGTGTTATTGGCATAACGATGCCCATGCATTTTAAGTCCTATGGTCAGTAAAAAAAAGAATAGTTTTTATAGGTGGGCTGCAAAACTGAATCACGCAACTTATTACCAGTGTTGTATACTATGAGGATATATTTATTATTTATAAGCGTTGTTTTTATCTAACGCTAGTTATTTACGAAATAAACAAATAAAGGATACAGAAGACAAAGGATTATCATAATGTCGGATAGTCAAGCAGCCATTAAGGCACTGAGCACTTGTGTAATCAGTTCCAAAATGATGTGGGAATGCCTAGACAAACTCAATGAACTAGGCGAGAACAACATAGTCACCATACTATGGATTCCAGGACACACTGGAATAGAAGGAAATGAAATAGCAGATGAACTAGCAAAGAGGGGGACTGAAATACCTTTCTGGGGGCCCGAATCCTTTTGCGGAATCAGCCCCAATGTAATATTGGAAGAAATAAGTAAAGCCGAAAAAAAGAGAGGATCTGACCATTAGAAAGATCTAGTAGGGCTTATACAATCAAAGACTCTTCTGGGTGACTACAACCTGTAGAGATCAAAAGAATGCATAAGTCAAAGTAAAACTGCCCTAAGAGTTTTAAAGGGGATCCTAACGGGACATTGTCGCCTGAATGGGTACCTGAAAAAGCTCAAAATAGTGGAGGAAGAAGAATGCAGATTTTGTGGAATGGAAGAAGAATGCAGATTTTGTGGAATGGAAGAAGAAACCTCCATCCACATACTTTCCAATTGCACAGCACTCCAGAATCCTAGAGCACAGCACCTGGGAGATTACTGGATAGAAGAGGAACATTTGCCTAAGTTGAAGCCTGCAGACATCCTAAAATTCCTCCGGGAAATAGGACTAAAGGAACTACTAGTTTTTGAGACTCTCCTCAGAAACTGAGTAGAAGTAAGGCACAATAGATCTTTTAGGTCTCAGTGAATGTCTCCCCAAAAATCACACATACATACATACGAAATAAACAAAGCAACAGCCATACTTCTCTGCATATTATATGAGTCTCTAAATATCAATGTACTTTGCGAAATTAGGAATACCTTGAATAATTTACAACGCTACAATATTTACAACGATTCTATAAAATCTATTTGACAGTAGTCCAAAATATTTTACTGTAGAAAATTAAAAACGAATTGTTGGAATCTGATTACATTATATCATTGCAATAAAATATTAAGCCGGGTCCAGACCAAGCAGACAAAACAAAAACATTCATGTTTCGCGACAAAGTGGAGACATTTGTGAGACATTTCTGCGACAATTTTGTTTGAAAATTTGAAAACTTTTTCAAGTCCCGACCGGTAAAGATCAAAAGCTCAGTGTATTTGACGACAAGTTGTCGGCGCAGTGTGGACGCGTGTGCAAGTCAAAACGAGTAAACAGAAGAATAGTAATGAAAAAAGTTGATCATACCTGTACATAACCGTTAATTAAAGCTTTACATACTTCAGGTACTATTACAGATATTGATTACTCTGATACTTTTGAAAGATACGTATGACTGTGGTAGGAATCACCTGTTGCTAAAAATCTTAAAGTGATTGATAACCTTTCTGTTACACTTATAGCATTTCTAAAGTTAGTATGTCTTTTTGCAGCTGCAGGATCAACAAGGCATATGAGATTCTCAAAATCTTTGGTGGACTTTCTTTAAAAATGTCACCAACTGAAATTTGTTTTTATATTTTTTCGTTCTGGTGTGGACAGTTTGTCTCAAATTTGTTTTGACTTTTGACGACAAATCTTGTCGCCAGTTTGTCGTGTTTTTATTTCGTTTTGTCTGCTTGGTCTGGACCCGCAATAAGATTTAATCATCTTGGTTTAAAATTTGAGCATTTAAAAAAATATACTTAACGTTCGAATGTATGTTCCTTACTCGATAAATAGAGATAATCACATTCAAATTGTACCAAAAGGAATCGTACGTTAGTCATGGTAAATTAGTTAATCAGATAGAAGTATATTGTATTTATAAACAGGAAAAAATGCACAACCCCGTTTAGACAAAAAAAAGAGGGACTGAACTAACTGACATAAATTCAATAGTGACTTTAAAACATAAAATAAAGTATCAGCTGGTAAGGTGAAAACGTGGGAGATATATTTTCAGTCAATGAAATAAGATATCTAAATAGCTTAAAGCATTCAAGCAAAGTTTAAAGATACATTGTTGTTTTAATAAAGACATCACAATAGAATGGATATTCCGAAGTTCCGCCCAACCTACTGACTCCACATTAAAATAACAGGAGCTGGGAGTTTTAAATGTTAATTCTCTGTCTCAGAAACAATAAAATATTTCCATGTTTTGGTTTGTGCAAGTTACAACACTGAAATTAAAACAAAACAAATCGTTTCAACTAATTTTTAAAATTCTAGTTTACGTTAAATTAAGTTGATACTAGACAGATCTTCACCTCCGACTGAAAGCAGAAACTCCGGGCTCACTAATTTATAGCAATGAAGGATGCTGTGAGAAAGATCAATAAGAGCTATATAATATACACTCAAAGGTTTTGTGTGGTCTTAGAATAATAACATAGGTAGAGTGGATAACGAATGAAGACACTCTGAATCGAGTGAAGCAAGAATGAAAAAGAGACTAACATATACATCTATCTTTATGTCACATTAAAACGAACCTTTCCCTTTCACTATTTTTGTACATTACCATGTACGTCAAAACTTATGCCACGATATGCTGGAAATCATATTGCTTTAGATAAAAAAACTGTAAGAATTGTAAATTTATTTATTTCTGGGTTAGCACTTATTCTTATTGTTAGCTTTTTATACAGATGGCAAGTGGGAAAAAATCCAAAAAGGGTTTCTGAATGAAGACGAACTGCTGAATTACTCAGAAAATGATGCTGTTTCGTGTTTCGGATGTGGAGTTTCTCTAGGATGATGATGTTGATTGGGATGAAATGTATGGGAAGCAACCGAATTACGTCTTCTTAGATGATATAGTAGAGACAAATAAAGAGGA
The DNA here is from genome assembly GCA_910591675.1 of Galerucella calmariensis. Taxonomy (NCBI): domain Eukaryota; kingdom Metazoa; phylum Arthropoda; class Insecta; order Coleoptera; family Chrysomelidae; genus Galerucella; species Galerucella calmariensis. The sequence continues at coordinate 113,006 of CAJUYG010000151.1, read as the reverse complement.
TGGAGATCAAATTGAAGACGTCAACAATGAAGCTGAGGAATTATTGATTACTGAACAACAATAAATTGTAAATGAGGGAAATGATGAGGCTGCTGAAACGAAGTTTGCACAGGATGTAAGAGAATTGTTTTCCCCATTTCATGTAAATTAGATGTAGTTGTTTACAAAATATATGTGTAGTTTAGCTTTTTTTATTAAAAAAATAAGTACCTATACGTATTTTTACTTCCACGTGTTTGTACATCATGATGGACATCCTGTATTGAAGAGTGGGACTAAGTTGTTTTCTCCTATATTGCAAAAATATTATCTACATGGTCCCTATATCTTGCTTGATAACAGTTAGAATTTTTGAACAACGCTAATGGGGAGTGATAGTGAAAGGGTTAAAACGAAGAAGTGAATCCTGCTTTATCGTTCATGGTTTAGGTACAAATGGAACACTAACGCCCTCTTATTTTTAGGACATATTGTATTCATGGAATTTTTACTCCTTATCTAGTCTCCATGGTTTCACTTTTATATTTAAAATTTTTTTATGATAAGAAAGATAAAGCTGCCATGTCATGAGAAATTTCAAATAATATCAACATGAAGAAAAATGATAAATCAACCTTACATAATGAACATATCAAAACAAGAATGTAATATCAACAGTTCATAAGAAGAGACTGCATTGGACCTTTATGTAAGAGTTGTGCACAAATTTTTTTATTGTCAATTGTCGATCCTCTACATTCGATTTTATGCGGAACTACTACAACAATTATCTATAATTATTGGTTTAAAGTATTCAACTAATTTGTTCACTATAAGGCTTTTTAAGGCATTTTAATTATAATTGAGATGCATTTATGAGATAACTTTTAACTAATGAACATACTATAGTGTTATTCACATTCAATTGCATTACATGGATACAGCGTTGCCAATCCAAGTGATATCCAAAGATTTGATAATTTTGTAAATGATTTTGATTTTTACAAATATTTCCCACAATATTTACTCTTTCAAAAGGCTTTGGCAACATTGCTAGTTATTCTTGATATCACCTTAACACTGCCATATGAAAATGAATTTCACTATTCATTCATTATTATATTTAAAATATATAACAACTTCCCGACAAATGATACTCTACCAAAAATTAAAAATGCGATTCCGCGCGTCAAATATTCAAAGTTTGTTACTTTTTATCAAGGATTTATTATCATAATTAATGTTCTAGCGAGTTACTCCTTTAACTTTATTGGCTGAAACAATATTTTAATTAATACTTAGATCGAATTCTGATCTAATAATTGTTCTTCCTCACTATCGTGCCAACCTTTTCTATAAGTTATTGCGAATCCAATTACAGCTATTAACGCTCCAAGGCCCAATAAACTGAAACCTGCATATTGACCTGCGGAAGGTAATGCTAATATTGTTTTCACCGGCTTCGCTAAATCTTCAGTTAGTTCTGCAGTTTGACTGAACCAAAAGGCTGGCATCAATCTTGAAGTCATGTTAGACAATAGACTGAAATGTAAGACAATTATATATACATAGACACAATAGTAGAGGGGCCAGTAGATGGGCTATGAGAGTTCAACGACCACTATAGGGAAAACAGTGTGTTAGAGAGAGAGAGTCTTGGAGGCAATGTGTGTGAGAGAGTCACGTTTGACGTGACAACGTGACGTTTGACGTAGCACGTGACGATCGTTGAGCTCTCATAGCCCATCTACTGGGGCCCAAGCAAGGATTTTGCGCGTAACTCGAGCGCGTTGAAATTTCAACTTACTCTATATGGTCGACCGGCTCCATTTTAAGATTCAATTGTATTTGTGCTTTAACCATCAGTGGTAAGCCTGTATCGGGTTGTAGAGAGATAGCCATTTCATGCTTATCCTGTTCAGGTTTTAAACCTTCTATTGTAGCCAAGTAAGAAGGGTCTGCTAGATAAAAGTGAGGATATGAAATAAATGCTGGAGCTCGAAACCTGCAAACAATCAAAAATTGAATATTATACATTTACAATTCAAGTAAATTAAAATTTGGTGCTGTACTACTAAGTACAAATGTTACAGGCGTGCAGGGTGGGTGAATAAATAAATAAAGCTTATATAATAAACATTAAATTGATAACGCATGACTGCAAATCTTATAGTGATCCCTACTGATGTAAAATTCTTGTCAAAGTCAAAAATCTACTTTCAACATAAAAATATATTAGCCAGTGTACTTATTCTTCGGCGATTTATATTCTTGCGTATAAAAACTCAACTACTCTGCTTCCATTTTTTTCTTGGTCCTTTTTGTCAATACGTTTATTAGCAGCTTTTGATTGTGGATTTAAGTACAAAGTTCGCGACAAATATCAATACATAATTTAGATAAAAAATTTACATTCCTGCAATGTGTCAATAAAAAGTTATATTTTAAATAAAATATGATTTCCCTATTAAAAATTTAAATTACAATATTTCAACTCAAATTTAATTTGTTTTGAATTCCTACTATACAGGCTGATTATTTTAAATGGTACCAGCAAAGCAAATATTGGAGACTGTAAAAGTCAGTTATACAAGGGAAATAAAAATGTCAATTGGCTGCAGCTGATGGCAGAGACAACCCTGAGGGGTTGTCTCTGCTCGGTTTAATGATGACTGATGTGTATGATTGATAATAAATATATATATATATATATTTTGGAGTGAATATGTAAATATCAGAAAATAAGAAATAGAAAACTAAAAAAAACAAGAAAACCCAGGCCCAAACCCGGTTGATCAAAGTGTAAC